>CANNZV010000214.1:0-374013 GCA_947561585.1 Caprella mutica | reverse complement strand
CACACATACATCCAATATGCATCCCACATGCATCCCTCATAACCCCATGCATCTCACATGCATCCCACATAACCACATGCATCCCCCATTATCACATGCATCCCCACCCCATACATCTCACATGCATCCCCATCCCATGCATCTCACATGCATCCCCCACCCCATGCATCCCCCACTAAGCACTTTCTCCTGTTCACTGCAGTATAGTCTCTAAATACGAATATCTAAAAATTTCTAGATATTAATATATCGATAGTAGAATAGAAACTAAAAGGTGACATGGTGTGAAACTATGCCATAAATTCTGCAGATATTCATTTTAATACTTTTAAATGTATAAAAATATGCATTCTAAATAATCTGTATAATCAAATAAATTTAAATAAATAAATCAAAATAATTTATCTTTATTTATCAATAGAAGCCTTTTCAGTTTCTAAAATAACTATTTCTATTTACAATAACTCACTTTAATATTACAATTAATGTCTACATAATAACCATTTTTAGCACAATAATTCTTCCGTAAAACCTCCTGATTAATTTATCTGCAAAATAACTTCATTTGCGGTAATATTGTAAGTTTGTCGAAAGTAGAAGGAAGGAAGATCATTCATGTTGTCTCCTGCAAATAGTATTTCAATTTAAGTTGCCAGAAGGAGACACAAGTTTGTTTGGAAACTGTCGTCTAGATTGTTTTTAGTTGGTCAGTCTTTGTGGCTTTCGGCATAACTGTCATCGAGTGTCTTTGTTAAAAGCCATAGCGGAGACAAATTGCTACGCTCTTCTTCCACCTTCTTCTGTGGCTCTGATTGTTGTTCTACACTCAGGAAGGAAATTGGTGTGGACTTTGGTGTGAAGAAGGAGTTATTGAAAAAAGTGTACTTTCTTTCTAGGGCTAAAGAATTACAGCAAAAAATGTACTTATTTTTGTAGACTGGAGCTAAAAAGAATTGAAATTATTGAAATTGGTGAATTTAATTTTTTTGATTTAAATTTTTAAGCACCATACAGTTAAGATAGAAGTCAAACGTTCCTATTTTATTTCTATAAAAGCATAAGCATACAGAATAATAGTCTCACAGTACAAAATATGAAATGCTCTAATGAACCTATCCACGTTGATGACAATCGCAATTGCTATTTGAAGTAAACTAAACAAAATTTTTTTATTATTTACACCAACAAAGAGAAGGATTTAGAGTTTAAATTGACAGAACATCAACAGAGTGTTGATGTGCTGTGAATTGATATATTGACTGTACAGGGTGAACCTCTAGAACCACTCTGTGAAAGCATATAGTGGACTAATTCATTATTTTAATGTTCTTATGTAGAATAAAAGTCTACTTAAACTAAATAAATTAATTTTTTAATTAATCAGTTTACAAACTTTTAAACAGAGGGTTGAATTTTCTTTGTGGGACACCCTGTATTTACTATCTGCAGAATTTGTTACAGTAGTATGTAAGTATCTTCTATTGTGAATTGTTTTCTTTAGTCTGCCTTAAAATGGCAATTAGTTTTCTAAACCTGATGGCCATAATATGGCAGACTAAAGAAAATTTTTTCACTATACAGGATTTCATTATAGAAGAGTTATACTGTTTTCTACCAAACTATGGTAAATTATTTTCCTATTCTATGTTGTTTTTTCTTGCAATAACAGTTGCTAGATATTGTTAATATATTATAATACTACAATAAAAGTTCTACATTGTAGCTAATTAAAGAAATATCTTTTGCTTCACTAATTCATAAATTATTATCATGTTGAAGACCCTTTGAGTAAATATTGAATAACTTTGTGTCATAGAAGTAATTAGAAATTACTCAATAACTGAACATAAATAGTATTTTCTGCTCAAGTTAGTAATCAGTTCTTTATAATATTATTGCATCTTATTTTCATCATTAATTATCATTTCATTATAGTTTTATATTTCATTAACTTATGCTCTCATCATGTAATTTATTTTATTATTAGATTTAATAATTTTCATTAGTTGATAAGTTTATTAACTCTCACTGATTTTCAAGGATACTCTAAAATTTCATTAGATTTTTAAAAATTAAATTTGCTACAATTATTATTCTATATACTTCAGTTGTACCTCTGTTTTTCTTCGATGTTACACCAATTTTAAAGTTTTCTTTCGTCACCCTATACCTGGCTTAGTTTTCTATGATGAACTATGTTTAAGTTTTCTTTAGTTACCTCACCAGGCTAACAGTTTTCTATGTAAGTTTTCTTTAGTTACCCCTATCCCAACGCTAGGCTCACAGTTTTCTATGTATGTTTTCTTCAGTTACCCTAAAAGGGTCACAGTTTTCTATGTAAGTTTTCTTTAGTTACCCTACCAGGCTCACAGTTTTATGTAAGTTTTCTTTAGTTACCCTAAAAGGGTCACAGTTTTCTATGTATGTTTTCTTCAGTTACCCTGCCAGGCTCACAGTTTTCTATGAAGACCGGCTACTTTCCATGTTTTCCAGCTATTTTCTCTGTTCTCTTGTACCAATAATTATGTTCGTGTAACTGAATAACTAATGTATATCATAAATTAGCTTCGTACGATAGTTGTACTCTCATCTCCAGGCGTATAAATAATAATGTCTTTTCCTTATTACTGGAGAGCAGAACGGGGCGGCTCTAACAAGCTCTTTTTATTGAATTCTTCCAGGCCCTTTATCGTCTTTGATGGAATTTAATAAACCTGAAATATGATACTGGAGAAGATGTCTTTTGGTACGGCTTCAGCTAATACGTCTTTATAAAATTCACTGACCTCGGTAATTAAAAAGACCATTTTTTGCCATTAGAGCTGACAAAAATAATTTGACGACACTATATTCGGTTACTCGAACCGTCAAATTTGATATCTTGCTTGACAAGTTACTTTCATTGAAGGGTTAATCCATGGATCTTTTAATCGCGATACTTGTTATCAGGATAATAAATCTAGATTAAAATGTCCCAAATTCATTACGGTGAATTGGTTTGGATCTGGTTTATTATTATATTTTCCCGCTACAGAGAAGTACTTTATTAAAAAAGAATATTATTTTGATCTTAAAGCTCACCTGTGTGTCACATTTTTCTAAAGACCGGAATAGATTTTTCACCAATCGAAAGATTTGAAAAAAACATCTTATATTTTTAAAAACATAGCTCAAAATAAGATTGTTTTTAGATGTTCCTTTGAGTTTAGTAGCTACACAGAAGATCTGATATAGCAATGGTAAAGATTTAGAACTAACTTTCCTGAAAGATTAGGTAAGTTTTGGTATATTTTAAATGCTGCCTGCAACAGTCTACCTCCAAATTGAAATCTAAACTTCGGATTTAAGACGCGTGATGCGAATTGTTTTCAGTTCGAAATACGGCCTGATTTTGTTTCTAATATATAGGCATCAGTTTGGTAAACAGATATAAGTATAAGATATAAGTATTGTAAAGTATAATTAATGTATAATATACAGTATAATAATACATTATTTGTTATTGTACATTACGGTACTTGCGTAGTGGTATAGGGTAAGTTCTGAGTTATCGGACGGTTTCACATTTCCGGTCATATAAAACTGTAATAATTATAATTTACCTCATTATTTGAAACATGCTGAGTCATATTGATTGTTTAATAATGTTGAATCATAATGAATAATGTTGAATCAGGTTGAATAATGTTAAATCATTTTAAAACATGATGAATTCTTTCAATTGAAATGTAGTTGTACTTTTATTTCCGTTAACTTTTCATACATTAGGACATTCTCAGTTTGAAATTTATGTGGTACACATGTGAACCAAATGGTACGATAGCTATAACAAAGACTGCTACTCTTCCCTCTCTCTTATCTACCCCTCTTGTTCTACCCTCTCTTACCCCTCTTACTTCCCTTACCCCTTCTTATCTCCTCTTGTTTCCCCTCTTCCCCCCTTACAACCAGATACCCTCTCTTCACTCTTAATCATTGCTTACAGTCTACCATTGTAAGAAATGACTTCACTGTGACGTCATAGATATAAATAAATAGAAATATATTTATACCTTCTGGATGCAAGGTCCGAGTTTCCGGACTGGACCACATTTTCGGACACTTGAGAAAAAAAAATATAAACAATATCTAATATTATAGAAAAGTATGATGGGGCCATAGAAGATTAAGATCGGTCCCCTCTTAATCTTCCATGGCCCCACCATAACTTAATATCTGTTTTTGAAATATACTCATTTATTGAAGAAGTCTGGAAGTGGTTCCAGCGAGTCTAATTATTGTAGTACATCTCACGGAACAGATTCAGTTACGTGATATTGGTATTTAGGGGCAGTGAGTGATGTGGTGTATGTATCATCTTCATCTTTGCTATCTTTTTAATTATCTGTCCTATGAGTTTGCTATTTACTTACTACTTCTTGTAAAATCACTCCCTTTAATCACTTCCTCTTAATCACTCCCTTTTAATCACTCCCTTTAATCACTCCCTCTTAATCACTCCCTTTAATCACTCCCTTTTAATCACTCCCTCTTAACCACTCCCTTTAATCACTCCCTTTAATCACTCCCTTTAATCACTCCCTTTTAATCACTCCCTCTTAACCACTCCCTTTAATCACTCCCTTTAATCACTCCCTTTTAATCACTCCCTTTCAATCACTCCCTTTTAATCACTCCCTTTAATCACTCCCTCTTAATCACTCCCTTTTAATCACTCCCTTTAATCACTCCCTCTTAATCACTCCCTCTTAATCACTCCCTTTAATCACTCCCTTTTAATCACTCCCTTTCAATCACTCCCTTTTAATCACTCTTCTTTAATCACTTCCTTTAATCACTTCACTTAATCACTTCCTTTAATCACTCCCTTTAATCACTTCCTTTAATCACTCCCTTTAATCACTTCCCTTAGTCACTTCCTTTAATCACTCCCTTTAATCACTTCCTTTAATCAATTCCTTTAATTACTCCCTTCTAATCACTTCCTTCTAATCAATCCCTTTTAATCACTCTTCTTTAATCACTTCCTTTAATCACTTCCTTTAATCACTTCTTTTAATCACTCCTTTTAATCACTTCCTTTAATCACTCCCTTTTAATCACTCTCTTTTAATCACTTCCTTTCAATCACTTCCTTTAATCACTCCTTTTAATCACTCTCTTTTAATCACTTCCTTTCAATCACTTCCTTTAATCACTCCTTTTAATCACTCTCTTTTAATCACTTCCTTTCAATCACTTCCTTTAATCACTCCTTTTAATCACTCTCTTTTAATCACTTCCTTTCAATCACTTCCTTTAATCACTCCCTTTAATCACTCCCTTTAATCACCAGATCCCTCAAACAATCCAAACTCTCAACTCAAATGATTGTCAAACATCATTCCCAGTTTTAGCCTCAGGACTGTCATTCCAAGAATGAATGGGAATTGAGTGGTAATTAACTGGAATGGCAAGAAGAGGGGAAGTAGTACTGTCAGGTGGTAAGAGGGGGGGTGGAACCTCTAAGATTAGAAATCATAAGGTTACTCCCATTAACAATATGGTTTTGGAAAAAATTTTCTTTGTGTATAAGTTTTATAGGATAATTTTTTTAAGGCTACTAATTTAAAAAAGCCCCAAACTCCTCCAAACCCCCTGTCAGATCATTAGGCAATAATGAAATGAGCAGTACAACAAACTAGCGGCAGCAGATACAACAAACTACATTACAGCCATCTATGTAGAGAGTTCCAAATTCTTATTATTTGAAATCTATTTAAATTCAACTCTTTACTATATGCAAGGAGGAGGAGCCAACAGAAGGCGGAACACTAACGGTTTAGTGTTAGCTCCTACTAGTCGACCAATCAGAGAAGAGTTATCCTTACAAACTGTAGCCGTAAAAACATTATTCTTACAGCACTGTATCGATAGAAACTTATGAGGTAGAGACAGTATCTCAAAAACCTTATTTGCTGTTTACTATGTTTAAAAAATTTAGATGGGAGAAACATAGTAGTACTTTCAGGTGGTAAGTAGTAACTTACAATACTAAGTACAATAACAGTAGTAAGTGCAATAACAATAGCAAGTACAATAATAATAGCAAGTACTATAACAATAGCAAGTACAATAACATTAGTAAGTACACTAACAATAGTAAGTACAATAACAAGAGCAAGTACAATAACAATAGTAAGTACAATAATAATAGTAAGTACATTAACAATAGCAAGTACAATAATAATAGCAAGTACAATAAAAATAGCAAGTACAATAACAATAGCAAGTACAATAACATTAGTAAGTACACAAACAATAGTAAGTACAATAACAAGAGCAAGTACAATAAAAATAGTAAGTACAATAACAATAGTAAGTACATTAACAATAGCAAGTACAATAACAATAGCAAGTACAATAACAATAGCAAGTACAATAACAAGTACAATAACAATAGCAAGTACAATAACAATAGCAAGTACAATAACAATAGCAAGTACAATAACAATAGCAAGTACAATAACAAGTACAATAACAATAGCAAGTACAATAACAATAGCAAGTACAATAACAATAGCAAGTACAATAACAATAGCAAGTACAATAACAATAACAAGTACAATAACAAGTATAATAACAATAGCAAGTACAATAACAATAGCAAGTACAATAACAATAGCAAGTACAATAACAATAGCAAGTACAATAACAATAGCAAGTACAATAACAATAGCAAGTACAATAAATATAGCAAGTACAATAACATTAGCAAGTACAATAACAATAGCAAGTACAATAACAATAGCAAGTACAATAACATTAGCAAGTATAATAACAATAGCAAGTACAATAACAATAGCAAGTACAATAACAATAGCAAGTACAATAACAATAGCAAGTACAATAACAATAGCAAGTACAATAACAATAGCAAGTACAATGACAATAGCAAGTACAATAACAATAGCAAGTACAATAACAATAGCAAGTACAATAACAATAGCAAGTACAATGACAATAGCAAGTACAATAACAATAGCAAGTACAATAACAATAGCAAGTACAATAACAATAGCAAGTACAATAACAATAGCAAGTACAATAACAATAGCAAGTACAATAACATAGCAAGTACAATAACAATAGCAAGTACAATAACAATAGCAAGTACAATAACAATAGCAAGTACAATAACAATAGCAAGTACAATGACAATAGCAAGTACAATAACAATAGCAAGTACAATAACAATAGCAAGTACAATAACAATAGCAAGTACAATAACAATAGCAAGTACAATAACAATAGCAAGTACAATAACAATAGCAAGTACAATAACAATAGCAAGTACAATGACAATAGCAAGTACAATAACAATAGCAAGTACAATAACAATAGCAAGTACAATAACAATAGCAAGTACAATGACAATAGCAAGTACAATAACAATAGCAAGTACAATAACAATAGCAAGTACAATAACAATAGCAAGTACAATAACAATAGCAAGTACAATAACAATAGCAAGTACAATAACATAGCAAGTACAATAACAATAGCAAGTACAATAACAATAGCAAGTACAATAACAATAGCAAGTACAATAACAATAGCAAGTACAATAACAATAGCAAGTACAATAACAATAGCAAGTGCAATAACAATAGCAAGTACCATAACAATAGCATCTTTTTCTCTTTCTTTTTACTTCATTCAATCGAAAAAAAGAAACTGTACTTTTTTTATCTCATTTGTAAAACGTGACTAAATTTCTAATGATATTTGGATTACAGACTCTTGACTGGCTACTTGACTGATTGACTGACTAGTTACTTGACTGATTGACTGACTAGTTACTTGACTGATTGACTGACTAGTTACTTGACTGATTTATTAGGTACTTGGCTGGTTGACTGAATGACTAGGTACTTGGCTGGTTGACTGAATGACTAGGTACTTGGCTGGTTGACTGATTGACTTGGTACTTGGCTGGTTGACTTGACTAGTTACCTGGTTGGTTGACTGATAGACTAGGCACTTGGCTGGTTGACTGATTGACTAAGTACTTAGCTGGTTGACTGATTGACTAGTTACTTGGCTGGTTGACTGATTGGCTAGGTACTTGGCTTGTTGACTGATTGACTAGTTACTTGGTTGGTTGACTGATTGACTGATTGACTAGATACTTGGCTGGCTGACTTACTAGTTACTTGACTCATTTACTAGGTACTTAGCTGGTTAACTGATTGACTAGGTTCTTGGCTGGTTGACTGATTGACTAGGAACTTGACTGATTGACTAGGAACTTGACTGATTGACTGGCTACTTGACTGATTGACTAGACACTTGGCTGATTGACTGGGTACTTGACTGATTGACTGGCAACTGGACTGATTGACTAGTAATTTGACTGATTTACTAGGTCCTTGGCCAATTGATTACGTAGTTGGTATCCATGATACCTGCAGGTATCATGGATACCAACTGAAATAAATAATAATTATATCGTTTTTTCTTATATTCTCGTGGAAAAAGTAGGAGGAGCTTAGCAAAAAGTCTGGTGGAAAGACTTAAAAAACCCTACGTGTGTACAGCCCTTTAGAGGAAGAAAATTTTAAATGGGATATTATTGTGCTTTATTTTAGCCTTTTAATTGTAATATAAGTATATATTAAAGACAACTTCAATAGAATTATTAAAACACAGTATATATTTTCTCCTAGGGAGGATGGTGATCACCAAAAAAGGATGTAAAGCTATTAACTTTTTTATTTATTCAGAAAGTGAATTCCCATAATAAACCAATAATGGTTGTAAATCTTGATGACAAAACTTTCAAAATGATTTGCAGCCAGTCTAGCATCTGAAGAACCAGTGAAACTGATGTACCGACCCCCTTAACTATCCTATAAAACTTTAAACTAGCCTCTATATACTAGTACCACTAGGTTCAAACCAGTAACTTTAAACTAGCCTCTACATACTAGTACCACTAGGTTCAAACCAGTAACTTTAAACTGGCCTCTACATACTAGTACCACTAGGTTCAAACCAGTAACTTTAAACTAGCCTCTATATACTAGTACCACTAGGTTCAAACCAGTAACTTTAAACTAGCCTCTATATACTAGTACCACTAGGTTCGAACCAGTAACTTTAAACTAGCCTCTACATACTAGTACCACTAGGGATCCGGAAAATTGATCGAAAAGAAAATTGATCGAATGGAAAATTGGTCGAATGGAAAATTGATCGAATGGAAAATTGATCGAATGGAAAATTGATCGAATGGAAAATTGATCGAATGGAAAATTGATCGAATGGAAAATTGGTCGAATGGAAAATTGATCGAATGGAAAATTGATCGAATGGAAAATTGATCGAATGGAAAATTGATCGAATGGAAAATTGGTCGAATGGAAAATTGATCGAATGGAAAATTGGTCGAATGGAAAATTGATCGAATGGAAAATTGACCGAAACAAAATTGATTGAAAATGATAATGGATCTATTTAAACTAATTAATTGACAATGATAACTAAAACCATGAATTACCAGGGAAATTTATTTGCAATATATTACAGCTAGTAGATCTTGTTACCATGATTTATATATAATAATAATAATTTATACAATAATAATATATAATAATAATTTATGTATAACATTTCTTCAATCAACTGTTTATCTATAACAGAGAATTATATGCTTTGAAATATATTATAATTCGAAGAACTGTAAGTTTTCTTAGTTCTAGAATTTAGGTAGTTCTAGATAACTTGTGAAATGAAAGTTAAATAATTTATTAATTTAGTATAGGTTTAACGTCTGTTTCGGAACCAAAAGCCATATCACTGACTGCAACAGAGAATTAAATACAAGAGATAGGAAAAAGCAGTCAGCAAGGAAAATGGATTCATGAACAAAGTCACTTAACACCGTCGGTTTTAAGTGAGTACTTTGTGAGTGCAGTCACTTACCAAGGAATGTAACAAAAAGGGACACTAAGCACCGGTTACTACACTCACAGATGGAAGAGAAAAATGAAGCTGATCTATTCGATCAATTTTCCTTTCGATCAATTTTCCTTTCGATCAATTTTCCTTTCGACCCATTTTCCTATCGATCAATTTTCCATTCGACCAATTTTCCTTTCGATCAATTTTCCTTCCTTTCGATCAATTTTCCATTCGACCAATTTTCCTTTCCATCAATTTTCCATTCGATCAATTTTCCATTCGACCAATTTTCCGTTCGATCAATTTTCCATTCGACCAATTTTCCTTTCGATCAATTTTCCATTCGACCAATTTACCATTCGACCAATTTTCCATTCGATCAATTTCTTTCGATAAATTGTTTTCTGTCAATTGCTTTCGATCAATTTACCATTCGACCAATTTTCCGTTCGACCAATTTTCCTTTCGACCAATTTTCCGTTCGATCAATTTTCCTTTCGATCAATTTTCCGTTCGATCAATTTCTTTCGATAAGTTGTTTTCGGTCAATTGCTTTCGATCAATTTTCCTTTCGATCAATTTCTTTCGATCAATTTTCCTTTCGACCAATTTTCCGTTCGATCAATTTTCCTTTCGATCAATTTTCCTTTCGATCAATTTCTTTCGATCAATTTTCCTTTCGACCAATTTTCCGTTCGATCAATTTTCCTTTCGATCAATTTTCCATTCGATCAATTTTCCATTCGACCAATTTTCCATTCGATCAATTTTCCTAGACCCAAACCAGTACACAGTCAAGAAAGTTTCAGATGTTATTTACGTACCTCTCCATTCTTTAATATATCTGAGATGCATAATACAGACAGATAAATCATGGCGTGATATACGACCTGGTTCCTATAACTTGTAAACCCCAATAAATGGCTTTGTATTTCTACTTTATTAATGGTTCTTATTTATTCTCATTATATATCTTCGTCTGGTACCATAAGGGGAGAGCTGTAAACTATTTAGAGTGGGTAATAGATGTACTTTTTCTATAACAAGATTTATATCTAGGGTGTACCCAGGTAGAAAGTTATGGTGGGGCCATAGGAGATTAAGAGGGAAAAGTTATGGTGGGGCCATAGAAGATTAAGAGAGTATCCAATTTAATCTTCTATGACCCCACCATCATTTTCATTTGGTACTTCGTAGAGTGCCTTCTCTTCTATCAGAGTATATGAATTCTATTTGTCATAATTCACAAATAAATAAAAAATAATAAAATAACTGTTATTAAAAAAAAAGGAAATATCGTTCTATTTTAATTCAAATCTTCCCTCCAATAATCATTCTTAGAGTTACTTTGTTTTTCTGTTCTTTTCTTACTTTTACCCAGGCAAATAGGATTTATTCCTGCGATATTCTCTTAATATCCCAGGAATAATTCCTTCTTGCCTGGGATATTCCCTTCTTTATTCTTTTTATGTTTCTCTCCTTCTCATTCACATTTTTTAAAGCACTTTCTCTCTGTCCCTTCTTTTCTTTTTCCCATTCATGTTCCCACTCCTGAACGTTACCCCCCCCCCCCTCCTCCTTTCTCAATAATTCCCCCCCCCCCTTTATATGGTAGAGTCAATATACTTTTTTGCCCCTGATAAATAAGTTCGTGATCCAATGGCTGATTTATTTCCACCCACAGCGTGTCAGTCTTTGCTTTCTACTGCAGTGGGGTGAGTGATCACTTACCGAACAGTTACGCATTAACGATCATATGGGAGAATAGTATTTATTATGAGCTGTTATTTTAATTGATATAAATTAAATTATAAATTAATTAGATAAATAAATTAGATAAATCCGAAAATGTGGAACTGTTCTACAACTCGGAACATACCCTACATCATATAGATATTATATTTGTATTTTTACAGCATTACTATTTTCTTGACATTAAAAAAAAATCTTAATCATACTATGAGGTTTTTACTAAAATTAATAGTAAACATTATTATTTTTTATAAATACATTTCTTTCAAAGATTTTTATTTGTTTCACAATCATTATGTGATTCCTAATAGAAATTATATATTTAACATTCTTTTTACTTTCCCATTATACGATTCTTACTAAAAAATAGAATCATATATATTTATATTATGTGTTTTTCTTCAGGAAAATTATATATGCATTTTATCCATCAAAATGTAGCAAATGTATTATTTTCCTTGCTACTGACTACAATTATTCTGCATTTATTATGTTGATTTAAATAATTGTAAATTAGACTTCAGCAACTGTGATAGAAGTGCAAAATGAAGTGGGCATTAATTACTATGTAAATGATGTAAATTACTATGTAAATGATGTAAATTACTATGTAAATGATGTAAATTACTATGTAAATGATGTAAATTACTATGTAAATGATGTAAATTACTATGTAAATTATGTAAATTACTATGTAAATGATGTAAATTACTATGTAACTGATGTAAATGACTATGTAAATGATGTTAATGACTATGTAAATGATGTAAATTACTATGTAAATAATGTAAATTACTATGTAAATGATGTTAATGACTATGTAAAATTAATGACTATGTAAATGATGTAAATTACTATGTAAATGATGTAAATTACTATGTAAATGATGTAAATTACTATGTAAATGATGTTAATTACTATGTAATTGATGTAAATGACTATGTAACATTCATTACTATGTAAATAATGTAAATGACTATGTAACATTAATTACTAAGTAACATTAATTACTATGTAACATTAATTACTATGTAAATAATGTAAATGACTATGTAACATTAATTACTATGTAAATAATGTAAATGACTATGTAACATTCATTACTATGTAAATAATATGAAAAGCATTCCACAAATCCCCTCAGAGAATGCTAATTAAAGTCCTATTCATAAAATAAGATAGACACTACACTAATTATAATTATTAACATCTCTTTGACTGATTATCTTCACCAGGCCTCTTTTAATCAAATTAATCCACCACTTTTCAAATTAATCCTTGAAAGAGTTCAGCAATCACATAATGCAATGAACAGAGTAAAGCAAGATATATTATAATCAGTAGTTCATTTTAACTGCCTAACAGCCAATTTGACTGCTTTTTACTTCTCCAACATTCGTATCTCTTAATTTAGTATTGGTGGATACTTGGAAAAAAAAATTATTGGTATCTGTGATGCACCTGCAAGTATCATGGATACCAATTGAAATAACGAGTGTCTCGTATTAAAAAAAATAAAGATGAAAATTATGGTAGGGCTTTGGAAGATGGGGTCTCTCTTAATCTTCTATAGCCCCACCATAACTTAACTAATAATTAGTAACTCATTAAATATTAACATTGCTTGTTACAAATAATAAGTAATTAATATTCTATCAATACAGTTTTGATTAGAGTGAGGTATTTAGCGTATCATGGATACAGCCTTGTAGAGTTGAAAATGTATCAGGGATACCATAGAGTAATCTGGTGGATAGAATACCCTGGTAGGTAAATTTTAGAGTATTCTGGTGGATAGAGTCCCCTGGTAGGCAAATTTTAGAGTATTCTGGTGGATAGAGTCCCCTGGTAGGCAAATTTTAGAGTATTCTGGTGGATAGAATACCCTGGTAGGCAAATTTTAGAGTATTCTGGTGGATAGAATACCCTGGTAGGCAAATTTTAGAGTATTCTGGTGGATAGAATACCCTGGTAGGTAAATTTTAGAGTATTCTGGTGGATAGAATGTAAGCTTACTTCACAGAAGATTATCTAAAAAAGAAAAATGCTCTGCAGTTTAATCTCTTAGACTTCAAACGGAATAATCCTATGCACCTGTGAAAGGTTCTACACTCTAAGTACCACCTGTGAAAGGTTCTACACTCTAAGTACCATCTGTGAAAGGTTCTACACTTCTATTTACACCTGTGAAAGCTTCTACACTTTAAGTACCACCTGCAAAAGGTTCTACACTCTAAGTACCACTTGTAAAGGTTCTAAACTCTAAGTACCACCTGTGAAAGGTTCTACACTTTAAGTACTGAACCTGTGAAGGTGACGACTACACTTCTATTTTCACCTACATATTATTTACCTTCTCTAGCGACTTTTCCTCTCGAGTTACAATCTAGATTCTAGAGGATAATTTGTTGTTTTGCAACACTGAGTGCAATATTATGCAGTGTCAGCTTTATTTTCAGATATTTATGAAGTCATCATTTAATATCAATAAATACTTATAGTTACTTATGTTGTTTAAAGTGATTGTAAGTTATTTGATAACTATAAGTCATTTTTATATAAATTTGATGAGGTAAGTAATTGATATGTGAATAAAGCTTATGATTTTTATTAAAATACTAGTACAGTACCTGTTGTTGAATCTAAATTATATTCGAATGCAAGAATGTATTATGGATAAACATATTCTGATTAAACGAAAAAATTGTCTCTCAAAAGCCAATATATAATTTTTTAAATAATTAGTGTCAATATTATTGTAGCCCGTAGTCATGATACTGCCACAAATGATTTGTTTCTCCTTTTAATGTGTATTTCTTAATAAAAGTGTGACACACGGACAGACAGACGTGGCTCTTATTATAGTATAGATAGAAAATATTTTTATGAAAAAAATATTTTACCTACCTAATAAAATATTTCTATTTTTATAAATTAGTTATCAATTAAGAGATGATAAATCAATAGTGATAGTTCTGGGAGATTTCGGTCTTGAAATATTCGGTCTCAGGTGTAAATACAACTTATGAATTAGATGTATCGGAGGGCGTGCCGCCCCCACAACCCCCCTGCCAGGTCTTTAAACAATCATGAAGTGTGCAGTGCAACAAAATAGCGGATACAGCAAACTACATAACAATCATTTATATTGAGAGGCCATTTATAATTCTGAGACCGAAATTTCGGCCACCATTAGTGATCATTATGAAGATACATATAATTTTTGCTGTAAATAGGCCACTAATTATTTTATATTTGGGAATATAGGGTAAGTTCTTAGTTATCGGACTGTTCCACATTTTCGATCATCTAAAAAAAATTACAGATACCAAATAAAATAAAAATTGAATAATTATTTTTATCCTACACGATCGTAAATGTGGAACCGTCCGATAACTCGTAATTTGCCCTAATTGAATATCACGATAAATAATGCAAAATATCGGTACCTAAAAATCGTCATTGGGAAAAAATCGTCGAAGTCTTTTTTCTTAATAAATTCATCGTCGGACAAAACAACGATAACATCCTCATTGTCTAACGATAACCGATGATAATTCTATCACCCCCGATGACAGTTTTCCGGCAGGGGTTTTCACCTCGTTATCGCACACTACATCATTACCGACCGAATAATCATAGTTGTTATATTTTATTCATGGAATATCATTATAACTTGGTACGCAATATTTGAAGCTCTTTGTTTGTTTCTTTCTTCTTACTGCAGGAAGACATTGCAGGAAGACATTGCAGGAAGACATTGCAGATGACATTGCAAGAAGACATTTCAATGTTTTGTCTCAAGTGTTGGGAGAAATTAAAACAATATTATCTGAACTCATTAAAGTTAGTTTCGAGTTGTCGAACAGTTCCACATTTTCGATCACACAAAGATATGTATAATAATCATTATTATTTATTTCTGGTATCCATGATACCTGCGGGTATCATGGATACCAATTATAAAGAAAGATGAATAGTAAAAATTATATACCTTTTTTATATGATAGTTTTGAAACTTTACTGTGATAATAATTAAGATTTATTTTTCATGACTATCAAAATAACTTATTTTAATCCCGTTTATAGTTTCTCTTGGAATAAAAAATAAGAACAATCTCCAAATTGAACAATGATCAAACAATTCAATCTGGAAATATCCCCACCACCCAATTTCATACCGGACCACTATGGTCTAAAGCCCGGTAATCTTTTCCTTCGAAATCCTCAAGTCACTCCATTTCGACCGGTGGAATTCGACCACCATACATCCATCTCTGTCTCCAGATTTATCTCTAAAATCCGTACTTGCCAATTTTGATTTGGTCCGAATTTTAGGAGTAAAATATCGGCCAATTCTCCAAGATTTACTTTCCAGTTCGTCATTGAAAGATAATCAATTTATCTTGGGGTGTAATTTTCTGGGGTTTGGGACACAAGGGTCCAGAGTACCACTTTTAGGACACACGGGTCCAATGTACCACTTTTAGGACACATTGGTCCATTGTACCACTCTTGGGACACACTGGTCCAGTGTACCACTTTTAGGACACACTGGTCCATTGTACCACTCTTGGGACACACGGGTCCAATGTACCACTTTAAGGACACATTGGTCCATTGTACCACTCTTGGGACACACGGGTCCAGTGTACCACTTTTAGGACACACGGGTCTAGTGTACCACTTTTGGGACTCATTGGTCCAGTGTACCACTCTTGGGACACACGGGTCTAGTGTACCACTTTTGGGACTCATTGGTCCAGTGTACCACTTTTGGGACACATTGGTTCAGTGTACCACTTTTAGGACACACTGGTCCAGTGTACCACTTTTGGGACACATTGGTCCAGTGTACCACTTTTGGGACACATTGGTCCAGTGTACCACTTTTGGGACACATTGGTCCAGTGTACCACTTTTTGGACACATTGGTCCAGTGTACCACTTTTGGGACATACGGGTCCAGTGTACCACTTTTAGGACACATTGGTCCAGTGTACCACTCTTGGGACACACTGGTCCAGTGTACCACTTTTGGGACACATTGGTCCAGTGTACCACTTTTAGGACACATTTAAATGCCAAGTAAAATCTGCCACGGTTTGGGACTGCCTTTTATTTTACCTTAATAAATATTTTGATTAAAAACGATAGAACGTGTTTATTTGCAACTTATTTACATATCTATATTAAATTTTAAAAAAATACTTTCTATTCTAAATAATAATAAATTCAACTTTAGGTTTTACATTTTTTTGTTTGTTAGTACGGCAGAAATCCTCTATATTTAAAATCCTGTATAGTGAATGGAAGTAGCCTCTACACTGAACTAATTTTATTTAGTTTGCCATGAAGGTTGTGACAATATGCTTTTAACATCATAGATCTTAAGAATATCACAGACGAAATGAAATGGTATCGAATACTATATACCGCTGGTGTAGAACCATTCAATGCTCTTTAATTCTCTCCGTCTATAATATTCTCTAGGATTTTAAAAGCATATCGTCACAACCCTATTAATCACGACATTAAATGGTGTACGCCATTTTGTTTTTTAAGTAGAGTAATGTGGATTGTTTCAAGGTTATGCAGGATGGCGGTTCGATTCCCAAAAGATGGAATATGAATTTTCCATCTTTTTAAATTGATATTTCTTGATATTTCTTGATATTTCTTGATATTTCTCGATATTTCTTGATATTTCTTGATATTTCTCGATATTTCTTGATATTTCTTGATATTTCTTGATATTTCTTGATATTTCTTGATATTTCTTGATATTTCTCGATATTTCTTGATATTTCTTGATATTTCTTGATATTTCTTGATATTTCTTGATATTTCTTGATATTTCTTGATATTTCTTAGGTTAAATTATATCTTATTTATTAACAATAAAATGTTGATAGCTAAGTTATTATGAAGTACTATTAAGAACTCCTCTATAATGAACTACAACTGTGTCACTATATAGAGCTTACTTCATTATATAGGAGTCAAGAGATACATAGAAAACTGGTGGCCATTGTATGGCAGACTACGTAAAATGTGTTCATTATACAGGGTAGTTCATTAGTTAAGACTCTACTAATCAGAATGTTCACTATACAGGACTTCATTACAGAGGAGTTGTACAGTAACAATAGTGAATAAATAAGCAATTATTCCTTTGAATGAAGCAGTCATACACAATTTAATGCCACTCTTTTTTTCGCTGGCTCCACTCTTTTCCACTCTTACCCACTCTTTACCCGCTCTTTTCCACTCTTACCCACTCTTTACCGCTCTTTTCCACTCTTACCCACTCTTTATCGCTCTTTTCCACTCTTACCCACTCTTTTCCACTCTTACCCACTCTTTTCCACTCTTACCCACTCTTTCCCACTCTTTACCCGCTCTTTTCCACTCTTACCCACTCTTTTCCACTCTTACCCACTCTTTTCCACTCTTACCCACTCTTACCCTCTCTTACCCACTCTTTTCCACTCTTTCCCACTCTTTCCCACTCTTTTCCACTCATTCCCACTCTTTTCCACTCCATTTGCCCCTAAATGCAGTCAATATTGGGGCCAGTCTTTCCCAAAGACTGATGGCAGTCCTTTGGATAAATGGATCCTTCCGCACTATCCCGATAGCAGTTGGATAACCCTCCTTACTCAGGATTACCAACCATTCCGCGCAATCAAAGGAAATGGTCACCGTAGCTACTGCATGCCCTTCATCTTCCCATCGAACACA
Source organism: Caprella mutica (assembly GCA_947561585.1). NCBI lineage: Eukaryota > Metazoa > Arthropoda > Malacostraca > Amphipoda > Caprellidae > Caprella > Caprella mutica. The sequence goes on along the minus strand of CANNZV010000214.1, from coordinate 355,572 downwards.
TTTATTTTGAACTGATAATAGTTACGAGTTTATATTGGACGGTTTTAATTTTTCGATCACAAGCGAAACTGTATCATTATAATTATAATAACACGATATTTTAATTGGTATCCTTGATGCCTTCAGGAATCATGTGAATATATTTTATTTGGTATCCTTGATACCTACAGGAATCATATGAATTTATTTTAATTGGTATCCTTGATACCTGCAGGAATAATATGAATTTATTTTAATTGGTATCCATGATACCTTCAGGAATCATGTGAATTTATTTTAATTGGCATCCATGATACCTGCAGGAATCATATAAATATACTTTAATTGGTATCCATGATACCTGATACCAATATAAATACCGAGTTAAATTATAATAATTTTTATGTTTTTTTATATGCTCGTAAACGTGAAACCGTTCGATAACTCGTAACTTGCCCTATAGTACATCCACTAATTTATAACTGACTTGTTTCAAACATGCTAATATTGTAAAAAAAAATTAAACCTATACTTTATTAGAAATATTTTAATTCTGAAAACGCGAGAAAATTATATTAATTTCTTCATTTTTTCTTTCCATAACTTAGTTTAATACAAATAATTTATTTTCCAATTTTAATTAATCTGTTTTTTGTTTTAAAAAAGTTTTCCTTCGAACCGGATTTGAACCAGTGACCTATGGATAGCCGATAACATTCTACAGTCCACCGCTCTACCAACTGAGCTATCGAAGGGACGGGAACTGGGCAGGTAAACTTGTTATTAAATAAACAATATAAAGAGTTAAGTGTTTTAGAGAGTAGTTGTTTTTATTGATATTTAACATTGAAATCATAAAATTGTTATAACTTTTCTATTTAACTCTACCAACTGAGCTATCGAAGGGATGGGAAATAACTCAATTCTAACATAGTATGTACTATTACTATTATAAGATAGTATGTACTATCACTATTCTGAGATAGTACGTACTATCACTATTATCAGATAGTAGGTACTATCACTATTATCAGATAGTAGGTACTATCACTATTATCAGATAGTATGTACTATCACTATTATAAGATAGTGTGTACTATCACTATTCTGAGATAGTACGTACTATCACTATTATCAGATAGTAGGTACTATCACTATTATCAGATAGTAGGTACTATCACTATTATCAGATAGTATGTACTATCACTATTATAAGATAGTAGGTACTATCACTTTATAAGATAGTATGTACTATCACTATTCTGAGATAGTACGTACTATCACTATTATCAGATAGTATGTACTATCACTATTATCAGATAGTATGTACTATCACTATTATAAGATAGTATGTACTATCACTATTATAAGATAGTATGTACTATCACTATTATAAGATAGTAGGTACTATCACTATAGTAATATACTATGTACCATCAAAGAAAAAAGAAAGTAAAATATCCATCTGCTTTCGTTAGTGCAGTACAACTCCTCTATAATGAAAGCCTGTATAGTGATTGTAGAGTCCTGAGTAATGAAATAGCCTCTAGACTACCAGGTAATCTATGAATTCAAAAGCATATTGTCACAACCCTAAAAATACCAAACAACTCTCATTATTATTTTCACCATCTACTAACAGTCAGGAACCAAATGAATTCCCACTGCAAAATTCTTTCACTTCGAACAAACGTCTGAAATTTCCTACTTTTTCAGAACCTGCAGCACCGGCAGCGGCAGCCGGCTGCCTGATGAGATACAAATGAGAAAGAATGGACCTCAATTTGGATGATTTACGGATGGGCTGCATGAAGGTGGTAACTCATTTGTGGTCCTGGGGTCCGATCCATCACATCTGCCCCACCAGGTATCTGCAAAACAATTCAATTTGATGAGAACAATCCGCTAGAAACGTCTGAATTCACTGAGTATCCAGGGGAAAAATTGCCAACGCCGATCTCATGATTTCAACGGGAAATGTGTCAGACTGAAGTATTAGTTATTTAGTAAAGTGATTTAGTAAAGTATTAGTTATTTAGTAAAGTGATTTAGTAAAGTATTAGTTATTTAGTAAAGTAGTGATTTAGTAAAGTATTAGTGATTTAGTAAAGTATTAGTGATTTAGTAAAGTAGTGATTTAGTAAAGTATTAGTGATTTAGTAAAGTATTAGTGATTTAGTAAAGTATTAGTGATTTAGTAAAGTATTAGTGATTTAGTAAAGTATTAGTGATTTAGTAAAGTATTAGTGATTTAGTAAAGTATTAGTGATTTAGTAAAGTATTAGTGATTTAGTAAAGTATTAGTGATTTAGTAAAGTATTAGTGATTTAGTAAAGTATTAGTGATTTAGTAAAGTATTAGTGATTTAGTAAAGTATTAGTGATTTAGTAAAGTATTAGTGATTTAGTAAAGTATTAGTGATTTAGTAAAGAATTAGTGATTTAGTAAAGTGATTTAGTAAAGTGATTTAGTAAAGTGATTTAGTAAAGAATTAGTGATTTAGTAAAGTATTAGTTATTTAGTAAAGTGATTTAGTAAAGTATTAGTGATTTAGTAAAGTATTAGTGATTTAGTAAAGTGATTTAGTAAAGTATTAGTGATTTAGTAAAGAATTAGTGATTTAGTAAAGAATTAGTGATTTAGTAAAGTGATTTAGTAAAGTGATTTAGTAAAGTGATTTAGTAAAGAATTAGTGATTTAGTAAAGTATTAGTTATTTAGTAAAGTGATTTAGTAAAGTATTAGTGATTTAGTAAAGTATTAGTGATTTAGTAAAGTGATTTAGTAAAGTATTAGTGATTTAGTAAAGTATTAGTGATTTAGTAAAGTGATTTAGTAAAGTATTAGTGATTTAGTAAAGTGATTTAGTAAAGTTTCAACGTATCTAACCATAATTAACTTCTGATTAACGTACCATGATCTCTGTTGCCACCCATTTCCGACTACTGTGGGTGTCCTAGCTATTAAACACAGTGTTACGAGTTCATTACTCTGTTCGAATTCTTTCTCTTGTTTGGCGTAAATTCCGATTTATTAGCTCTGGATTCGAACAAATTGGAACAGTCGGTGTTATCTAATTAGAAGAATTGAAACGAAATATATCAAATTAGTCTCAGTGACGAATTGAGCTGCAGACCCAGACGCGAAACTGTAAGCGCTAATCGTTGTTTTTTTATATAGTTAATGTAAAAACATTAATTACATAAAAAGATCAGTATTACGGTTTTTAGTGGAATAATAGTGTCTTTAAAAAAAAAAATAATATGCTTTAATTTATTTTCAAATTATTTTTAATATTTTAAATAATTCGACTAGAATATTAATTTAGTAAAATTTAAAAAAATATATTATTATGAAATAAAATATTTATTTATCATGAAATTGTACCAATGATAAAATATACAGATAAAAGTATCCTACCATAATTTAAACCATCCATCGTCGGACATCTATCAGTAAAATATTTTACACTAAAATACCGTCCATATTTACCGTAATGGACAATAACAAACTATCTACCGATTGTAATTTTTCAGATGGGTTGTTTCAGTGTTTGTATATAATTTGTCATGCTGATTAATAGCTGTGTACGTCAAATCTACGCATATGCAGCTAGAATTAACGAACAAACATTCAATTAGTTTAGTAACATGTTAACACTGAAAATAAACTTTTATTTGCATATTACTTTTATTTGCATATTTTAAAATCGGTAAAATTTTATGTTAAATATATTACTATTTAATATTTTTTTTTAAATGATACTAATTAATATTCGAATTATAAAAGATATTAATGATTATTTTACTTAATAAAATAAACCATATAATAACAATTTAATATTGTACTCCATTAGAACTATCATCTAATTTAAATACAGTTACTCCATCCAATTAATACATGGATTAAAACAATAAAGACGCTTCAACTTCTTTAACTTTAATCCTTTTCAATTAAATGCACATAAACGTACTACGATTAAAACGAATGAAAAACAAAACTAGAGTGAGTACCATGTTATTAGACGGTTCCACTTTTTCGATCATATAGGAAAAAAGATAATAATAATTATCATTCGACTCGTTACTTTAATTGGTATCCATGATACCTGAAGGTATCACGGATACCAATTAAAATTATACTTATACCAATTAAAATTATAATTATAATTATACTTTAATATGGTCGGAAATTTGGAACCGTCCGATAAGTCGGTACTTCCCTAAAATGCGAAGTGTAAAAATGATATGAGAGTATATCTTTAATTAATATAATTGGTATATATAATAATTAAATGCAAATACACATACTTGAACACGATTCCATAATGTGTTAATATTGTAGTTTATTTCCTGTGTGGAACTTTATTTATTTTAAATTATATGTATTTAACATATTTATTGAAGAAAATATTGTTATTTTCTAAGATTTAACTATTTTCATCAACTCCATATTATTTTACTAATTAAAAATAACTTTAAATAAATTTTATTAAATTTCAAATTATTTCCATGTTAGTTAATTCAATTAATTTTGTTCGTTTTTTAATATTTCCTTCATGATTTAACGTGTAATTTAATCTATTTAATTCATATACTTTTAAAATATATGTATATAAGAAATATGTTAGAGCCCACAATTATATTTCTTGCCTTTTAAGTAATTAATATTAATACTTAGTAGAGAAATGTATGGCTGGGCCATAGAAGATTAAGAGATATTCTCACTCAATCTTCTATGGCCCCACCATAACTTTCTCTCTTGGTTTCCCCTCTTAATCTTCTATGGCCCCACCATAACTTTTTTCTGGGTATCCCCTCTTAATCTACAATAGCCCCATCATAACTTTTTCTCTGGGTATCCCCTCTTAATCTTCTATGACCCCACCATAACTTTATTTCTTATTTTATATTTGCATTTGATAATAAAAAGTGTTTCTATTGCCTTTATATAACCACATCATTCATTTTATTTTGTTATACAGCCCCCTTCTTTATTTGATCAGATACACCCCCCCCCCTTACACAGCTGTGCTTTACCATTGATTAACTCTACAGTACAGCACAGGTGTAGAGTACAGCCAGTAAGCCGATAGTCTCTACATATCCCTTAATAGGCCTGGGGCTTTAGTGGGTAAGTTATGGTGGGCCCACCCACTATTATAAGAGGGAACCTAACGTCGATCTTCTGCACTCCCACTATATCTTTCTATGGCCCCACTATAACTTTCTATGGCCCCACTATAACCTCTGTGGCCCCACTATAACTTCTATGGCCCCATTATAACTTATGTGGCCCCACTATAACTTCTGTGGCCCCACTATAACTTTTATGACCCCACTATAACTTCTGTGGCCCCACTATAACTTTCTATGGCCCCACTATAACCTCTGTGGCCCCACTATAACTTATATGGCCCCTTTATAACTTCTGTGGCCCCACTATAACTTCTGTGGCCCCACTATAACTTCTATGGCCCCACTATAACTTCTATGGCCCCACTATAACTTCTGTGGCCCCACTATAACTTCTATGGCCCCACTATAACTTCTGTGGCCCCACTATAACTTCTATGGCCCCACTATAACTTCTGTGGCCCCACTATAACCTCTGTGGCCCCACTATAACTTCTGTGGCCCACTATAACTTCTATGTCCCCACTATAACTTCTATGGCCCCACTATAACTTCTGTGGCCCCACTATAACTTCTGTGGCTCCACTATAACTTCTATGGCCCAACTATTACTTCTGTGGCCCCACTATAACTTCTATGGCCCCACTATAACTTCTGTGGCCCCACTATAACCTCTGTGGCCCCACTATAACTTCTGTGGCCCCACTATAACTTCTATGGCCCCACTATAACCTCTGTGGCCCCACTATAACTTCTGTGGTCTCACTATAACTTCTATGGCCCCACTATAACCTCTGTGGCCCCACTATTACTTCTATGGCCCCACTATAACCTCTGTGGCCCCACTATAACTTCTGTGGTCTCACTATAACTTCTATGGCCCGACTATAACTTCTGTGGCCCCACTATAACTTCTGTGGTCTCACTATAACTTCTATGGCCCCATTATAACTTCTGTGGCCCCACTATAACTTCTGTGGCCCCACTATAACTTCTATGGCCCCACTATAACTTCTGTGGCCCCACTATAACTTTCTATGGCCCCACTATAACCTCTGTGGCCCCACTATAACTTCTATGGCCCCATTATAACTTCTGTGGCCCCACTATAACTTCTATGGCCCCACTATAACTTCTATGGCCCCACTATAACTTCTGTGGCCCCACTATAACTTCTATGGCCCCACTATAACTTCTGTGGCCCCACTATAACTTCTATGGCCCCACTATAACTTCTGTGGCCCCACTATAACCTCTGTGGCCCCACTATAACTTCTGTGGCCCACTATAACTTCTATGGCCCCACTATAACTTCTATGCCCCCACTATAACTTCTGTGGCCCCACTATAACTTCTGTGGCTCCACTATAACTTCTATGGCCCAACTATTACTTCTGTGGCCCCACTATAACTTCTATGGCCCCACTATAACTTCTGTGGCCCCACTATAACCTCTGTGGCCCCACTATAACTTATGTGGCCTCACTATAACTTCTATTGCCCCACTATAACCTCTGTGGCCCCACTATAACTTCTGTGGTCTCACTATAACTTCTATGGCCCCACTATAACCTCTGTGGCCCCACTATAACTTCTATGGCCCCACTATAACCTCTGTGGCCCCACTATAACTTCTGTGGTCTCACTATAACTTCTATGGCCCCACTATAACTTCTGTGGCCCCACTATAACTTCTGTGGTCTCACTATAACTTCTATGGCCCCACTATAACCTCTGTGGCCCACTATAACTTCTGTGGTCCCACTATAACTTCTGTGGTCCCACTATAACCTCTGTGGCCCCACTATAACCTCTGTGGCCCCACTATAACTTCTGTGGTCCCACTATAACTTCTGTGGTCCCACTATAACTTTCTATGGCCCCACTATAACCTCTGTGGCCCCACTATAACTTCTATGGCCCCTTTATAACTTCTGTGGCCCCACTATAACTTCTGTGGCCCCACTATAACTTCTATGGCCCCACTATAACTTCTATGGCCCAACTATAACTTCTGTGGCCCCACTATAACTTCTGTGGTCTCACTATAACTTCTATGGCCCCACTATAACCTCTGTGGCCCACTATAACTTCTGTGGTCCCACTATAACTTCTGTGGTCCCACTATAACCTCTGTGGCCCCACTATAACCTCTGTGGCCCCACTATAACTTCTGTGGTCCCACTATAACTTCTGTGGTCCCACTATAACTTTCTATGGCCCCACTATAACCTCTGTGGCCCCTTTATAACTTCTGTGGCCCCACTATAACTTCTGTGGCCCCACTATAACTTCTGTGGCCCCACTATAACTTCTATGGCCCCACTATAACTTCTATGGCCCCACTATAACTTCTGTGGCCCCACTACAACTTCTATGGCCCCACTATAACTTCTGTGGCCCCACTATAACTTCTATGGCCCCACTATAACTTCTGTGGCCCCACTATAACCTCTGTGGCCCCACTATAACTTCTGTGGCCCACTATAACTTCTATGTCCCCACTATAACTTCTATGGCCCCACTATAACTTCTGTGGCCCCACTATAACTTCTGTGGCTCCACTATAACTTCTATGGCCCAACTATTACTTCTGTGGCCCCACTATAACTTCTATGGCCCCACTATATTTTCTGTGGCCCCACTATAACCTCTGTGGCCCCACTATAACTTCTGTGGCCCCACTATAACTTCTATGGCCCCACTATAACCTCTGTGGCCCCACTATAACTTCTGTGGTCTCACTATAACTTCTATGGCCCGACTATAACTTCTGTGGCCCCACTATAACTTCTGTGGTCTCACTATAACTTCTATGGCCCCATTATAACTTCTGTGGCCCCACTATAACTTCTGTGGCCCCACTATAACTTTTATGGCCCCACTATAACTTCTGTGGCCCCACTATAACTTTCTATGGCCCCACTATAACCTCTGTGGCCCCACTATAACTTCTATGGCCCCATTATAACTTCTGTGGCCCCACTATAACTTCTGTGGCCCCACTATAACTTTCTATGGCCCCACTATAACCTCTGTGGCCCCACTATAACTTCTATGGCCCCATTATAACTTCTGTGGCCCCACTATAACTTCTGTGGCCCCACTATAACTTCTATGGCCCCACTATAACTTCTATGGCCCCACTATAACTTCTGTGGCCCCACTATAACTTCTATGGCCCCACTATAACTTCTGTGGCCCCACTATAACTTCTATGGCCCCACTATAACTTCTGTGGCCCCACTATAACCTCTGTGGCCCCACTATAACTTCTGTGGCCCACTATAACTTCTATGGCCCCACTATAACTTCTATGCCCCCACTATAACTTCTGTGGCCCCACTATAACTTCTGTGGCTCCACTATAACTTCTATGGCCCAACTATTACTTCTGTGGCCCCACTATAACTTCTATGGCCCCACTATAACTTCTGTGGCCCCACTATAACCTCTGTGGCCCCACTATAACTTATGTGACCCCACTATAACTTCTATGGCCCCACTATAACCTCTGTGGCCCCACTATAACTTCTGTGGTCTCACTATAACTTCTATGGCCCCACTATAACCTCTGTGGCCCCACTATAACTTCTATGGCCCCACTATAACCTCTGTGGCCCCACTATAACTTCTGTGGTCTCACTATAACTTCTATGGCCCCACTATAACTTCTGTGGCCCCACTATAACTTCTGTGGTCTCACTATAACTTCTATGGCCCCACTTTAACCTCTGTGGCCCACTATAACTTCTGTGGTCCCACTATAACTTCTGTGGTCCCACTATAACCTCTGTGGCCCCACTATAACCTCTGTGGCCCCACTATAACTTCTGTGGTCCCACTATAACTTCTGTGGTCCCACTATAACTTTCTATGGCCCCACTATAACCTCTGTGGCCCCACTATAACTTCTATGGCCCCTTTATAACTTCTGTGGCCCCACTATAACTTCTATGGCCCCACTATAACTTCTATGGCCCAACTATAACTTCTGTGGCCCCACTATAACTTCTGTGGTCTCACTATAACTTCTATGGCCCCACTATAACCTCTGTGGCCCACTATAACTTCTGTGGTCCCACTATAACTTCTGTGGTCCCACTATAACCTCTGTGGCCCCACTATAACCTCTGTGGCCCCACTATAACTTCTGTGGTCCCACTATAACTTCTGTGGTCCCACTATAACTTTCTATGGCCCCACTATAACCTCTGTGGCCCCACTATAACTTCTATGGCCCCACTATAACCTCTGTGGCCCACTACAACTTCTGTGGTCCCACTATAACTTCTGTGGTCCCACTATAACCTCTGTGGCCCCACTATAACCTCTGTGGCCCCACTATAACTTCTGTGGTCCCACTATAACTTCTGTGGTCCCACTATAACTTTCTATGGCCCCACTATAACCTCTGTGGCCCCACTATAACTTCTATGGCCCCTTTATAACTTCTGTGGCCCCACTATAACTTCTGTGGCCCCACTATAACTTCTATGGCCCCACTATAACTTCTATGGCCCAACTATAACTTCTGTGGCCCCACTATAACTTCTGTGGTCTCACTATAACTTCTATGGCCCCACTATAACCTCTGTGGCCCCACTATAACTTCTATGGCCCCTTTATAACTTCTGTGGCCCCACTATAACCTCTGTGGCCCCACTATAACTTCTGTGGTCCCACTATAACTTCTGTGGTCCCACTATAACTTTCTATGGCCCCACTATAACCTCTGTGGCCCCACTATAACTTCTGTGGCCCCACTATAACTTCTGTGGTCTCACTATAACTTCTATGGCCCCACTATAACCTCTGTGGCCCACTATAACTTCTGTGGTCCCACTATAACTTCTGTGGTCCCACTATAACCTCTGTGGCCCCACTATAACCTCTGTGGCCCCACTATAACTTCTGTGGTCCCACTATAACTTCTGTGGTCCCACTATAACTTTCTATGGCCCCACTATAACTTCTGTGGCCCCACTATAACTTCTATGGCCCCTTTATAACTTCTGTGGCCCCACTATAACTTCTGTGGCCCCACTATAACTTCTATGGCCCCACTATAACTTCTATGGCCCAACTATAACTTCTGTGGCCCCACTATAACTTCTGTGGTCTCACTATAACTTCTATGGCCCCACTATAACCTCTGTGGCCCCACTATAACTTCTATGGCCCCTTTATAACTTCTGTGGCCCACTATAATTTCTATGTCCCCACTATAACTTCTATGGCCCCACTATAACTTCTGTGGCCCCACTATAACTTCTGTGGCTCCACTATAACTTCTATGGCCCAACTATAACTTCTGTGGCCCCACTATAACTTCTGTGGTCTCACTATAACTTCTATGGCCCCACTATAACCTCTGTGGCCCCACTATAACCTCTGTGGCCCCACTATAACCTCTGTGGCCCACTATAACTTCTGTGGTCCCACTATAACTTCTGTGGTCCCACTATAACCTCTGTGGCCCCACTATAACCTCTGTGGCCCCACTATAACTTCTGTGGTCCCACTATAACCTCTGTGGCCCAACTATAACTTCTGTGGCCCCACTATAACTTCTGTGGTCTCACTATAACTTCTATGGCCCCACTATAACCTCTGTGGCCCCACTATAACCTCTGTGGCCCCACTATAACCTCTGTGGCCCACTATAACTTCTGTGGTCCCACTATAACTTCTGTGGTCCCACTATAACATCTGTGGCCCCACTATAACCTCTGTGGCCCCACTATAACTTCTGTGGTCCCACTATAACTTCTGTGGTCCCACTATAACTTTCTATGGCCCCACTATAACCTCTGTGGCCCACTATAACTTCTGTGGCCCCACTATAACTTCTATGGCCCCACTATAACTTCTATGGCCCCACTATAACTTCTATGGCCCCACTATAACTTCTATGGCCCCACTATAATTTCTATGGCCCACTATAACTTCTATGGCCCCACTATAACTTCTGTGGCCCCACTATAACTTCTATGGCCCCACTATAACTTCTATGGCCCCACTATAACTTCTATGGCCCCACTATAACTTCTATGGCCCCACTATAACTTCTATGGCCCCACTATAACCTCTGTGACCCCACTATAACTTCTGTGGCCCCACTATAACTTCTATGGCCCCACTATAACTTCTATGGCCCCACTATAACTTTCTATGGCCCCACTATAACATCAATGGCCCCACTATAACTTCTATGGCCCCTCTATAACTTCTATGGCCCCACTATAACTTCTGTGGCCCCACTATAACTTCTATGGCCCCACTATAACTTCTATGGCCCCACTATAACTTCTATGGCCCCACTATAACTTCTATGGCCCCACTATAACCTCTGTGACCCCACTATAACTTCTGTGGCCCCACTATAACTTCTATGGCCCCACTATAACTTCTATGGCCCCACTATAGCTTCTATGGCCCCACTATAACATCAATGGCCCCACTATAACTTCTATGGCCCCACTATAACTTCTATGGCCCCACTATAACTTCTGTGGCCCCACTATAACTTTCTAGATGGGAAATCTGGTAATTAGTAAACTGTTACTAATTTTTCTACTTGGAAATTGTAAAGAAAAATAATCAATCGATAATCAGTTCATTAACCTATAGGGTAAGTTCTAAGTTATCGCACAGTTCCACATTGCCGATCATATAAGATCAAATGATTTAATAATTGATATGTAACTTATTATTTTAATTGGTATACATTTTTTTCCTATTGATCAATAATGTGCAACTGTTCGATAACTAGGGACTTACCCCCATCACTGTACAAGTTTGCCTCTTCCATTAAATGGTAGGTTTTCACGTACTGAAATTCAAGACAAGGAAACCTCTTCTCTAAAATCTTTATCCAGGTTCTTTCAATATAGTCATAAGAACAAGAAAAGCTTGTGCACATTTAACTGAAACACCAGAACGTGGAGGGCAAAGAGAATGCTAATGCGCTCTACGCGCGAATTTAGGCCTTACGGCACGCTGCGGTCTTTGCAGCGAAGTAGGCCTACGAAGCAATTGTTTGGAGGCGTAAAAAGAATTGAAATAGGAATGCTGAACTACACGGCCTACTTACTAACATTCACAATTTTACACAACTTTTTAAATAGACTTCATTTGTTAATGCTTAAAATATATTTAATGTTATAAATGTATTAAATTTTGAAACAATTGTTTTATTTTAGAAAAATTTATTAGATTTTAAAAAATGTATCAATTTTTTTTTAATTTATTAAATTTCAAAAAAATCATCAAATTTCATAAATATACTAAATTATTACTTAGAAGGATATTTAAAAGAATTAATTATATAATATCTTCCAAGATTACGGTAGAAATAGAAAATTATGGTATATTTCGAACTATCGTATATAGACCGTTTTAAATTTTTTCCGACATACATAAACTTATGGTATATGGCCTCACATAATCTTCCATGACCCCACCATAAGTTCTATCAGTGTACAGAACAATAGTGCAAAATGATAAGTGATCTACTTGACATAACATGTGTTCTTAATAAAAGGAAGTCAATGTAACGCGATGACTCGACACTTTTTTAATGATAATTATTATTAGACGCTGTTTTTTTTTGCTTGCAATGAAAGTCTCTTTTTATAAAATGACAATTGTTTTGATTTGCAGTAGTTATGGTGGTGGGGCCATAGAAGATTGAATGGAGACCGTACTTAAACTCCCATGGCCCCACCATAAATCTACCTTAAAATGCATATTATATTCTTTAATAAAATTCAAATACATTCGATCGATTCATAATAATATTAATATTATCAAAGAGAGTTTAAAGTAAAATTGGAGCACATTCTTCAAGTCATTTCATCTCAACGTTTCGAATGGAGGCGATCGAAAGCCATCGAAGAGTGAGATTCGACTTGAAAGATTCAGACTAACTTATTCGAATACTTCCTGGCTTTAGGATTCGGATCTTCAAATGCATATTTCTGTACAAAAATGCATTTCCGTGCATTTCATATTAATTTATTGTCAGGGTAAGATCTGAGTTATCGGACAGTAACATATTTTCGGTAATATAATAAAATAATATGGGATTTAACATTTGAACTCGTAATTTTAATTAGTATCCATGATACCTGCATGTATCATGGATACCAATACAGGTAGCATGGATACCAATACAGGTAGCATGGATACCAATACAGGTAGCATGGATACCAATACAGGTAGCATGGATACCAATACAGGTAGCATGGATACCAATACAGGTAGCATGGATACCAATACAGGTATCATAGATACCATTTCAGGAATCATGGATACCAATTCAGGTAGTATGGATACCAATTCAGGTATCATGGATACCAATTCAGGTATCATGGATACCAATTCAGGTAGCATGGATACCAATTCAGGTATCATAGATACCAATTCAGATTTCATGGATACCATTTCAGGTATCAGATATTACTATTTCAGGTATCATGGATACCAATTTTTTTTAAATGATCGAAAATGTGGAACTGTCCGATAACTCAGAACTGACCCTAGCAAATAATACACCAGATCAAATACAAACAAATAATGTTAACTAATAAATAATAATAAATACCACACCAAATCACATTAAATACAATCTGCTAACTGCCTCTCCTATTGAAATATGCAGTCATTTATTGCAGGAGATTACTTTAAATGATATGTTATGAGGACTTCAGTGTCGGTGTTATTCGAGGATGAACATGATTGATGTCGACCTGTTTATCGACCTCTTACGAAACTGTCGATAAATAGAAAAATAGATCCCAGGTGGGAAATTTAGGGTCGGTAGATCGTATATTTTTATATGGTAAATATTGATGATATTTAATCGTAAAATGTTATAATATTAGACAATATCGACGTGAGTTGTCCGATGAAGGACGATTTACTAAAAGTGTTTTGAATTTATGGTGTATTATATTGTATTTTTGTTGAATCATTTATTGTCTTAGATAGATGGTCTTTTTATCATCGATTTTATGTATATTCTACTTATGTATATTGTGTTTAAATTTTATTTTGCATTTTTTATGTTTGTATTAATAAAAAGATAAAATATCCGCATTTTATAATTCGGCAAAATTTCTATATAATGAAATCCTCTATAGTGAATATAGTTTACTGAGTAAGGAAGTAGACTCTATAGTGAACACATTTTTTTAGTCTACAAAAAATGGTCATTAGTTTTCTATAACTGATGACCATTTTATGGTAGACTAAACAAAATTAGTTCACTATAGAGGCTACTTCCTTACTCAGGACACAACATTCACTATAGAGGAGAATTCCACTGTAAAACACCAAATTTTAGACTATTAAAATGTAAATTGTTTAAAAAGAAGTGATACACAAACTCCACTGTTCCATTTCAGCAAATCTGTCTCTCCATTACTTCACGCGATATCCGACCGATGGTTGCAACAGTGGACCATTGGAAGGTGATATCGGATCAATATTGAGCTGCAATGTACCTACCAAAGGGGTCCCGCCGGAATATCAATTTCCCCAAACAGACCTCCCGTCTTTCCGGGGAATTCCCTTAAGTTGCCCTCAGATTTTTTAGCCGTTATTTAGGAGATATACTGGCAGTTCAAGTTTAAAGAATTAGAATTTTTACATGGAAATGCAGGAAAATTTTCTATTTAATAAATAAATTTAATGGAAAAATATAATCTTCGAAAAATTTATAAAAAAATTTATAGAAAAAAATTATGATTTTTTATTCTTAAAATGTATACTTACGTTGCATTGATTTATTAAATTGTCAATCTAGACCTCGGTATTAAATAAAAAAAAATCTGAATTCCATATTATTTGGCAGATATAATTTTAAATTGAATTTCTGATAAAAAGCTGTTTACATTATTTTCAGTTCTACCATAAAAAAATTAAAAATATGCTTGTAAAATTAAATTCCCTCGACTAGAATTTTACTTGCAAGTACAAACGGAATCTGTATACTAAAGACAATTATTATTATACTAGATCCAAATTTTCATGCCAAAGTTCGTCTCATGTCCGACGAAAGATGATCATCTTATTTCCGAAGATAAACAGACTTTTTATAAACGTTCATGAAGATTGTTCTGGAACGTTCTGGAAATAATGTAAGCAGCGCCATCTATGAGAAGATCGCATAAGCTTATGTTGACTAATAAAAACCCTATTTTCTCTGAAAATACAGTGATTTGAGACAAAATATTTCGCATCCGTTACTAATCAATGTTTATTATATTATATATATATAGTATTAATTGATCACTTACTATTTCTATACATAATTACTATGGGGTAAGTTACGAATTATCGGTCAGTACTACTTCTTCGGTCATATAAGAATGAACAATATAGAAATTGTTATTATTAGATAGCACTGTGTAATGATAACAATTTTTATATAATAGTTTCTTATACCTACGTCTGAAAATGTAGTACTGACCGATAATTTGTTATAGTAACTGAATTAATGTAAACTAATTGAAAAGAAGAATTAACCCTTCATCTGATATTATTTTATATGTTTTTTCATTATATAAACATTGTATTTAACAACTTTTAGAAAATACATTCTCTAGTTCGCGGCCCAGAACGGAAATATCCGTCATGTTTAAAATAGCATATAATTACATGACTCTCGATCTAATTTTTCAGTGTGGGACATCCAGTTGCTCTTTCTTGGCTATTTCAGAATAAGAGATTCAAACTCTGGTTTTCGACACGTCATTCCAATCCCGCCAGTCTAATTCAAAGCCCTAACTTGAGGCCCAAGACAATAATTGTATTGGTTTTTCCGTCCATTTCGGTTATGGGTTTCGGATTCACGAATGGAAGAAGAGGGAGAATATTCTATGAAAAGACTTCAAAATCAACACTTTGGTACCTCGCGATTGTGAGGGAAATTGTTTAGATTTGGGAAATAAAATGTTAGGTTGTTATTGTTTGTATGTTGGGTTTTTGTTGTATGAATGTTGTATAGCGTATTGTATGAATGTTGTTGTATGCGTACTGTATAGATATAAATAGATATACCATATATTTCTATTAAGGGCCGTACACACGTAGAGTTTTTAAGTCTTTCCACCAGACTTTTTGCTAAGCTCCTCCTCCTTTTTCTATAAGAATATGAGAAAAAAACTATATAATATTTATAAATTTCGGTTGGTATCCATGATACCTGCAGGTATCATGGATACCAAATAATAATTACATCGTTTTTTTCTTATATTCTCGTGGAAAAAGTAGGAGGAGCTTAGCAAAAAGTCTGGTGGAAAGACTTAAAAAACCCTACGTGTGTACGGCCCTAAGTCTACTGAAATTCCTAACAGTGAATAACTGAATATAGATAATAATCACAGTGATATTCAATCACAGTATATCATTGTTATCACTCTATGCGGGTAGAGTTAAACTAATAAATATCAATGCTAAAATAACCACAGTACACGCTCTTCATATTAATCATTTTGATAATCAATAAAATTAATCTGATTACTATCTATTGTTTATAATCAAAACTTGATGGAGGTTATTGAATCTTCAACCTTTATCTAAAATTGTACTGAATGATGATTTTAGGGTTAGTTCCTAGTTATCGGACAGTTTCATATTTTCGATCGTGTAAGAAAAAATGTATATAATTTTAAGATTTTAAATGTTATTTCAATTGGTATCGATGATCTTCATCTGCATTCTAGCGTTGTAGGTTTTCGTTGTAATTGTATCGTTGCAGGACAGTACAATCCGTTGGCTCATCAGTATTCATCCGTTGTAAGTTTACATTGTAATTGTTTCGTTGCAGGACAGTACAAAATCCGTTGGCTCATCAGTATTCATCCGTTGTAAGTTTACATTGTAATTGTTTCGTTGCAGGACAGTACAAAATCCGTTGGCTCATCAGTATTCATCCGTTGTAAGTTTACATTGTAATTGTTTCGTTGCAGGACAGTACAAAATCCGTTGGCTCATCAGTATTCATCCGTTGTAAGTTTACATTGTAATTGTTTCGTTGCAGGACAGTACAAAATCCGTTGGCTCATCAGTATTCATCCGTTGTAAGTTTACATTGTAATTGTTTCGTTGCAGGACAGTACAATCCGTTGGCTCATCAGTATTCATCCGTTGTAAGTTTACATTGTAATTGTTTCGTTGCAGGACAGTACAATCCGTTGGCTCATCAGTATTCATCCGTTGTAAGTTTACATTGTAATTGTTTCGTTGCAGGACAGTACAATCCGTTGGCTCATCTGTATTCAATCGTTGCAGCTGAAGTTTCGAAACAACAGTACGCAATTACTCATCTTACATTTCCTACAGAACTAAACATGGAAAATATTTCCTCAAATAAAAGATCTAGAAAATCGCTTTAAAATGACCTGCTTATTTATTACTGAGCATGTGACAATATGCTTTTAAAATCTTATATCTTTAAAATCATAAATTCCCTAGTTATTATTAGGGTTGTGACAATATGTTTTTATAATGCTAGAACTTTAAAATCATAGATTTCCTAGTTTTTATTAGGGTTGTGACAATATGCTTTTAAAATCATAAATCTTTAAAATCATAGATTTCCTTATCATTATTATTAGGGTTGTGACAATATGCTTTTAAAATCATAAATCTTTAAAATCATAGATTTCCTAATCATTTTTATTAGAGCTGTGACAATATGTTTTTGAAATCATAGATCTTAAGAATATCACAGATGAAATGAAATGGTATCGAATACTATATACCGCTGGTGTAGAACCATTCAATACTCTTTAATTCTCTCCGTCTATAATATTCTCAGGATCTATGGGTTTAAAAGCATATTGTCACAAACTCACAACCCTGTATATTTATTAGAAAAAATATTTCTGTCTTCTGAAGATAAAGTTGATTATTTTTTTTTATTTTCAATTTGTTATGCAAATTACAAACATTTAAAAATAGGAGAGTTTACAATTAAGTATTTTATTCCCTCATATTTAATTAACAGTTAGATATTAAATTATGTGTTTTAAATCATAAGCATGTTAAATTAATTACTTTAATACAGTGACTCCGTTCTATTAAATACCATCATCAACAAACAATGTCAACTTTAGAAACAAAAATATAATTCATACCACCAGACATTTTCTTAATTTTTAAATCGTTAGAAACGATATAAAAATTGTTATTATTACACAGTGTTATCTAATACTAATTTTTATATTGTTCTTTCTTATATGATCGAAGATGTAGTATTGACCAATAATTCGTAACTTCTATATTATATTTTCTGTGTTGATATCATTTATGGAAATCATTCAGTGTAAGAATATTCATAAATGGTATTTAAAATGTTTTGTCTCTTTTCTCCGTGATGCCACTATACAAAACGTGTCACTTTAGATGAGTGATGGGAAGGATTGCTCTGTTCAAAGGACTATCATTCCATTAACTATCATTCCATTAACTATTAATCCATTAACTATTAATCCATTAATTATTATTCTATTAACTTTCATTCCATTAATGTCACTATTTCAATGGAATATCAATGGATAGAGTGTAAGGGTTTTGATATAGTCTGGTGGTACGTTATAGTGGGGTTATGGTAGATTATGGTGGGGTTATGGTAGATTATGGTGGGGTTATGGTAGATTATGGTGGGGTTATGGTAGATTATGGTGGGGTTATGGTAGATTATGGTGGGGTGATGGTAGATTATGGTGGGGTGATGGTAGATTATGGTGGGGTGATGGTAGATTATGGTGGGGTTATGGTAGATTATGGTGGGGTGATGGTAGATTATGGTGAGGTTAAGGTAGATTATGGAGGGGTTATGGTAGATTAAGGTGGGGTTATGGTAGATTATGGTGGGGTTATGGTATTTTATGGTGGGGTAATGGTAGATTATGGTGGGGTTATGGTAGATTATAGTGGGCACTACCATAATTATCTATACAGTTACTATAGAAATTAATGCATGGTTTTCGTTGATACTCTTACTGTTTATGAGTTTTCAGAATACAGTATTATTATTAATTTGTATTAGGATTATTTAATAGAAAAAATAGTAATATTAATTAAAAATATGAAGCATTATATAAAAGTTTTTTTTGTATTATTAATAAAAAATACTAAAATTATTTATATTTTATTAACAAAAATATTAAGTATTAATAAATTAATTTTTTAGTACTCTTAGTAACAAATATTACGTGTTATTAATGAAATAATTTAAGAACTATTAATAAAGAATATTTAGTTCTATTAGTAAAAAATAATAAATAATTCTTAAATTAACAATGCACATAACCATTTTATATCCTCAAATGAAATGAAATAAATTATCAATCAATGTTAATTAACAATACAAAATAATCATATTTATTGGCACGATGTATACAAGTAAAAAATATAATTACTCGTATGGCCGGACACCAACAGTATTCGGAAATACATGTTAATTTTTTTCTTTCTTTTTTTCAATAAAAAAATTTAGGTCACAAATCAAATTTTACAGAAATTTCAGATTGTAAGATCCACTGTCCGAGTACGGCGACATCATCCCTATTGTGCGTGCTGCATAGAGTGCATCAAACTCTATCTACAGTATAAGCAAGGACAGCATTTCATTAATTCAGTACCAACTCTTCCTTTGCATATTTAAACTGCAATATCACTGCCATGTTTCATACTCTGAAATTAAGAACCTGCGTGAATATAACACACATAACTTCCTTAAGAAAGAGGTTAGTAAGTGACATATACGGTCATATTATGGTGGGTAGAGATTGGGACAATGTGCTTTTAAAATCATAGATCTTAAGAATATCACAGACGAAATGAAATGGTATCTAATACTATATACCGCTGGTGTAGAACCATTCAATACTCTTTAATTCTCTCCGTCTATAATATTCTCTATGATTTTAAAGCATATTGTCACAACCCTAGCTTATTGATGTCTGTTTTTAGACCTATACTCTATGTTAATTTACAAGCCACCATTACATTGTTTGTATATCATTTCTTATATGGATTATTACTCTTTAATTATGTTTATAGCAGAAGTTAAGGAAATTGTACTGATATCACAATTGTAGAGTCGTTAAATTTATCTCTATAGAAATTATATAAGGGCTTGTTGAACTGTAGATTTAATGGTTTCTTCACTAAGTATCCTTACTATGTTTAATTATGATTACCTATTATGACGTCATAACTGCCGAGGCTTTTAAAAGCTTTTTAATCCTAAATGGCAATAATTAGTAGTTTATAGTAAATACAATACAAATAATTGAGATTTTAATATCATCCCATATTTGTATTGTCTACATTGAAACTCCTCTATATTAAAATCCTCTATAGTGAATGTAGAGTCCTGAGTAAGACAGTAGCCTCGGCATTGATCAAATTTTCTTTAGTCTGTCATAAATTGGCCATTAGTTTTCTAAAACTGATGGACATTCATGGCAGACTAAAGAAATTTGTACTTTATAGAGGCTAATTCCTTACTCAGGACACTACATTCACTATAGAGGATTTCATTATACAAAATTTCTACTGATTTTAGTATAAATAATCACCAATAGCACTGTACTATTACAATCAAAATTATTTAAATAGTTCATAGCATATACATAGTTTTAAAAAGAGTACAAAAGTAGTGTTTAACTAACCAGGAGTTTAGTGTAAAGTTGTATTTACATCGATTAGTTTAGAGAGAATCATCCTTAGTGTGACAGTATATTTGTCACAGTCTTTGATAGAAGGTACACAAAGCAGTTTATACTAGCGTGACTGTGAATTATCCATATCTCCATTGAGAAGGTCCCCTTGCCTTATAATTCATAGTGTCCAGTGAATTTCAAGAACACTGCATTTTAAGTATTTGCAGTTCTTTAGCACACTATAATGAATTATATAAGTAACCTCACTGCATTATTTTTATTTTTACTTCGGCTCTGATGACGTAGACAAGATACAGCTCTGTGATTGGTCAAGCAGGTTGACTGATCGTGCGCGTCGAGGAGTACTGCTCTCTGATTAGCCCATTCACTTGACGCCAGATAATTGAGTGGTTAGTGTGAAGCATATAGACCACTTTAAACTTTGTCTCACTTTGTTAATAGAATTATTGAGTGTTGCTAAGCTAAATACGAGTTAAGCGATTCACTTGTTGAGATTCGCTTGAAAATTTGATGAAGGGGTGACTTAGATATTTCTAGTGAGGAATACTGTATTGACTTTAATTCACAAAATATATATTAGCTACTTTCTTAAATAGTTTAAAGATCACTTCCACTCTAATTTGTTACATTTTCATTTCTTATAGTTTTGAATGGATTAAAATAATAGTAAACTCGTATCATACACAAAGTTTATCTTCCATCTTCTCAAAATCTATCCTAATAATACCCGTAGTGTGTTTATTTATTTGGTGTCCGCTTTTACACTACGGGTATTAATCATGAAGAATGTAACTATGATACGCACGGGAATATATTGACTTGATATTTAAATTCCCCTGTTTCTATTCAATTTTTAAATGTATTTTATCTATAAAATAAATTAGACTATGCAGAAAATTTAATTTTAATTGAATTCATTAAAAGTAACCTAATAACGGGTAATAAATTGGTAATGATGATGACCCGTCATTTTTAACGGGAAAGTACACTAGTAATAATAATCATATTGCATAACGCCTTACAATATTTTTCTTGAAAAGTTAATGTGCCTAAGTAAATCTAACAAAGAGTACTGATTAGTTAAAAGTTCTCTCCAAGCTGAATTAAGATTTCTCTAAAATGATTTATATTTGTAGACCTAAGGTAACATATAACAGTTAACAGAAAATAAATTGATCAACTATTCACTTTGTTATTAATAATTTAAGACCCTTCCTGTGCGAAAAAAGGACCCACCCGATGTCAGAGGCTGAAAATAGGGCAAGTGATAAAATGGTTACAAACTTTCAAGTGGTATCTGAACATTTTTCTTACGTTTAGAATTGATATTTTCATAATTCGGATAATTCATATGATTCTCCTGTTAAAACATTCAATATATATGAAGATGAATATAGGCAACCAAATGTCATGATATTTTCAGCAAACCACTATTAAACCATAGCTCTATAATGTTGAACTCTAATATACTACTCGAGTAGAGTGAACGCAATTCCAAATCTGCCAATCAGCGAAATATTCCTGTTATTCGTACGGGAATAAAAATGAGGTTCACTAACATCTGTACAGCTGACGATTTACTTAATCAGGAAGAATTTGAATTCGATATTTGAATTCCTAATATCTAACATCATTCATTGCGTTGTGTACAAAAGTCCATATATTTCCAATTATATTTCAAAATGCTTTATTATTCATAACATCATTGTTAGGTATTTAGCTTTATGCCCTAGTGTCCCCTTTCTTCCTAAGTAGCATTTATCTATTTTGCCAGTCTATTTGTGTAACCACCGTGTGTTTGACTAAGCCATAATCCACCCAATGTACTAATATTCCCTCAAAAGAGATATAGGCAGCCTGTCAATGTTCAGCAGATTGAAAGTAAACACTCCGGCCAAGCTAAACACACGCTAGGCAGTAACTATTATGAGAAATGTGTATCCGACTGTTATGAGTAATATATATCTAACTGTTATGAGTAATATATATCCAACTGTTATGACTTATGAGTAATATATATCCAACTGTTATGACTTATGAGTAATATATATCCAACTGTTATGAGTAATATATATGATGGTGACCGATATCCTTTCGCCGCATGATACTTTCGCCGAAAATTCAAAAACACTATAATTATGTTATAAATATGAAGAGATATAGTGCATCTAAGGTTAGGTTAGCGGTCCGATTGGGGGTTTTTCTTTATACTTTACTGTTTACTGTATACTTTACTGTTTTTTTTTCCATAAAATAAGAATACTTTATTAATTAAGGTAAATAACTGTCCTATTTTCGGCGAAAGTGTCATGCGACGAAAGTGTTTTTTGCGTAAGGACCTAGAACCGTATATGATATATCCAACTATTATGAACAGTGTACTATGAACTATTATGAACAGTGTACTATGAACTATTATGAACAGTGTACTATGAACTATTATGAACAGTGTATTATGAACTATTATGAACAGTGTACTATGAACTATTATGAACAGTGTACTATGAACTATTATGAACAGTGTACTATGAACAGTGTATTATGAACAGTGTACTATGAACTATTATGAACAGTGTATTATGAACTATTATGAACAGTGTACTATGAACTATTATGAACAGTGTATTATGAACTGTATGATATAATTTATAGCAATTGTACTTCTAAATCGATTACAATTCTATAATAATAAAATAGCTGGTGTTCCTCAGGGCAGTGTACTTGGCACTATACTTTTCATTCTATTTTTTTTACTTCACATACCTATTGATTTCAGACTGAGAGTTTATATATTGTCCCTATGATGATTGATGACATGTTGATTTTAACTCTTGTTATTTTAATTTTAATAGATTCCTCGGTGCTCTACATAGGAACAGTCCTATATTCTGTGATACATAGGAATATTCCCACATTCCCAAAATAGGTATACCTTCATTGCTCCATTTTCTCTCACGTAGGTAATTCTCACCCTGAAATACTCCTTGGCGGGTTTTCTCAGAGCTTCCTTTCGAATCAGATCCAATTTGAGATTAGAAGCCATTGCCAATATCTTGAATCTCAATGCTCTCTTTCGAGCCAAAATGCAGCAACATTTCTTGTCCAGAATATGTCTTAGAAACACGAAAAATGCTCCTCTAATGTAAACACGACCTGAATACCTAATAGAACCTGTGAGGTGTGTACAGTCACCTAATAGAACCTATGAGGTGTGTACAGTCACCTAATAGAACCTGTGAGGTGTGTACAGTCACCTAATAGAACCTGTGAGGTGTGTACAGTCACCTACCTAATAGAACCTGTGAGGTGTGTACAGTCACCTAATTGAACCTGTGAGGTGTGTACAGTCACCTAATAGAACCTGCGAGGTGTGTACAGTCACCTAATAGAACCTGTGAGGTGTGTACAGTCACCTAATAGAACCTGTGAGGTGTGTACAGTCACCTAATAGAACCTGTGAGGTGTGTACAGTCACCTAATAGAACCTGTGAGGTGTGTACAGTCACCTAATAGAACCTGTGAGGTGTGTACAGTCACCTAATAGAACCTGTGAGGTGTGTATAGTCACCTAATAGAACCTGTGAGGTGTGTACAGTCACCTAATAGAACCTGTGAGGTGTGTACAGTCACCTAATAGAACCTGTGAGGTGTGTACAGTCACCTAATAGAACCTGTGAGGTGTGTACAGTCACCTAATAGAACCTGTGAGGTGTGTACAGTCACCTAATAGAACCTGTGAGGTGTGTACAGTCACCTAATAGAACCTATGAGGTGTGTACAGACACCTAATAGAACCTGTGAGGTGTGTACAGTCACCTAATAGAACCTGTGAGGTGTGTACAGTCACCTAATAGAACCTGTGAGGTGTGTACAGTCACCTAGTGGAACCTCTGAGGTGTGTACAGTCACCTAATAGAACCTGTGAGGTGTGTACAGTCACCTAGTGGAACCTCTGAGGTGTGTAGAGTCACCTAATAGAACCTGTGAGGTGTGTACAATCACCTAATAGTACCTGTGAGGTGTGTACAGTCACCTAGTGGAACCTCTGAGGTGTGTACAGTCACCTAGTGGAACCTCTGAGGTGTGTACAGTCACCTAATAGTACCTGTGAGGTGTGTACAGTCACCTAGTGGAACCTCTGAGGTGTGTACAGTCACCTAGTGGAACCTCTGAGGTGTGTACAGTCACCTAATAGTACCTGTGAGGTGTGTACAGTCACCTAATAGAACCTATGAGGTGTGTACAGTCACCTAGTGGAACCTCTGAGGTGTGTAGAATCACCTAATAGAACCTCTGAGGTGTGTACAGTCACCTAGTGGAACCTCTGAGGTGTGTACAGTCACCTAATAGTACCTGTGAGGTGTGTACAGTCACCTAGTGGAACCTCTGAGGTGTGTACAGTCACCTAATAGTACCTGTGAGGTGTGTACAGTCACCTAATAGAACCTCTGAGGTGTGTACAGTCACCTAGTGGAACCTCTGAGGTGTGTACAGTCACCTAATAGTACCTGTGAGGTGTGTACAGTCACCTAATAGAACCTATGAGGTGTGTACAGTCACCTAGTGGAACCTCTGAGGTGTGTAGAATCACCTAATAGAACCTCTGAGGTGTGTACAGTCACCTAGTGGAACCTCTGAGGTGTGTACAGTCACCTAATAGTACCTGTGAGGTGTGTACAGTCACCTAGTGGAACCTCTGAGGTGTGTACAGTCACCTAATAGTACCTGTGAGGTGTGTACAGTCACCTAATAGAACCTCTGAGGTGTGTACAGTCACCTAGTGGAACCTATGAGGTGAGTACAGTCACCTAATAGAACCTCTGAGGTGTGTACAGTCACCTAGTGGAACCTCTGAGGTGTGTATAATTTAACAAGGCATAATTAGTGCGACGCATAACTGTATGCGAAATGTGTCAATTTTCACAGCCGTGGCAAGTGATCTTTTCATTTCATCGAAGCTGCACTTAAAATTGATCCAACAGAGTATTAAAAGATTCTGAATAATGTTTTGCTGTCTAGAATTCGTAGAAAGTACGATGTTACCAAAGTCATGCTAGTTCAAGACTCTGACTTTCCTGAATGTGCCGCTCCTGCTCGACGGACCCAACTCTGCGATTGCGAAGGATACCATTGGTTGAGTATCTTCCCTTGTTTATCCCAAAGGATATTTGTCCAAGTAGCACTTCAGGTCTGAATGTTTGGTGTGATTGAAGGACAGTCTAACGTTAATCCACACCATGATGTTAACTCTCTGAAGACAGCTAACCATTCGAAGTAATTTACGGAATATTCGAGGACTATGAAATAAAGAAGAGTTGTCATCCAAAATTATCGAAGTGAGGGGAAATTATATTGAATAATTGTGTTATAGATTGTAAAGGAATTGTAGAAATATATGTTAATGTTATACTCCTGACTATTTTATCCATTGAATCAGGAAGTTTCGAGGTAAATGAAAAAGTCTCAATCTAGCTTCAGGACCCTGTACAGTATACATAAAGTTATTCCTTATTGCTGTCACTGTACATACAGTTATTACTCTCACTGTACTCTATCACTTTGAATTTCATAAATCTGTTTTTTGATTGGAATCTCCCTATATTGATACAGTGGCACGTGACCCCCATTGCAACATCAAACATTCTCATCTATCTCCCCTTTATTTAAACACACACATATATTTATAGTGTAGATATAGTATATATATATAGGCATATGTCAGATTGAAATATATGAGCAGTTTATTATATAATGTAAATTACGTTATTCCGACAGTTACGCAAATACGAGAATTTGTTATTAATATTATATATACTAGTACAGTACCTATTGTTCAGTCAGTAAGAGTTCAATTAATATAATACAATTACAATTATATTCCAATGCATACATATATACACTTATACAAAACATTATCAAAAATTATATTTTTAACTTTTTAGGGTCAAAACTCTTTAATTTTCAATTAATTATTTTAGTGTGACCCACGTATCAATGATACTGCAGCAAATTATTAGTTTTTCTTTTCAATTTACGGTTTCTTTTATTTTTCGTTTATTTACACCAACTTTATGAGGCGCTGTTGATAGAATGACTGTTTAACCCTTTTTGTGACGGACAGACAGACGCGGCATATATTATAGTAAAGATTGGAACGTGTCGTGGGTGTTTACTATAATGGTTTTAACACTTATCTTAATAAAAAAATGGTCATCATGAATTCACCATTACAATACGTAACTGTACGGAATACGTAACTGTACGGGAATACGTAACTGTACGGTAATACGTAACTGTACGGAAATACATAAATTATCCTAAGTTATTTGATATCACAGAGGGGAAGTCATGGTGGGGCCATAGGAGATGAAGAGGGGAAGTTATGGTGGGGCTGTGGGATATTAATTAAGAGCCCCTCTCAATCTTCCATGGCCCCACCATAACATTTTCTCCTGGGGTTCGGTGTACTGATAATTCATAACGTACTTTTCATGAGAAAAAAATAATATACAGAATTTTGGTAAAAATTGTACTTGAACTCAAAAAATATCGATACCATGTGTCTGTAGTACTCTTATTTCGTTAACGGCAAAGAACGGTAACATAGTACTGTCCGGTAATGTATTTTCTCCCCCTAGCGTCAGCCTCTTCCTTAGTATTCTCACAGGAATCCTTGGTAGGATCCTTACATCCTTTGAGAGTAAATATCCTTTGGGGGGGACAGCTTAATATAAACTATAGCGTAATGGACACCGTGCTGCGTAAACCAAGGATGTATACTATAGCACTACGTATAGCCTTATATACATGAAAATATATAGCCTGCTATGCATGCACACACAGCAATATATATATAGGCATATAATACACTATACAGTAGAACACCTCTATAGTGAACTTCAACTAGTTCATTATAGAGTATTTAGTTCAGTGGAGGAGATATGAGAGATGGATAGGAAACAGCCTTTTTCCTGGCAGACTACAAAAAATATTTTCTTTCTTTTTTAAATTAAATTCATTATACGACGTATTTTAATTCTCATGACTCTAAAAATCAGAATGGTTCACTACATATGACTTAATTATGGAGGAGTTGTACTGGTAGAACTTCTCTTTAAAGAAATACAACTAATTATACTATGGTATTCATAGAAAACTCAAGGCAATTTGTAAATATGTTCACTATAGAGGTTAGTTCGTTATAGGAGTTCTTTACAGAGGAGTTATACTGTATGCACTTCACATATAGCAATATATATGTACATATACTATCAGAGAAAAGAGTCTCCACATGATGTCAATCTCTCAAATCACAGTTTTCTAATTTCGATCATTTTAAAATTCTACAAATTTGTCATTGTGTACCCATATACCAATAATGAAATATCTACAAGTATTGCAATTAGTAAAGTTCTTTTTGGAAATTTTTAAATTAGTAAACTGCCAAATAATCATTACATCCAGCATTATATACATGTACATATAGCACTTACATATTTCCATACTTCTGTACACATATATTTCTAAATACATTTTCCCCAATATACATAATCGTATGTAAGTCTGCGTTTATGCAAGGGTTGGACCAAATAATTGGAACACTTGGAAACAGTTTATTTATTATGGACTTAGAACCCCTTCATCCTTCAATACAGCGTCAATTCTTCTTGGAATAGAATCAGAAAGCTTCTTCACTTCTTCCATCCCAATTCCAAACCACTCTTCTTCCATCATAACCTGCTCCAACTCCTCAAGACGAAAGGGTGGGTGGCTCGAGTATATACCACAAATGCTCAATGATATTGGGACTCGGAGATTGAGGGGGCCATTTCATGTGTTCCAGCTCAGTTTCATGCTCTTCATACCAATTGTTACCGATATGGGGAGTGTGGAACGGCGCAATATCGTCGAGGAAGATGCAGTCTCCTTCAGGAAACAGAGTTTGGCACATTGGATGCACCTGGTCGCCCAAAATGTCCTAGTTACCTTCGCTGTTGATCCTACAATGCAAGGAAACAACTGAATCAGGGTAACTCCACGATATGATTACCTAAACCATATCTGAACCTCCTGATTCACCATTGGAAAAATACAGTTCGGGCTGAAAGCTTCTTGAAAACTCGCAGCGAAAACTGAAAAAAAGTAAAACTGGAGTCATCAGAGAATATTACTCGTTTCCACTCTCTGGAAACCAGATTTTGTAGTCCCGGCACCACATCATCCGTTTCCCAATGTTTCTAGAAGAAAGAACAGGATTCCTGATGGCGGATCTTCCATGGCATCCAGCTTCATGGATATCACGACGAACGGTTTTGGTATAAACTGGATTGTTTAGATGCTGATTTAACTCTACTCACACCTAAGTCGCCGTAGGTTCTTCCTCAAAATTTGATTTAATGTTCACCAATCTCTTTCAGAGAGCTTGGAAGGCCGACCAGACTTGCTCCGATTTGTTGGAGGTGTTTTTTTTTTGGAATTGCGTCATCGTCCTCGATATGGTAGCTGTCGAAAAAAACAAAAGCTCAGTGGTTTTGGTGATCGAATCTCCTACCATGTTAGCACCAACAATTTGCCCTTTTTCTAAAGTCAGTTCGGTTGACATTAACACCCAGCTTACGAGTACGGAGAGTGTTCAAGTACTGCAACGCTTCAAGAATCGAAAAGCAGTAAGAATTTGGTTAAATCGTCTAGAATTGAACCCTGGGCAGTAAAACTATAAATTGTTGTACATCTGTCCATAATTTCCCACTGAAAACCATAGTTTCCCTCACTTCTTGAACTGATATCAATCTTTTATACCAATTTAGTCATCATTTATTCCTTTTCACATATACATCACAGTACATCACATCGGTCATTGTAATGAAAACATATCACCACCAAAAGTCATAAATGATGCTATATTGCCTCTATATTGCACTATAGGGAACACTATAAACTGTATAGAGTGACTTACGAGTTATTGAACGGTTCCACATTTACGATCGATGATCATATAAAAAAGTGAATAATTTAACTCGTTATTTTAGTTGGTATCCATGATACCTTCAGCTATCGTTGTTTTAGTTGGTATCCATGATACCTGCAGCTATCGTTATTTTAGTTGGCATCCATGATACCCGTAGCTATTTTTATTTTAGTTGGTATCCATGATTCCTGCAGCCATCGTTATTTCAGTTGGTATCCATGATACCTGCAGCTATCGTTATTTCAGTTGGTATCCATGATACCATTGAATTAATGGGTTAAAGTGTCCGAACACTTTAATAATCATCTTTTTCTCTTCATTTCTCCTACTTGACAATTTTATTTTAATCTTTTCTCATCATCCCTTCTTCAGGATAGGATTTACATCTCAATGTCTACTTCGGGACCTCCTTCCCCCCCCCCCTCCCCCTCTTCTTTCACCCCCCCCCCCATGCAATCAAAATGCTAATGTCCCAATCCCAGTTTGGAAAGAATGCTAATGAGGCCCACCAAATAATACCTGTAATAACGCCATTATCAGGTGGTTAACGCCATCTTACGGCTAAAACAACAACAAACTGGGGACAGGGGGAGAAGGTTGTTTTTGTGATGGGAAAATAATGTGGGGAAAATTCTATTATGGGGAAAAAATTTGTGGGGAAAAGTCTCAGTGGGGAAAATTCTGTGAGGAAATTTGTTTGTGGGGAAAAGTCTCAGTGGGGAAAATTCTGTGAGGAAATTTGTTTGTGGGGAAAATTAAATTTTGTGCACTACCCAAAAAATGAAATAGCTTTCTCCAGTTTATCCACTGAGTTTATCCACTGTTTATTCAATCGATTACTTTATACGGTGAAACTGTTTAAAACATTTTAAACAGCATTTCAAGAATCACATTAAACGTAAGGACAGATTTTAATAATACGTTTTCAATGTCAAATTATGAATTAAATCATGAATTTGGATGACATTTATAACTAGTTTTATTCATGCTAACTGTACGTCATGCTTTCATATTTTAATATTTAACATGTATAATGTGCGTAGACTTATTCCGTGTCAGCCACACTGTGATACATCAGTAAATTATTTATTAAACAATTGCAGTAGTGTTATAGTTGAATAGCCCCTTCATATTGATTAATTTTTTTTAAATGCATATATGGTAAGTTACGAATTATCGGTCAGTACTACATCTTCGGTCATATAAGAAAAAACAATATAAAAATTATTATTAGATAGCACTGTGTAATAATAACAATTTTTATATTGTTTTTTCTTGCATGACCGAAGATGTAGCACTGACCGATAATTCGTAACTTACCCTGTACAAATATTCTACTTCAGCTCTTCTTTCTTTCTACCCCCACTGTATCCACTAAGGGATACCCCCCGCTCCCCCACCCCTCTCTCCCCCACTAATTACCATCCTAATATTTACCCTCATTTTAAGGACTACTCCCCATATTAATTTCTCCACCAATTAGTGATTAGTGAATGCACCGCCCCTCTAGACACCCTACCACCGCTACATTAGGGATCAACATTAGGGATCTTTAATCTCCATCTCTATTGTTTACACTAAAAAGAGATAGAGGCAAATTACATTATTTTCAGATTTATTTACATATGATTATTTTCAGTTGAGATTTTATCCATTCAGGCATTACTAATTAATGCTCCGTAAATACGTTATACCTTCTGATAAATAATGATATGTAAAATATATTATTCTTACCTTTGCTGATAGCGGGAGGTTATGTTTTACGTTGTTTATTTATTTGTCATCTTGTTATTTGCATAACTGAAAAAGTATTCAGCCAAATTGCCTAAAATTTGGTCAATATGCATAATGGTTATACTTTGGGAGCGATCGGGTAAAAGGTCAAGGTCATATATAACTCAAGGATTATTGGATGGTCAAGGTTATTCAAAAGCGGCGGCGAAGGTTGGCGCTATACGAGTGCCCGTCATCTAATTTCCTATTATTATCAGATCTTACAATATTTTCATCGAGTATCCACACCAATTTTATAATATCCACAAGAATTTCAATTAGTAAAGCATCTTTTTGCAAATATGAAATCAGTAAACTGTGAAAATAGGTACACTTTTCCATGACGGTGTGCAGATATTTCGTCGCCCGGATATTTCGTAGATTTCGTCGATTTTGAAAAACTCAGCATAAATGACAGTTATGTAGTTTGTTGTATCCGCTAGTTTGTTGCACTAAACATCTTCTGGATTGTTTAATGACCTGACAGGGGGGGGGGGGGCTTGACTGCCCCCTCCCCTTGCACATATATTAAAAAGTGTATATATATATATTAAAATTTATCGACGAAATGTCTGCTGACCCTCATCTATGATTTTACGTAGCAAATAGGTTTCCCTATTTGCTACGTTTACTTCCTGTGTGGAGAGTAAAGCCATCGCATCACACCGAGTTTAGATAGCGATTTAAAATGCCATTCTTCCCCAATGTTCAATATAGAAGACTAATTGATAAAGTTTTTCATCCCATCTGGAAATTTTTAATCCAATTTCTCGGATGGGGTCTATTGAAGACTCAAACTTGTGAGACTTTTCTAACTTGTCCCTAAAACTCTTAGGGTCATAATCAGGCTGTTTGCTTCTTAAAATAGACTTTATGGTACACTTGAACATGCATTTATTAAATGATTTCACTATGATTAGAAGTGATAGTATGTATTCACAATAAAGCTTTATAAAATATTCATGGAATATTTTATAAAAATGTTTTTTTTTCAAATCCATTTTGCATACTTTTTCGGTTTCTAAAAAATACCTAGTATTAAATTATTTTTTTGACAATAGTTAAGGTTTCTATTTTTCAATTATTGTATTCTTTTCTTAATTAATTCAATATAGAATTATTATTAATACAAATATCCGAAATCAGATTTCTAATATTTATATTTCGGTTCTAGAAAATTTGTTCTCGATTTGTAATGATTTTATTAAAGAACAATAATAGAAAAAATAGAAATTATGGCCATCTTAAAAATGAACAATTAACCAAGAAACCAAACGTCGAAGACAACATAACCTACGACAACATGACTTTTGTAATTATGGTATATTGTATAAAACTGATGATAAAGAGCACAGGCCGATAGATCATGAATAGACTAACTTTTCTGAGAGGGAAATTGGTTTCCTCTTGAACTCTTTATTGGTCTCAACCCTCTCCCCAAAACAAACAAACAAAAGAGCTAAAATGACCCTTAACGAGGGGGCTAAGAGCTGAACAAAGAGAGGGGAGTCAGCCCCCTCCCTTCATTAGCAAAACACAAACTTTCAATCTCAAACTTATTAAGATCTCAAACTTACGGACAATTGATTGAGAGGAGCAATTGATGGGCAAAAGAGTGGGAGTGGAGGGGGAGTGAATGAGGGAAAGATGGGGAAAAGAGTGGGAGTGGATGAGGAAAAGATGGGGAGTGGATGGTAGATGGGTTTGAACTGAAAAATATTGAAAATCACTATATGTATATCTGTAGAAATATTTATTTACCTTTAGTTATACTGTATTATTATGCCTATAGTGTGGTGCATAGGCCTATAGAGTGTGATGCATAGGCCTATAGAGTGTGGTGCATAGGCCTATAGAGTGTGGTGCATAGGCCTATAGAGTGTGGTGCATAGGCCTATAGAGTGTGATGCATAGGCCTATAGAGTGTGGTGCATAGGCCTATAGTTTAGTGCATAGGCCTATAGAGTGTGGTGCATAGGCCTATAGAGTGTGGTGCATAGGCCTATAGAGTGTGGTGCATAGGCCTATAGAGTGTGGTGCATAGGCCTATAGAGTGTGGTGCATAGGCCTATAGAGTGTGGTGCATAGGCCTATAGAGTGTGGTGCATAGGCCTATAGAGTGTGGTGCATAGGCCTATAGAGTGTGATGCATAGGCCTATAGAGGGGTGGTGCATAGGCCTATAGAGTGTGGTGCATAGGCCTATAGAGTGTGGTGCATAGGCCTATAGAGTGTGGTGCATAGGCCTATAGAGTGTGGTGCATAGGCCTATAGAGGGGTGGTGCATAGGCCTATAGAGTGTGGTGCATAGGCCTATAGAGTGTGGTGCATAGGCCTATAGAGTGTGGTGCATAGGCCTATAGAGTGTGGTGCATAGGCCTATAGAGTGTGGTGCATAGGCCTATAGAGGGGTGGTGCATAGGCCTATAGAGTGTGGTGCATAGGCCTATGCAGCTGTGCGTCTCTCTCGTAAATTGTACAATCTATTGGTTCCCAATAAACGATGCAAGCGGAGAGGAAAGAGGCTATGCACTGTCAAGATACCGAGAAATGCGTTGTCAAGGTACGGAGAATTGCATCATGGTACCTTGGAAATAACAGTGAAATACCATGAACAGAAATGTTAATGTTTCATTATTAATAAATCAAAATATTTATTAAATTAAAAACATCAAGGTACTGAGAAGTGTATTATCAAGGTACTGAGAAGTGTATCATCAAGGTACAGTGAAGTGTATCATCTAAGTACCGAGAATATACTATTATATAAGAAACTAGTGTTCTTTCCCGTTAAAAATAACGGTTTTTCTATTGTATTATTATTGTGTAATTAAACCCGTTAAAAGTTTCCTTCTCCATTAATTTCCATCCCCAAATAATTATACCCTGTCATGTTTTTATTTATTTTTATAATGAATATATTATTATTATTTCACTTCAATGTATTTCAGTAGTTTGTATTTATATATATGCAATATACAAGCATATAAAACTTATATCTTTTCTATCAATAAGCGCCAGATAACGAAATGAGTGCACGATGGGTATTATTAGGATAGAATTCATGAATTAAATAATAATTCATATTATTAGTTCCTCATAGCTATACTAACTTATATTTACGTTAAAATGTATCAAATTTTATAGATTTTTCAGCGTGACAGACAGACAGACAAATAATAATTAATTTATTTTTCAATCTACTAAAAACTAACTTTACTATATCTTCTAAAAACCCAAATTCCACATACTATTTTATATTTTTAACAATGCTTTAATAATTGCCATAAGTACCTAATTTAAGACTAGTGCTAAAATGGAGAAGCAAATAACCTATCTCCAGATCTCTAATAATATTTTTATACCAACAAAGTTAGTTAGGTGGCTGTACCAATAATATGACAGTCATGTCACATCTAATGTAAAATAAATAAATATTGTTTTCAATATACTATAGCAGACTAAAATAACTTATGGATGAATTAAAATAGGTTTTTATAAATTTCTTAATTCAAAATTGAATTTTAACGTCAAAATCTAATTTTTTGGATAGAATTTTTTTTTTTGATGTTAGATATTTTAGAGGACGATGGTACCCCCTCCAATATAAGGGGATGACTTGCAGTTTTTAGCGACTGGTTAGAACCGTAAGGCGCACAAAAGAGCATTGTCTGCCTTAGGAATTTCAAGTGTCGGATTAGGTTGGGGCGGATTACATGGCAAGGAATACTTTAGCAGTATCATAATTCATCTTACACTCAATTTGTGGTCATGGAGAGGATTGTCCGACGATGGACGGTCAGCTGTAACCACACCTATATGTTTAAAAAAAATGAAAATTATATCTTCTATATATTTCAAAATGACGTAATGTAACAAATCCTAACTATATTAATCGAATTTAAATGTTTGTTAAAACTTATGATTTTTTGTGTATTAAAATGAAAATATTTCCTCGTTATAATATCTAGGTAGTTTCAATCATTAATTATCGGATGGTAAAACAGTTATAACTAGATGACGGCACTCTTTGCGTGCTTACCTTCGCCACTTCTTATAAATGACCTTGACCATCTAATAATCCTTGAGATATTAATGACCTTGACCTTGATCTTTCACGTGTTTGATCTAAATGGTTCCTGGACAATGACCAATTCTTCTTAAAAAATTTCAGGCAATTTGGTTGAATACTTTCTGTGTTATGCGAATAACAAAATAACAAATAATTTAATTAATAAATGCCGACCAAAACATCTTTTTCCACAATTTTGCAGACGAAATATATAGAATGGATGATATTCATTTAACAGTTTGAACATAATTTGAATATAAGAGAAACATTTATAAGTTTATCAGTCGATTGATTATTAAAAATGAATAAATAAGGTTGTGACAAAATGCTTTATAAATCATAGATCTTAAGAATATCACAGACGAAATGAAATGGTATCGAATACTATATACCGCTGGTGTAGACCGATTCCATACTCTTTAATTCTCTCCGTCTATAATATTTTCAGGATCTATGATTTTTTAAAGCATATTGTCACAACAGTAGTAATAAATATATATTATGCATATGAATATCGTAAAAGAATGTAAATAGTTAATACCTACTCTCACATATTATACGTGTGATAATTCATGTATATGAAATATGCATATAACCTGAAACATAGTGTTTTTTATATCTAAATATAGTTTGCCTCCCTGCCGCTAGAAAATCTATAGCACCACCGTCTCATTACGTGTTTATTTAGACAGCTAAGGCAACTAATTAATCCATAGCAACAAATATCTCTTTTAGTGTAAAATAGCTTTAAAAATGTTTACTATAAACACGTTTTTAAGGTTGATACACAGTATTTAGTATTCAATAAATACCGTACTTAACCAATAATAGTTGTACGTAATCATTGCCAGTTGTAAAAAAAAGATTGAAGCTCACTTATAAATTAAGGGCCGTACACACGCAGGGTTTTTCAAATCTTTCCACCAGACTTTTTGCTAAGCTCCTCCTACTTTTTCCACGAGAATAAAAGAAAAAACGATATAATAATTATTTAGTAGGAGGAGCTTAGCAAAAAGTCTGGTGGGAAGACTCAGAAAACCTTGCGTGTGTACGGCCCTTAACGGATATACTATCATACAGAAGATTATAAAATCTTCCGAATCGATTTAGAAAATAACTTTTCGTTGCTTAATTTTAACAGTACTGTCCCTTTAATTGGTTTTTGGATGTATGTGGGCATTATTTGTTAACCATTCATTAATAGTTTAAAAACACTTTATTTCTATAGATATTTTCTCTCTTGTTAAATTTATAATTCTATATGTTTCATAATTTTCAAGAATTCTTATATCTATTGTGTAGTTGTGATAACGTTTATTTTTACATTATTCGAAATATTTTGACTTTACCAATTTTTTTTTCAAAGACGACATTCCCCCAATCTTTGCTGAAGAGAAAATTCCTTCAGGAACTATGAGAGATGCCCATTAAGTTATCTGAAGGGGTGGACCCGACCCTCTAAACACTCTCCTAATTCTCGGCTGAGAGGATGCAGAAAGCATACCCTCTCTGGATCGCAAGAGCCATTAGCTGTTGGAACAAGGCAGACTCCCTTGGATCATTCGTTGTCTATGGACTTCATGAGTGAGTGTGTCGTCCTGCCATACGTGCCTATGATTCAATAGCAATTGGCTCAAATATATAAGCATCACCAAGGGAACAGTATCTCTGTGTGCTACAGTTCTCCGCAGCCCTATACCTGCTGATCCATATTCCACCGCAGAATCATTGGGGTGAGTCCTCGGTAGATGTGTTGACCAGACACATCAATCACAAACCATACTTTCTTATTCCTGTAAGGAAGCATTGTTATACCATCTGGTCGTGCAAGTTACCATCGCCTCTGTCAAGTCCAGAACCTCAAGCCCTGAAGGGAGTCCTGCTCTCTGTAAAGTCCGTTTCATCACATCATTCATTGCAGCGTGTCTACAACTTACAAAACAGACCATGCAGTCCTCAGACATCCATTTCACTACCACAGCGGCTAGAATGAGCTTCACAAACACTAACACCCAATATGAGAGCAATGGCTACTCAGTTTACACTCCAGGACTTCTTGAACAAGCTGTATACCTAATGACGGTATGGAAATCGCATTCAACTACACTCTAGTTTCCTTGAGAGATTCGGATAACAGTAATGCTCTCGCAAACTGATCAGCTCTAGCCAACAGGTTCTCCATTAATGAATGAGTCCGGGATGTATACTATTCTTTTTGACTGGTCACATGGACTGGTACGGGTAGCCCAACATGTAATCCCCGCTTTCATATCCAAACTGCACCTGTAGGTTCTACTATTTGCAATCATGGTCCATGCTGAATATAAACTAATTGGTAGGTGTGACACTGTTTGGTCGTTACATAAACACAATTTTATCCCTTAGTCGGAACTTCATAATTCCTTCATTCGATTATGTTCGATATTTTTTTATGATAATTAGTCCCGAGATATATCTTCA
The DNA here is from genome assembly GCA_947561585.1 of Caprella mutica. Classification (NCBI taxonomy): domain Eukaryota; kingdom Metazoa; phylum Arthropoda; class Malacostraca; order Amphipoda; family Caprellidae; genus Caprella; species Caprella mutica. The sequence continues at coordinate 317,483 of CANNZV010000214.1, read as the reverse complement.
GCATATTGCGCCTTTAAAGTTTCCGCGGCTTATGAATTATTGCCCAACTGAAACAGAATTTTTTCTATTCTTTCCATACTGTTATACTTCTCTCCTCGTCCGTCTTTTGGATCTACTTCAGTTTCTCTTTATTATCTCTTTTAAAAGTCAAATTCAAACTGAGTTACTCATGAATACTCATAACGGCGTAGTTCACACTGAACTGATGCATTACAACATAAACACCGTAAAGATACTTAGAAAACCTACTTTCCTAGTGTGATATAACCTTAATCAAAATCTGGGACAGACAGACTACCATGCTACCCTGTCCCTATATATACCCACCTGTGGTTTGTGGTGTACCATTTACTTGTGAACTAGCTTCCTGTAACCTTGTGTTGTCCACTTACTTATCTGTGTGTGAAGAATCTTTCATCCATTAATTCATATTGATTATTGAGTAAGTATTTACAGTATTATAAGTTTTTAACTAGGTACAATTGAATAAGTACTAAGTAGGTACAATTGAATAAGTACTAAGTATTTCACTTATTTGATAACCCATGTTACAGAGTATGCCAGTTAAAGCCAATTAATTGGCTTAGATTTCAAATGGTCAAAACTCAGATATGTCCAGACTTCCAGTCTGCAGAATATGGAACATTTTTCCAAGACTCTCTGCGGGAGATTTTGAATTAATTCCTATGTTACCATTAATTTAGCTGCGGGAGATTTTGAATTAATTCCTATGTTACCATTAATTTAATTTAGCTGCGGGCCAAGTAATAAAGCCTGTCCAAACTCGCCATTTTAATGGCAAGTTTGTGACAGTTATTTTTAGCCCTTCTATTGCAAATGGAGAGTTTTTATCTATTTTTCTCCTATGCTACCCAAGGAAAATAGTATGTCTCATAAACTCGCCATTTGTCTCTCCAGCTCTCCAAGTAATAAAGCATGTCCAAACTCGCCATTTTAATGGCGAGTTTGTGACAGTTTTTTAGAGCCCTTCAATTGCAAATGGCGAGTTTTATCTATTTATTTCCTATGCTACAATGTTATTTTGGAGAGAATTTATGAAAATTTGATCATTTTGGAGAGAATTTGTTGAATTTTGGAGAGAGCTGGAGAGACAAATGGTGAGTTTATGAGACATACTATTTTACTTGGCCAGCTCTCTCCAAAATTCAACAAATTCTCTCCAAAATGATCAAATTTTCATAAATTCTCTCCAAAATAACGTTGTAAATGTAGCATAGGAGAAAAATAGATAAAACTCGCCATTTGCAATTGAAAGGCTCAAAATAACTGTCACAAACTCGCCATTAAAATGGCGAGTTTGGACATGCTTCATTACTTGCCCTTGGTATGCTACAATGTTATTTTGGAGAGAATTAATCCAGTCTGCAGAATATGGGAGATATTTGGGATATTCTCTCCGAACAATTCTCAATTAATTCCTATATTTACATTAATTTTGCTACAAACAAAATAAGAGATATCTACGAACACTTTACCAGTTTCTGCAGACTGGGAATTAATGATAATTTGTTCATTTTGGAGAGAATTTGTTGAATTTTGGAGAGAGCTGGAGAGACAAATGGTGAGTTTATGAGACATACTATTTTACTTTAGCTGCGCCGCTGCGGGAGATTCTGAATCTGCTGCTGAGAGTCGGAGAGTAACTGTCTCTCAAATTAAAAGTCTCTGCGGGAGAAGAGACACATTCTGCAGACTGAAGATATGTCTAATTGGCTTTAAAATCTAAATTTTGAATTAATACCTATGTTCCCATCTTAATTTCGGCTTAAAAATAGGCCAAATTGGCTTGGCTCAGAATTTTAGTGAAATTTTGGCTCAAAAATTGGCTTACAATTTTCCTGCCTCTGAAACATGGTTGATAACTTTGTAAAGTTTGTATACCAGTTTTAAGAAACTGCTCAAGTTGCCAGTCTGCAGAATATCGAACGTTTTTCTAAGACTCTGCCTGCGGGAGTTTTTGAATTTTGATTGAATTTTGAGATCTCTGCGGGAGATCATGAATTAATTCCTATGTTACCATTAATTTTGCTGTGGGAGATTTTGAATTAATTCCTATGTTACCATTAATTTAGCTGTGGGAGATTCTGAATCTGCTGCTGAGAGTCAGAGAGAAACTATCTCTAAATAAAATCTCTGCAGACTGCGGGAGACGAGACGCCCATGTTTCAAAATGTGGCAGGAAAGTCTCCAGTTTAGTGAGAAAATGAATCAAGGTCACCACATAACACATTTAACTTTTAAGATACTTTAAAGATTTTTGACTTCCTAGTGAACATTTTAAACTTGAAAACACTCTTTTGCAAATTTGCATCATGTCTGATGCATGTGCATCTCTTCAGACTATCTGTGAGTGATGTACTTGTTATTTACAGGTTTTTCAACTTATTACACCCCTCAAAATTCACCAATATACTGGCGACTTTGTCCATTCTTTAAAACATGGCGAGACGCATTCTGCAGACTGGTCGAGTTGTAGATGCCATCATGCCAGTCTGCAAAGTGTGAGAAATCTGTCTCCAAGATCTCATTTTGACTTTTGAGGACCATGTATAAGAGTAGGTCACTTAAAGCCAATTAATTGGCTTGGATTTTGAATGATCAAATCTCAGATATGTCTAATTGACTTAAAATTTTGAATTAATTCCTATGTTGATGTTCTCATGTTAATTTACGCTTGAAATCTTTAAAAAATGAGCCAAATTGGCTTGGGCCTTGGCTCAGATTTTTTGTGAAATTTTGGCTTACAATTTTCCAGCCTCTGAACCATGGTTTGAGGACCAAACTGTAGGAACTGGTAAACTGTTCTCCAAAATCCCTCAAAAAATGTCTCCAAAGATCTTTGGCAATGGACACACTTTGCAGATTGGAATAGATCATTAGATTTAGATGCTCTCATAACCGGTGCGTAGAAACACAGGAACGGACCAAAACGAACCGGAACCGTCGGAACAGACCGAAACAGAATCAAATATGTATGTTAGAGCCAATCTGATAAGCATGCACAATCAGTCTCCTGATATTAAATTTTTGGAGCAATTTGTCTCCAAAGATTTTCAAATTTCTCTCAAAAATGGCCAAAAATCTCAAAATTCTCTCCAATAAATAATAATTACATGTAAACATATGAATTAATTGGAAAATTGTCCCCGGATAATTGAGGAGATTAATTTCAATTTCAAGGCCTCAATAGTTGCCAACTTGCTGGATAAACTTCACAACCCAGTTTGTATTTGGTGCACTGAACTCCTCTGACTTTTTCAAAAATCTGAGAAATAGCTGTCAACATTTCTCATCAACTTGTCTAGTCCTCCAACATTTTTCCAGTTTCCCCTCCAAAAATTAATGGTAATATAGGAATTAATAGCTAAATATCCTCTGACATTGCAAGAATTTTTTTATTATAGAAATTGAATATCTGCCGACAATCCGACATATCATTGGAATTTACCACCAAATACAATCTGGTTCACAACTTCATGCATCTTTTGCAGACTGGTGTTAGAGTACTGTTTGCATTATTTTAAATGCTCAGGGAGGTTACATATTGCCAAAGAACACTTGCATGAACACACACCGGAACGGAGTCAAATATGGATGTTAGAGTCCAGTTTGCATTATTTTAAATACTCATGCTAGTTATAAATTGCCAAAGAATAATTATATTATATTAACCTTTAAAGAGGTTATCCAAGAAAAACTTACGTTTTACAAACCAGCGTAATTTCAGATATTCGTATACAAGATTCCGGGATTTTAGAAACGACATACTAATAGTCTTTCCCATTGCATGATATTTGTACTGGTTGTGACTGTCTATTTTTATCTGTTTATTCCTATCTGGTAATTCTTATGTCTATTCTTATCCATTAATTATTATCTTTCTATTCTGTTAATTTTTATCTGTCTATTCTTTTCCATTAATTCTTATCTTTCTATTCCTCTTCGTTAATGATTATCTGTCTATTCCTATCCGTTAATTATTATCTGTCTATTCCTATCCGTTAATTATTATCTGTCTATTCCTATCCGTTAATTATTATATGTCTACTTTTATTTGTTAATTCTTATGTCTACTCCTATTTGTTAATTCTTATCTGCCTATTCCTATCCGTTAGTTTGCTTCTTACAAAACAAAAACATTTATTTTCGAGTGATAATTATAGAAATATAAATCTTATAATATAGATTATTTTGGTAAAAGTTTCATAATTGTAGCTCAAAAATGTACCGCTAAAGAGGCTAAATGTCCTAATGATATACCATTAAAATGTATGTAGAATGTCTCTCCTGAAAAATAGTTTCTTTGTAGTTATGATGGTGTCCCTATTACTAGGTAAATTGACATTCCCTATTACTAGGTAAATTGACATTCCCTATTAGCTACTAGGTAAATTGACATTCCCTATTACTAGATTAATTGACATTCCCTATTACTAGATTAATTGACATTCCCTATTACTAGATTGATTGACATTCCCTATTACTAGATAAAAGGACATTCTTTATTACTAGATAAATGGACATTCTCTATTACTAGATTAATTGACATTCCCTATTACTAGATAAATTGACATTCCCTATTACTAGATTAATTGACATTCCCTATTACTAGATTGATTGACATTCCCTATTACTAGATAAATGGACATTCTTTATTACTAGATAAATGGACATTCTCTATTACTAGATTAATTGACATTCCCTATTACTAGATAAATTGACATTCCCTATTACTAGATAAATTGACATTCCCTATTACTAGATTAATTGACATTCCCTATTATTCCCTATTACTAGATTAATTGACATTCCCTATTACTAGATTAATTGACATTCCCTATTACTAGATTAATTGACATTACCTATTACTAGATTAATTGACATTCCCTATTACTAGATTAATTGACATTCCCTATTACTAGATTAATTGACATTCCCTATTACTAGATTAATTGACATTCCCTATTACTAGATAAATTGACATTCCCTATTACTAGATTAATTGACATTCCCTATTACTAGATTAATTGACATTCCCTATTACTAGATTGATTGACATTCCCTATTACTAGATTAATTGACATTACCTGTTACTAGATCGATTGACATTCCCTATTACTAGATCGATTGACATTCCCTACTACTAGATTGATTGACATTCCCTATTACTAGATTAATTGACATTCCCTATTACTAGATTAATTGACATTCCCTATTACTAGATAAATTGACATTCCCTATTACTAGATAAATTGACATTCCCTATTACTAGATAAATTGACATTCCCTATTACTAGATTAATTGACATTCCCTATTACTAGATTAATTGACATTCCCTATTACTAGATTAATTGACATTCCCTATTACTAGATTAATTGACATTACCTGTTACTAGATTAATTGACATTCCCTATTACTAGATTGATTGACATTCCCTACTACTAGATTGATTGACATTCCCTATTACTAGATTAATTGACATTCCCTATTACTAGATTAATTGACATTCCCTATTACTAGATTAATTGACATTACCTATTACTAGATTAATTGACATTCCCTATTACTAGATTGATTGACATTCCCTACTACTAGATTAATTGACATTCCCTATTACTAGATTAATTGACATTACCTGTTACTAGATTAATTGACATTCCCTATTACTAGATTGATTGACATTCCCTACTACTAGATTGATTGACATTCCCTATTACTAGATAAATTGACATTCCCTATTACTAGATTAATTGACATTACCTACTACTAGATTGATTGACATTCCCTACTACTAGATTGATTGACATTCCCTATTACTAGATAAATTGACATTCCCTATTACTAGATTAATTGACATTACCTGTTACTAGATTAATTGACATTCCCTACTACTAGATTGATTGACATTCCCTATTACTAGATAAATTGACATTCCCTATTACTAGATAAATTGACATTACCTATTACTAGATTAATTGACATTCCCTATTATTCCCTATTACTAGATAAATTGACATTCCCAATTACTAGATTAATTGACATTCCCTATTATTCCCTATTACTAGATTAATTGACATTCCCTATTATTCCCTATTACTAGATAAATTGACATTCCCAATTACTAGATTAATTGACATTCCCTATTACTAGATTAATTGACATTCCCTATTACTAGATTAATTGACATTCCCTATTACTAGATTAATTGACATTACCTGTTACTAGATTAATTGACATTCCCTATTACTAGATTGATTGACATTCACAAAATTGTGGAACCGCTCATCTTATAATTCAAAACTACCCTATATACCACAGATAAGAATTAGCAGATTAGAATAGATAGATAATAATTAATGGATAGGAATAGACAGATAATAATTAACAGATATGAATAGAAAAATAAGAATTAATGGATAGGAATAGACTGATAATAATTAACGGATAGGAATAGACAGATAATATTTAATGGATAGGAATAGACAGATAATAATTAACGGATAGGAAGAGACAGATAAGAATCAACTGATAATAATGGACAAATAAGAATTAACGGATAGGAATAGACAGATTAGAATTAACGGATAAGAATAGACAGATAAAATTAGACAGTCACAACCAGTACACGTATCATGCAATGGGAAAGACTATCATTATATTGTTTCTAAAACACCGGAACCATGTATACGAATATCTGAAATAAGGCTGGTTGTAATAAGCAAGTTTTTTCTTGAATAACCTCTTTAAATGTTCATGCAAGTATTCTTTGGCAATATATAACCTCCATGAGTATTTAAAATGATGCAAACTGAATTCTAACATTCATATTTTACTCAGTTTCGGTCCATTTTGGGTCCGTTCCGGTGTTCATGCAAGTGTTCTTTGGCAATATATAACCTCCCTGAGCATTTAAAATGATGTAAACCGTACTCTAACATACATATTTGACTCTGTTTCGGTCCGTTCCAGTGTTTCTACATACCCCTCTCTTAACTCATTGTTAATTAATAATTTGAATTTCATTTTCGTAAATTGTTTTACCTAGGCTCCAAGTAAAATAATATGGCTCAATCTCATAAACCAGTCTGTATTTCATAAATTAATGGTAAATTCCTCCGACATGACATGTTGATGGAACTTTTTCCCCTGTGAAAATAATATTCTGGCAAAGTGGATTTTTAGCTATTTTAGGTTTTAGCCTATTTATTCCTATGTTACCATTAATTTTCAGTGGATGAATTGGGAAAATGTTGGTGAATCAGCCAAATTACTGGAAATTTATGGTGTTTTTATTTTCAGCTTTTTGAAAAAATCAGTGGAATTTAGTGCACCAAATACAGGCTGGCATTCATAAATTCTCCATTTGTGATTTGTCTCTCCAAAAATCACCAAATTGTACTCCATAATTATCAAATTATCATAAATTCTTTGCAAAATAACATTGTAGCATAGGAAAAATAGATATTTTTCGTCATTTGCATAGAAGACTTAAAAAAATTGTCACAAAATGACGAGTTTGGAAATGCTTTACTACCTGGGCTAGGGTTAAGCTAGCCATTTTACTCTACATAATGTGTCTCCTGAATATTGTCGGTTTAACTCTGTTATTTTTCGCCAAAGATCTTTGGAGACATTTCAATTTTTTGAGGGAAAAAATATCTTTGTAACTAACATCTTGGAAGTTGGGGACAATTTCCTAATTAATTCCTATGGTTATTATTGGAGACATTTCAGAGAATTCTGGTCATTTTGGAGACAGATTTGACAGACTGGCCAAGATCACGATCTGAAAAGTATAGCAGGATTTGAGGAATAATCCTGCTCACAAGCTCTATTTAAATTTTTAATTCCTGTGTTCCCATGTTATTCACCCAAATCCCTTTCTGTAAGAAATCCTGGGTCTGATGAGACCTTCTTTCATAAGTATACGGGGACAAAATGCGAACGCCACGTATGACTCTCAGGAGGTTTTTCGTGTGGGTCACATTTCCTTGAGTAAACAAAGTTTCAATTAATTTTTTGCAATTTTGTTTACTGATTCGCATTCACGAATATTATTTACTTCCTATTACTCAATAAAAGTAATATATTTAATGTATAAGTGAGCATATTATTATTTTAAACTAGTTAATGTGAACCGTACGTGGTCGCCACCTGTGGGTCACACTTATATTATTTGAGTGTGATTAGGTTATCTCATGTATAATATTAAAATGCACATTTCAAAATACATAAATCAACACTTCAGCTCTATTCAAATTAATAGATTACTCATTTAATACTCATGAGAACCATACGTGGTCGCCACCTGTGGGTCACACTTATCTAATTTGAGCGTGATTAGCGTACTCTAATATTATTATCATGGTATAATATTAAGACGCACACTTCAAAATACATAAATCTTTTAAATTTTTGTGACATGAAACCGTTAATGTAGTTCACTGTATCCGCTAGTTTGTTGTACTGCACATATCATGACTGTTTAATGACCTGGCAGGGGGGTTCAGGGGACAGCACGCCCCCCGATATATGTATTTGTGATTTTGTATCTGAAATAAACGGCAAATGTGCTTTTCCAGACCCCCAAACATAACGGTCATAACCTAACCTATCGGAAAGATAATTGCGCTATATCTCGAAAACGAAGAATTTTCACAACAAATGGCATTCTTAAAAAAACGTCTTAAAATGGCTTCTTTAACCCACCATTAGTGTCAAATTATCCAAAATTATGATAAAGATGGAAATATTTAAAAAAAACGTGACTCACAGGAGAAACCTCCTTTGAGTCGCACGTGGTGTTCGCATTTTTTTCACATATGTTATTCCCTTCTTTTCAGACTGGCCAAGATCTTACAAAGATATTTTTCCCTCAAAAAATGTCTCCAAAGATCTTTGGCCATATTTACACACTGGTCCTGACTCTCACTCTCAGATATTATAATTTGAGAGTTACTCTCTGACTCTCAGCCATGTTACAGAGTATGTCAGTTAAAGCCAATTATTTGCCTTAGATTTCAAAAGGCCAAAACTCAGATATGTCTAAATGGCTTAAAATGTTGAATTAATTCCTATGTTCCCAACTTCCCATGTTAATTTTGGCTTGAAATCTTCAAAAAATGAGCCAAATTGGCTTGGTTCAGAAATTTTGGATCCAAAATTGGCTTACAATTTTCCAGCCTCTGAAACATGGACTCTCAGCAGCAGATTCAGAATCTTTCGCAGCTAAATTAATTGTAACAGGAATTAATTTAAAATCTTCCGTAACTAAATACTCCAAGTCAAATAGTATGGCTCATAAACTCTCCATTTGTCTCTCCAAAAATCACCAAATTTCTCTCCAAAGTGATCAAATTATCATAAATTCTCTCCAAAATAACATTGTAGCATAGGAGAAAATTAGAGATTTTTTCGCCATTTGCAATTGAAGGACTCAAAATAACTCACAAACTGAACACTCTGGAATAGACAAATTTATGAACCTAAGTATCTTACATGGGACAAATTGTCCTCAAAATAATATCTTTGAAACTGATTTGACACACTGCAATTTTGCAGACTGATTCAATTTTGAATTAATTTCTATGTTCACTACATTATTTTTAGTTTCTACTATTTTATCAGACTGGCTATACTACAATGTTATTTTGGAGAAACCCCTTTTTAATTGTTGGAGACCTATATATGAATATAGCGTCTTTCGGAAAGAACTGTAAATCGACCAAATAATCTATTGCACTTTCGGCAAACTTTGATATAACCTGAAAATTGATTAAGAAAGTAACTTCAAACTTATACCGTCTAATGATATCACTTCTATGATACACCAAATTTCAACGTTCTACCTCTTATACCTAGTTTTTTTTATTAATAAAAAAACATGCATTTGAATTCTGCAAGAGAAATTGGGATGAATAATTGCGATGTGAAAAGGAATGTTAGAAAGAGTTCTTAAATCATTAAAGGTATTAAGATTATGTCCCAACTCTCCAAGTTTAATAATATGGCTCTTAAACTCTCCGACTATCTCCAAAAGAAGTTAAATTTCTCTCCAAAATTATCAAATTATGATTCCTGCTCTCCAAAGATCAAAATAACATTGTAGCATAGGAGAAAATTAGATATTTGTTTCCATTTGCAATTGAAGGACTCAAAATATCTGTTATTAACTCACCAATAAAATGGCAAGAAAGGCCATAATTTATTACCTGGCCAACAAAGTGTCTGAGATATTCTCAATTTTTAAAATCTCTTTTTATTAACAAAGTTCAAAACTGAATATTCTTTAAATTTTAGCTATTCATCAAAAATCACCTATCTAAAAGAAAATATAAAATAGAGGTCCATCACTTTGTTAGAAATGTGTTTAATTTGCAAAGTTACATATACTTAGTGGTCCATGCAAATTAAATAATATTAGCCAAACTTGCACAAATGTTATTATTCTAATGAATTTATTTCTCTCTTTTCAGATAGTTCACAAGTTCAGACGATCAATAAACATCAAAAGGGTCAATAGACATCAATAATATCAAAATATATATTATTTAACTGGTAAGTACTTCTATAGGTACATTATATGCTATGTGAGAAGTAATAGTTATTAAATAGCATAATATATATATTGCCTGTTTATATATTCCAGCATCAGCTATCAACAATTTGAGATTTCTTGACACCTCAGTAATTTGATATGATTCTTATTCTGTATAAATAATTTCAATTGACTTCAGTAAAGTAATATTCGTATCTGCTACTTATTATAAAATAATGAAAGGCTTTTAGAAAAATATTAAATTTTTCTAAAAGAAAATAAATGTAGAACATAGCTAAGTCTTTTTTTAGATACTAAGTTATGAACAGATACCCAACTTGCTACTTCACATTACCTACCTGTAACCCTAGATTCAATTTTGAAATTATTGAAATTAATTCATTATTAATTCCTTTTTCAGGTGAACATCTTCAACCATAACTCAACTGAAAATGGCTTTCACCACCGAGATTCAAATGATGATGCACGGTTTTGGAGACAGCCGTAAACCTCTGAAAGAAACCGCAACTCTCATCGAGTCGATAGTACACCAGCAAATGACGTCTCTGTTACACCAAGCTGTCGATACCTGTGAGATGAGAGGAGCGAGAGATATTGGCTATGAAGACCTACTCTTCATTCTCAGAAGGGACCAAGTCAAGCTGCAAAGGTTGATTCACTACATGGGCGTGCGTGATGAATATCAGCGTACATCAGTCTCGAGTAGCGCCAACCCTGACTTTGCTAATCTGGCTGAACTCAGCGGAGAAACTGAACCCATCACACGTAAACGGCACTGCGTCAATTTTCTTCAGAGCATCGATCAGTTTGGTCAGTACGAACCTGTTTACATGCACTCGCTTCCAGACCCTGCAAGAACTGAGAAGGCCTACAGACTGGACAGCTTCACCAAACACATGACCACAGCACGCTACAAAGAGTACTGTGAAGCCAGGAGAGCGTCTTTCTGTCCTCGTCTTCGAGTCGCTAAATTCAAAGAATGGCTTCTTGTGGATCACAATGCGGACATCAAGCTATCGCAACCTGTACTGGAGGTGCTCAATTTTCTGGCATTTGAGACCGTGTCTCAGATTGTGGACCTGGCTTTGTTGGTGAGAAGAGACGCCGGAGGAGATGACGTAACTGACGTACTGAATCGGTACACGACTCCCGTCAGTTTGGAGCCAAGTCACCCCAACATTCTCATTACACCCCATACCCAGAACACAGTAATTGGAGGAAATTCAACACTGCCCAATAATGCTATTACACCTGATGAAATTAGAGAGGTGATCAGAAGATACTTTAGTAATAATTCACCTATGTCAATGTTCTCTAATATGCGGTCACCTATCCATAATAGACTGTTTGTCTCGTAGTCTCGGATAGTAATCCGTACAATCTGTTGTTATACCTTATTTAACATGTTATCTATTATGTTTTGTTACTTCTTACCTGAAATTAATGTTAGCTACACTAAATGTACACTCATTGTTTTGAATTAGAGTTGAAATTATGTCAAAACTGAATTGTCATTGTTTCAATTACTTATTATTAAATAATGCTTAATTCATGTAATTTCATAGGTTCTTTTAGTCTAATGTTGTAGAGTATAAGTTTGTTTATGACTTTTGTTTTTCATTGTTCCTTGTTCTTTGCAATAATACAAAATCTTATCGATTGGGGTAGCTTTCGATTTATCGGTCAGTTCCACATTTTCGATCACATAAGAAAAATTTATATGTATAGCTATGTATTATTATTTCAATTGTTTTCTGTGGTCCCTGCAGGTTTTATTTTATTTGGTATCCATGATACGGGCAGGTTTTTATTTTATTTGGTGTCCATGATACGGGCAGGTTTTTATTTTATTTGGTATCCATGATACGGGCAGGTTTTATTTTATTTTGTATCCATGATACGGGCAGGTTTTTATTTTATTTTGTATCCATGATATGGGCAGGTTTCTATTTTATTTTGTATCCGTGATACCTGCAGTTTTTTTTAAATTTATTATCCATCATTTTAATTTAAATAACAATTATAATATTTTTCTTCTATGATCGAAATTGTGGAACCGTCCAATAACTGTGAATTTATATCTCGCCAAACATTCTTTCTATTTTTTGCTGACTCAGCTAGATGGCACTTTCGCGTAATCTGTTCTAGGTAGCAACAACATTGTATAGTGAATAAGAGGATGGAAGCACGTCGAAAAGAGTAACTTGGTTTGTATGGTCACTATATGAATATAAACAGTAATTAAGAAGACACTTGAATAATTATTGTATTACAGATTATTTTATCTTTTAATGGGCACAGAGCCAACCTTTTCATTTACTTTCTACCTCCTTCATCTATCTTTTTCTGTTCCCATTTACTTCTACCTTTCATTTAATCACTGTCCTACTTATCTTTCACCATTCCCCACCCTTTTTCACCCTCTCCCGATTCTCCCCAAAAATTGTTATTGATTCGTGAACAGTACAGTTCGATCAGACTATTTTGCTTATCATTCTCCGGGACACGAGACTCTCTCTCTGTTAAATATTGCGCAGAGTTATCTTGTATATATATATAAAGAACACTGAGTTCATTGTTAAAACTGCGTAAACAAACGTAAAACGATTTGAAAAAATGCATCATATATACGTTATTGCAGCTAATTACAAAATTATTGTAAATAAATAGGGTAAGTTCCGAATTATCGGTCGATTTCACATCTTCGGTCACATAAGAAAAAACGATATATGGATTATTATTTATTTTAAATAATCATTATATTGTTTTTTCTTATATGACCGAAGTTGTGAAACCGACCGATAATTCATAACTTCCCATTTTTTTTTCATTGAGCGTTAAGTTGAATACTATATTCAATGCTTTTCTTGCCCAATGCATTTATTGAGTCCATAGGTTCTATATTTATTTCCGAGAGCAGCTGTTCCGTATATGTTCTTTTCAGTATCAGAGATAATCCATATTTATGGTAAGCCTCTTTCGAAAATATACCTACCTATGAGAGAACCGTGCCAAAATTAACAGTCTTTGCTTTCAATAATTATTTCCATTGATGAAATTGCAGAAAAAAACTCTACAGTAAATTCAAATGCTTAACTATAACAATAAAATATCTATACTAATAATTTCCTTAGTGTGTTTATTTATTTGGTGTCCGCTTTTACACTACGAGTATTAAACATGAAGAATGTAACTATGATACGCACTGGAATATATTGACTTGATATTTAAATTCTCCTGTTTTTATTCAATTTTTCAATTTATTTTATCTATAAAATAAATCAGACTATGCAGAAAATTTTATTTTAATTGAATTCATTAAAAGCAACCTAATAACGGGTAATAAATTAGTATTGATGACGACCCGTTATTTTTAACGGGAAAGTACACTAGTTATGGAATTAAATTCAAAATAAAGAATTTAAAGTTCAGCAACCAAAAGTACGAAATAAAAAAAATCTAAAATTTAGGTATTTTTTCCATTATCGAAATCATTAAAAAATACGTCACTTTTCCATTTCTGCCAAGTCATGCTTCACACTATACAAACTGGCACCTAAAATGTGCATATACTTCAAACATTTACAATATCATTCAACATACGAATACTCTATGAATTATATACTACATTTTATATACAAAAGCTAGAAAACAAGGCCTCTGTAAGTTATACCAGCCCTGATAGTATCACAAATGTACGTCAAACCTTTATAATAAGCAGAATAACACTTCTGTGACACTTAAAATAATGTGTTTTTTAAGTATAGGATAAAGCCTCAATTTCCGGATACGAATTAAATGTAGAGAGAAATTTTCACTATTTATTATTAAAAAAATTAATTAAAATATATTTATTTTGGAGAGAAAAAGAAAATTTATAATTACATAATTTAGCCAGTATTTTAAATCGTGTCCATGATACCTGGAGGTATCATGGATACCAATAAAATAACGAGTTAAATCATATATAAATATTCTTTTTCTCTCCATAATAACTAATTTAATATTTTAATTTTTTTTATATTAAAATATTGAAATTGACAAAAAAATTACAATATAAAAATATTTCACTTTAAAAAAACATCTGGTACTGTAATTTGCTTTACTCATTTCAAATAGGTAGGCCTATGCATGTAATTCATGCAGATTAAATTCAGTATACGTTCTTACCCATGGGAAACACTGGTAATATTATCTTTACATTTCACTTCTTCTGTAGTAGACCCATTGTAATCTAATAAAAAAGAAAGGGAAAGAGGTCTTCATAAAAAGGAGGAAAAGGAAAGCAAGTGAATTTGAAAGAATTTAATGATTACGTTCCGCGCTATTTGTCGATTGGCAAAATCTTCAGAATACGTTGCGCGTTTTTAACCCCATATATAATGCCGAGTGGGTGTTATTATTACCTTCATTTAATTTATTATTAAATCGAATACTGAAATTCGTGTATCGGGGGCATACCGCTCCCCGAGCCCCCCTGTCAGGTCATAAGACAATCATGAAGTGTGCAGTACAACAAACTAGCGGATACAGCAAACTACATAACAGCCAATTAAGCTGAGGGTTTCAAAATAATCTTCATATGTTTATATATAAATGAAGATTATTTGAATTTCTCAACATTAATAGTAGTTATGTAGCTTGTTGTATCCGCTAGTTTGTTGCACGGCACACTTCATTTTTCGCATCCTCTTAATATTCGTTTAATTCAAATTATGATATGAATTTTATAAATAATTTTATCAATTAAATATTTTTTAAAAGGATTAAATATTGAGATTAAATTTTTTTAATTATTTTTTTTTATAGTTTTAGTGTAAGTTACAAAATATCGGTCAGTACTACATCTTCGAACATACAAGAAATAAACGATATAAAAATTGTTATTATGACACAGTGCTATCTAATACTTCTGCAAACCGGTTTTGACAAAATATATGGATACCAATTATATACCAAATTATTTCTTTCTTACGTGTACGAAAACGTGGTACCGTTTAATAACTCGGAAGTTACTCTTTAGTTAATATATTTAGTGGTAGGTAAGCAGAGTTTTTGTTAATCACACTCTAATGCTTCCATCTAATCATACTTACCCATGCAATTAGGTAATATGAGGAGAATCCCTTATAATTAGTAGGTGGGGCAATAAGGACTATTAGGGCTCTTAATATTAGGGAGTTATTAGGGCTCTATGAGATTTCCACTTTACGGGCCCTTATTATGCTATCAAATTCACTAGGTTCTAATTACTGAATTTGGTGCAATTTTAAACTCTTTTTAAGATTGACTAAATTCCGATCATTCATATTGGTCATTTTGACATGAGGTGCTAGTCAATTATTTATGTTTATAGACAATATATATTTTTTGAAAAATCTATTGAATTTTTAATTAAGAAATTTTCTCATTAAATTTTTTTCATAATAATTTTGTCCTCTCAATAAAATTATCACAAATTTGTTCCGATTTAATTTCATCATGAAAAATTTTTCAATGAAATTTTTAATTTTAAAATTTAAATTTTTTTTAAATTTTTTTTTGTTTCCTCGCTAAATTTTTTCCGGTGAAATTTTTTTCCATTTATTTAAGTTTTATCTTATAAATCAAAACGAATGTATGTACTCATTTTCCTTAATATAATTTACATATTAATATATAAAAAGCATGTCAAAGAGAGGAACTGTAGTGGATTTTATAGAAGCTACAATAACTCTTTATGCATGTTAATTAATAGCTAAAAAGATATATAATATTACGTGATAAATTGAAAAATTTGATGTTTAATGAATACGACTGTGAAAGAATTTTATAAAAATTTAAACAATGGAATATGAATTTACAGAAGAAAGAGAACGGCAGATGAAAAAATGTAAATATGAAGTACCCAGAGAAAAAGTTATGGTGGGGCCATAGAAGATTAAGAAGGGGATACGCAGAGAGAAAGTTATGGTGAGGCCATAGAAGATGAAGAAGGAAATGCGAAGAGAGAAAGTTATGGCGGGGCCATAGAAGATGAAGAAGGGGATACGCAGAGAGAAATTTATGGTGAGGCCATAGAAGATGAAGAAGGAAATGCGAAGAGAGAAAGTTATGGCGGGGCCATAGAAGATGAAGAAGGGATACGCAGAGAGAAAGTTATGGTGGGGCCATAGAAGATTAAGAAGGGATACGCAAAGAGAAGGTTATGGTGGGGCCATAGAAGATGAAGAAGGGATACGCAGAGAGAAAGTTATGGTGGGGCCGTAGAAGATTAAGAAGGGATACTCAGAGAAAAAGTTATGGTGGGGCCATAGAAGATTAAGAAGGGGATACGCAAAGAGAAATTTATGGTGGGGCCATAGAAGATGAAGAAGGGATACGCAGAGAAAAAGTTATGGTGGGGCCATGGAAGATTAAGAGGGGAAAGTCCACTAATGTAGGGTAAGTTCTGAGTTATCGAAATGTTCCATATTATCGATCCTATAAAAAGTATATAATAATAATTATTAAACTCTAACAAAAAGTTTAATAAACGTTACATAATAATTATCTTACATGACCGAAGATGTGTTAATAATGGATAGGGTAATGTGAAGACATTACCCTAGTTTATGTACATAGGAAATAAATAACTTCAAACCCTTATATCTCAAAAACTATCAGTTTCTACAAAAAACGGTTCTGATTTTCGGATTCTATGGACAAAAATACATATAAAAAAATAAATTGAATTAAATTTGGTGGGGGTCGTCAAATGGGAAAGATCCGAATTTATTAAATTTAATAAATTCTTATTTTATTGAATTTAATGAAATAAGATTTTATTAAATTAAATAGAATATGAATTTATTAAATATAATATAATATGAATTTATTAAATTCAAGAAAATAAGATTTTATTAAATTCAATAAAATATGAATTAAATAAATATAATGAAATAAGATTTTATTAAATTCAATAACTATTTTCCAAATTGAATAACTTACGAATTTAAAAATTCAACGAAGTAAAATTTTTCCAAATCAATTAAATTTCATTATTTCAATTTCAACAATAACTATTTTCCAGATATAATTGTTCCACATCATTTGCCGATTTGCACAATCTCAGGAATGCGCTGCGCCTTCTTAACCCGCTAATACCGAGTGTGCGGTAATAGTACCTTCATTTTATTTATTATGAAACCGAATATTAACATATGTGTACGGTAATATGTAGAGAGACCGGTAATATGTAGATACCGGTAATATGTAGAGAGACCGGTAATATATAGATACCGGTAATATGTAGAGATTGGTAATATGTAGATACCGGTAATATGTAGAGAGACCGGTAATATGTAGAGAGACCGGTAATATGTAGTGAGACCGGTAATATGTAGAGAGACCGGTAATATGTAGAGAGACCGGTAATATATAGATACCGGTAATATGTAGAGACCAGTAATATCTAGAGAGACCGGTAATATGTAGAAAGACCGGTAATATGTAGAGAGACCGGTAATATATAGATACCGGTAATATGTAGAGACCGGTAATATGTAGAGACCGGCAATATGTAGAGACCGGTAATATGTAGATACCGTTAATATGTAGAGACCGGTAATATGTAGAGAGACCGGTAATATGTAGTGAGACCGGTAATATGTAGAGAGACCGGTAATTTGTAGAGACCGGTAATATGTAGAGACCGGTAATATGTAGAGACCGGTAATATGTAGATACCGGTAATATGTAGAGAGACCGGTAATATGTAGAGATCGGTAATATGTAGAGACCGGTAATATGTAGATAGCGGTAATATGTAGAGAGACCGGTAATATGTAGAGACTGGTAATATGTAGATACCGGTAATATGTAGATACCGGTAATATGTAGAGACCGGTAATATGCAGAGATTGGTAATATGTAGAGATCGGTAATATGCAGAGATCGGTAATATGTAGAGATCGGTAATATGTAGAGACCGGTAATATGTAGATACCGGTAATATGTAGATACCGGAATATGTAGAGACCGGTAATATGTAGATACCGGTAATATGTAGATACCGGTAATATGTAGATACCGGTAATATGAAGAGATCGGTAATATGCAGAGATCGGTAATTTGTAGAGATCGGTAATATGTAGAGACCGGTAATATGTAGATACCGGTAATATGTAGATACCGGTAATATGCAGAGATCGGTAATATGTAGAGATCGGTAATATGTAGAGATCGGTAATATGTAGAGATCGGTAATATGTAGAGATCGGTAATATGTAGAGATCGGTAATATGCTGACCGGTAATATGCTGACCGGTAATTCAGATTACAGTGCTGGAGTATTTGATCATCACGATATGTACGGTAAAGCATATAGAACGGTAATTAGTGTAATACCCAAGAATTGAAAAAGGTATGCATAATAAATTCAATTTTAAAAACTATATATACAAAAAACAATCATTTTAAGATTTAATTTCGGGTTAGTTCTGAGTTATCGGACGGTTCCACATTTTCGAACATGCAGGAAAAAAGTATATAGTAATTAAAAGTTGAATAATAATTTTTTCTTACATGATCGAAAATGTGGAACCGTCCGATAACTCAGAACTTCCCCTATTTAAAACATTCATAATTATATACTTTATGTCCCAAAATATTAATTATATAATAATATTATAAGGTTATTAGTTAATAAATAATTCTTAAGTTTTAAAATTGGTCATATTAATAAAAAGTAATATTACCATAGGTATATCAATTTTCTTTATTTCATTATTAACTTACAAACATTTTAAATGATATTTTAATGCAATTCTTACCCTGGTGTTAAAGGGTTAAAGGTCAGTAACTTCTTAAATATTTAATAATGTTTATTTATAACATTGAAGGATCTTCCCAGTGTACAGTTACTTACTTTAGGGTCACTTTGTTTACAACCGACAGTATCGCTTCAGCCACGAGAGTGAGAGGTGTATGCGTGCTGTTCCTCTGACCGCGTAACTTGTGCTTCTAGACATCTAATAGCAACTCAGTGCTCTAAGTTTAGATAAACCAAATAAAGATTAGAATATCAATGCGAGTGTTGCGTCACAGTGTTTTACTAAGTGATAAATATATTTAAAAAGGAGGATCTTACGTAGGTACCTACCTAGCTCCAACAAGTCGACGTTGTTAAAAAATATTTTCCATGGGTTGCCAAATGCTCACATATTAAATTTTTAACGTTTTTATTTTTAAATAATACGTAATCAGTGTTGGATTGTTTTATAAGAATTGACGTGATTTGGATTACCTGTTTGATTGGAGTTTACGGAATGTTTACAGGTGGGTTGCCTTCTTTATGTTATATCATTATATGGTATATAAACCTGTCTAACATTCACTGGCCATGATTCAGACTCCAGTGAGAGCCTCGCAACAATTTTAGTTACGGTGGTACCTACCTTTTTTACTAAAGAAATTACCTTTGCAGTAAATAAATATTTACTGTCTTACTAAATAAATCGTCAATACAGACGCGTGTAAATTAAGGTAAGTTCCAAGTTATCGGACAGTTCCACATTTTCGATCATAGAAGAAAACTATAAATGATTTTTTAATTGGTATCCATGATACTGGCCGGTATGATGGATGCCAATTAAAATAACTATTTAAAATGTTATATCTTTCATGGTCGAAGATGTGGAACTGTCCGATAAATTGGAACAATTACCCCAAACTAACTACCTTACTTAAAAAGTAACTGTTTTACGTATTTTGAATTTTTCATATTCCACGAATATTAAAATAAAATCACAAAAAATATCTAAATATTATTTAGGCCTATATCAGATCAAAAAAATTAACACATTTTAAATTTTAATTTTATAAAAAAACGTTTTTTTTTGTATCACTCGTAAACTATTTTTCGAAATAATAATTTTCTTATGGGAAATTTATATTTTTCCAATTACCTACCGACCGATTTTCCGCTACTTGGTTTTCGGTGTCAATTTTCGCGGATTATACATAGCTTCATTTCCGGTACTTAGCACTGTAATCTCCGGTATTAGTTGTACTTAATTGAAATAGTATGAAATTACCGGTATTGTAACTATGTATTTATTTATTTATTTAAATTGAAAAGTTTCAGAAAATTTGATAAGTATGATAAAATTTAAAATAAAATTTTATATAGAAGTATTAATTTTTTTTAGAAAAGTAATTAGTACCTAATAAATAGAAAATACTGAGAAGACTGTTCGGTAATGTATAAGGTATCGGTAATTGAGTTCTTTACACTAGTTTAATTAATTTCTCAAATCACAGTTTTCTAATTTCCTATTATTTTGATTTTTGAAATCTTACACCTGTAGGTACCTATGCCAATTTAAAAATATCTACAATCATTATAATTAGCAAAGTTTTTTTTAACTGTGAAACTAGTAAACTGTCAAACAATAAATTATACACAATTTAATTCCTGTTTCCTATGATAATCTATCGTCAGTCTCCTTATTTTCTGTTCATTATTTAATTCTCTTCTTATTTCCTTCTCTAATTTTTCACATGGGTGGTTCTGTACGTAAGATTTGGTACGTTTGCCGGTATATTACCGCTAATCCCTGTGTGGATGTGGAATAATTACCCACACATTGTGGTTTGAGGTGACTATACAAATACAGGAAACTATTCAAATTAATGGAAATGATAAATATTATAAATTAATTTTAGTTTAGTTTAATTATTTCACATAGTTTAATTTGTATCTATTCTTGATGTTTAATCTTGGTTGTTTGATTTAAATATCTTAATTAGCTATTTAATTTCTATTATTTAAAAATGGTGTACTTTTCATTTATTAAAATTTGTTACATTTTTTAATGTAAAATGATGTAAATTTCATATTTTTTTAAATTTACACTTCCCATTATTTTGTATGTGTAAATCCCATTATTTTTTATATATGAAAAATTATTCCTGTATTGCCGTACCATATACAGAAAATTAACTATTTTACAAATTATAAAGTAGCTAGGGTAAGTTCTTAATTATCGTACAGTTTCACATTTTCGGACATGTAAATAAAAAATTTAATAATTTAAATTTATATTTTTATTGGTATCCATGATACCAATACCAAATAAAATATAATAATAATTATTACATTTTTCTTACGTGTCCGAAAATGTGGAACTGACTGTTAATTACGCACTTACCCTAGCTAATTTTCAAAATATTAAGTATGTAACCAACTAATTACAAATTAACTAATTTTCAAATTACTGCACACAATGCGTTAACTCACCGTTACATTCTACAGTTAGTTTACCTGTAGAATTACCTGTAGAATTAACAGTGACGATTTACCTGTGAAAGTGACGATAATCCCTATTGTTTGGTTACTAGTTTGTCACCAGTACAAATGCCTTCCAAGACTGTGTTGGACTGTATTAGGACATCATGTTGTCTAATACCTCGTGAAAGACTTCATGTTGACAACATAGCTAGTTCATTTTACTATGTACTGAACACACACAGTGATTGTTCGTTAATCCCCCGTTCTCTATGATCCGATTACGAAGGTAAAGAAACTTACGTAAGGTGCTAGGGATTTTCATCTATTATTTTGAGAGGGATTTTCACCTAAGGTGTTAGAGCAGGGATTTTCATCTGTGATTGAGGGAGGGATTTTCATCTGTGATTGAGGGAGGGATTTTTTCATCTAAGGTGTTAGAGCAGGGATTTTCACCTGTGATTTTAAGAGGGATTTTCATCGGTGGCTTGAGGAGGATTTTCATCTAGGTATTATTTTGAGAGGAATTTCACCTGAGTTATTAGAACAGGGATTTTCATCTAAGATGTTAGGGCAGGGATTTTCACCTGTGATTTTAAGAGGGATTTTCATCGGTGGCTTGAGGAGGATATTCATCTAGGTATTATTTTGAGAGGAATTTCACCTATGTTATTAAGAACAGGGATTTTCATCTAGGATGTTGCAATAGGGATTTTCATATGTGATTTGGGGAAGGATTTTCATCTGTGGTTTATTGTGGGATTTTCATTTATGATTTAATTATCGATTTATACAAATTTTCTTTATTGCACGTTGAAGAATCTCTGGTGAAATATTTTTGACATCATTTTTCTTCAACACCAATAAGTTTAACCCTTGGCAAAACTTGTCATTTTTTCAGTGGCAGCACATTCCAGTACTCGAAAGTAATGGCTTCCCAATACACTAACAATAACCATTCGCACCTTCCTAACAATAGTAACCTTTCTTATCCTGTGCTGGGTATTGTTGATGTAACCACAACAAAAAAGAATGTTGGTACATACGTGCGTTCTATAGTGCCTGTATAATTTAATAGTGTGTTAGGTTTATGTAACCATGTAGTTAATATATAAAATAAATATAGTTAATAAATAAAATATTATAACTATATAATAATAAAAATTAAATAATTATTATAATATTTTTTTTCTTACGTGTCCGAAAATGTGGAAGTGACCAATAATTAATAACTTACCCTATTAAGATTTCAATTGTTGCAATTTCGAAATATTTTTCTAGGGTAAGTTCCGAGCTATCGGACGGTTCCACATTATCGTTCATATAAGAAAATAAAATATAATTTGGTTATTTTCTTACATGACCGAAAATGTGGAGCGGTGCGATAATCCGTAAGTTACCCCAAACATCACCGTTATATATTTATATTCCATCACTTTTTTTGTTTACATATTGGTTAGATAGCCTAAAGGAAGGGCGGTAACTAGGTAATGGACTAGTAGTTCTAGTAACCAGGTAATGGACTAGTATTTCTAGTAACTAGGTAGTAAACTAGTAGTCCTAATAACTAGGGTGTATTCCGTCTAGTCTCAAGTGTTAAACACAGGTAAAGTAATTAACCAGGTAACACTTCTAGTTCCTGACTGAGCACTAGGGGTAATTGCGGTAATTGTATGTGTTATAAAAGTAACTTAAAATGCTATTTAAACTTTTATTTGTATCCATGATACCTGCAAGTATCATGGATACCAATATTTTTTTTTAATCTCACATAAGCGAAAACGTAGAACTGTCCGATAACTCAGACTAATGATTGTTTTTGTTTAATTT
This sequence comes from Caprella mutica, assembly GCA_947561585.1. Classification (NCBI taxonomy): domain Eukaryota; kingdom Metazoa; phylum Arthropoda; class Malacostraca; order Amphipoda; family Caprellidae; genus Caprella; species Caprella mutica. The sequence continues at coordinate 293,824 of CANNZV010000214.1, read as the reverse complement.
ATTGACCACTTCCTTTGTATGGTCAAAGGGAATTCAAGACACTAGTGTCCGGTCAGAAAAACCTCTAGTTAGTTAGTTTTTGTTAGTTTGTAGGAAGGTTTTCCGTGAGATAGTTAAACACGTCCTAGAGATGCTAAAGTGCTCCTTATGTACTGGGGCAATAAGGGTCAGTTTGCTGTGCTCTACATGGTTGTTAATTTTGTTTTATGTTCATTGGTGTGATGACTAAAAACTAGGAAAAACTGTCAAAGGAAGTTATGGTGGGGCCATAGTTAATCTTCTATGGCACCACCATCATAACTTTCCCTCTTGAATTATGCTAGTAATGATTTTTGTATAAAAATTGGAATATAGAACGAACTAGTACTCAATTTTAAAATCTAGGTCTTTAAAAAAACATGAAAATATTTTTGAAGTTATTTTTCATGAAGAAATGAACTCAATTTAGTTAATTGATTTTAAGTTAATTTTTGCGACTGCATCCCATGATTCTGTTCCAGTTTATGCATGGTTTCAGGTCTTTCATTAGCAAATGCCATTACTATTGCGTCAACTAATGTTGTTATTTAGTTACCCGCACAGTACCTAACGTGGTTATAAAATGCGTATTTTTCTGTAGCTATCACAATGACAGTGATTCAATAAGCTCACTTTTGCCGCTTGGGCTGGGGGAAAAATTTAGGTTATTGTGGTTACCCAGTTAGAAAGTTATGAGGGAAGCTAGGGTATTGAGTGCGGTTACCCTCTTTCTTTTATTTTATGACCCTTACTAAAACTTTCGATTTTGTGGATGAAGTTTTTGATGGAATGTTGGGTAAATTTAATGATTCTGGTATATAAGAAATGGATATTGAGTTTAAATGTATTTAATTACTTTTGATTTTGTGGATGAAGGTTTGGGTAAATTACGAATTATCGGTCAGTTTCACATCTTCGGTCATATAAGAAAAAACGATATTATAATTGTTATTTTAATTTTAATTGGTATCCATGATACCTGCATGTATCATGGATACCATTTAAAATAAAATACCAATTATAATATCGTTTTTTCTTATATGACCGAAGACATGAAACTGACCGATAATTCGTAATTCACCCTAGATAGATATTTGGGTAAATTGTATGATGAGGGAGAAAATAATTGAGATACGTATTTAATTAAGGTAAAGCTTTTATGTACCCTTCCTAACTAATTTTCCACATCGTAATTTCTCGTAGCTACAATCTAGAGATAATCTTCCAGGACATGACCACATTTTGCCGAGTCTTTTTTCTCACTTAGGCCTAGTTTGCTCCCCCCCCCCCTCCCTCTAATTCCTTAGGCCTACTCTCTGAATTGTCACACCGAAAAATATGGCTAATTCCTACTGACTCTTGATGAGTCCTTTTGTAGGCCTATCAGTCTGAGTGGAATTAGTAGGCCGTGTATTTTAGTGTGCTTTTTTTCTTACCATTTGATTGCATTTGGGCTACAGTGAAAATGCTGTTCAATCGATAGTAGGTTCTGCAAAATGTTGAAATGGTTTTTCAGTGGAGTAGCTAGCTAATGTTTCAGAAATTTGAGATGGGAGCAGGCAGGCAGGTAGGTAGGTATTGGAATTGAATTTGATTGGATGCTCTTGGAAAAGATCTGATGTGATTGGTTTAATTTGCTTTTTAATGAAAGAGAATCGGTTGTTTAAGTGGAATGAAATAAAATGATTTTATAAAAGGGTATCAATTGGATTTTTTATATTCAAGTTAAATAAGATGACTATCACAGTTCGTTAGATCTCAAAATAATGTTTTCTATTTTTCTCCTGTTATACAATCTACATTCTCCTTATTTTTTAAAACTTTAAACTATGTTAATTATATGAGCTTCATGCAGCTTGCCATATGCTTTTCGTTTTTTGGAAACCTCTTTTCAAACTGGTGACCAACCGTGCAAATCGAAAATTGGATCGTAATTATACCTACCCAGCCTTGTGGGCGCTTTTTAGATCAAATTACTGTTTACCTGTTTCAACCTCAAGTTGAACACACTAACAGTACCCTGTTGTCGTACAACTGTTGGTACAGGCAGGCCTGTTTTTCATTAGGTTTAATTTGTTTAGTCGTCTGGTAGGTACATCTGGTTTTTTAGTTCCAGTGATCTTGTAATTAGTAGTTCTAGATGATTAGGTAGTTCAGGGTAGGTAACTGTGAAAAATGGTACCTTATTTAGATCACCTAATTAGTTATATCGGTACGATGGTCAATGAGATTATTTAAAGTTTTTTTTACATACATACGGAATTGTACATAAAACAAACATTGTTTCACGAAAATTTAAATTATCAAAACTGCTTAGTTTTCAAGATCTTGTTTTTTTAAAGTTGTATAAGGACTCCTACCTAGATATACACAAGTTCTTAAGTTCCGAACTGATGGTAATTTGTGGAAAATTAAACATAACGGACCTTATTACCTATTATAATGTTATTATGAATGTTAAAAATGATCCTACAGAGTATCAGTATCTCGCTAACGAAGCATTTTTGAACCTTCTGTTATTCTTTACAAATTTCTATGCAAGCTGTCAAATTTGATCTGATCTGAAATGAAACACCCTGTATATCCTGATAGAAATTATGGTGGGGTCATAGAAGATAACTAAAGACCTCCTTAATCTTCTATGGGCGCACTATAACTTCCCCTCTTAGGTAATCTTCAGTGGCCCCACCATAACCCTCCCCTCTTAATCTTCTATGGCCCCACCATAACTCTCCCCTCTTAATCTTCTATGGCTCCACCATAACTCTCCCCTCTTAATCTTCTATGGCCCCACCATAACTCTCCCCTCTTAATCTTCTATGGCCCCACCATAACTCTCCCCTCTTAATCTTCTATTTCCCCACCATTAATTTCTCTCTCAATCTTCTATGGCCCCACCATTAATTTCTCTCTCAATCTTCTATGGCCCCACCATAACTTCTTACATTTCCACCTTCATCCCTCTCCAGATTGATTAGCAATAGCAGCAGGCTAGTTTTGGTTGACGTTCCAGGTGTGTCCTAAGGTAGTTTCCCCCTTTATTCGCAGTTGTTGTCACCTGTAACTACTACAAGCAGTTGTTTATCACTTGTTTAGACCTCACCAGTGTGTTTGCCTTTCCTATTAGCCTCCCTTATAGCCCACTAAATTCCTCTATTGTCTCTTGCACTTTAGCCAAAACCAAATCCCATGTTTCATAGCGTGGCTAGCAAGTCCACTTCCTTTGGAACAAACCAGTTGGATTCTTTTCCAATGGTTTTCTAAACAGATTGATTTTAAATTAGTGCCAGTATATAATTTACAGTTATGAATTATTAGTGATGTGTATACATTTATTATTTAGCGTAAGTTACGAATTATCGGTTGGTTTCACATCTTCGGTCAAATAAGGAAAAACGATATGATACTTTTTTTATTGGTATCCATGATACCTGCAGATATCATGGATACCAATTAATATAAATAATTATTATTACATAATTTTTTTTCTTATATGACCGAAGATGCGAAACCGACCGATAATTCGTAACTTACTCTACATAGTTTTACCTATCTGCCGTGCAGTGCTAAATGTAATCAGATAACCGTATTGGCAGTATCAAATTAAGTGTTCTCCTTCTTTACAGCACAGTTTCTATGACACTCTTTAAAGTGCACGGTATAGTTTAAGAGTTCTTTCAGCTTTTGAACTTTAGTGCTAAAGCCTTCTCTCAACTTCGTCCAAATAATCGGTATTAGTAAAATACAAAGGAACGGTTTGCATATATAATGTCTCGTGAAGGTAAGAGATATCCCAGATAGTTGATAGTCGGTAGACGGTATATTTTATAAGGAGGATTAAGAATATAGAGTGATGTTGGGTGAATGTTGTAAAAATATTGGTTGAATGTTGTTGGAATATTGGTTGAATGTTGCAGGAGTATTGGTTGAATGTTGTGTATCTAGTGGTTGAATGTGGTTGAAATATTGGTTGAATGTGGTTGAAATATTGGTTGAATGTGGTTGAAATATTGGTTGAATGTGGTTGAAATATTGGTTGAATGTGGTTGAAATATTGGTTGAATGTTGTTTAAATATTGGTTGAATGTTGTAGGAGTATTGTTTGAATGTTGTTGAAATATTGGTTGAATGTTGTAGGAACATTGGTTGAATGTTGTAGGAACATTGGTAGAATGTAGGAAGATAAATGTATTATAGAAGGAACATTTGTATAACATTGAAGGTATGAATACATGAGTCTATCTTCCAAACATTTTTCCAATCTTACCACCAATATTCCTTTGAGGGTTCAACAGTCTATTGATGCTGCACCAAAACATCTCAACTTTTGCATTCACTGTGCATTTGGACTTCATTTATTTAAATACACCAAAGTCATTTTTGAAATTCCATTCACCTCAAGACATCTTCTTTCATCCGAATAACTTGGAAGCAATCTTGCGAGTGAATTCTGTAACGCCATCTAGCGGAGTAGTTCTACAACATTTCTTTTGGGGAAAACTCCCTCCCGCCAAATCATGATGACTCTCGAATGATCATAATGACTCACAGGTGGAGTCGTAGTTTGATGTGTTTGTCTAGGTAGTGTTCGCTCTAAGTAGCCTACATAATGATCCAAATTGTTATTTCTGCCTGTGTGGACGCAAATAGCTACCCGTATACCGGCTTAATTAGTCTGATGCACGGATGTCGTACAGCTTGTTTGGTAGGTAAAAAAACACTCCTTGAAATGTTTGTTTGACGTAATGAGAGTACTTCTCTCTACTAGTAGAATATTATAGTCTATTAGCTACTGTTTTAATGGTACCTTTTAGACAGTTAAGGAAGCTGATTTTAGTGATACCCGAGTGTGGATTATGGTGGGGCCATAGGGGATTAATGAGGCGTCTTACTCAATCTTCTATGGCCCCACCATAAATTCATCCAACAGAAATTTATACTCATGGTAACAAAATTGAAGATTCTCCCCGTTCTAATCTTCTATGGCGTCATCATAAGTTTCACCATACCCTGAGTCTAAATTAAAGTTGGAGATTAAGAAGATGCCCCCTCTTAATCTCCTAATACCCCACCATAACTTTCCCTGGGGGTATCTCTCTACTTTTCCTGTTCTAAATCATGGCTAGCTAGCTGTTTCTCTAATGTTGAATTATGCAAATTTTCCACCAAATTGCCTCCAAAAATTAGTGTTTGAAGATTTTATGAGTGAATTCCGGAGTTGGTAATAACATGGCACATCTTAAGAGTTAGTATATGAACAATGCTACCTAGAACTGAGCAACTGTTTCGTGAATTAGATCTTAGGAGTATTATTTCTTCAAGCTAGTTTGGATGTTGGGAAGGATTACTGTATTACTTTTTTGAATGTGATTTGCTGGATATATAAAATAATCCTGAAGTCTTACTGGGTTTACTCTTTAAGTGTAGCTACCCTCTACTCTTGCTCTATTTCCCCTCTTTTTCAAAGCTCTTTCTTGGCTCTTAAAAGCCCAGTAACTCCAAAAATGAACTACTCCTGCTCGTTTGAGAGAATTTTACAGCCGTGCTTCTTTTTCCAGAAATAAAAGACGTTTGCCTTATGGAAATATAATAAAACTGTTACAAAAATAATACTTGCTAGTTTTTAATAGGATATTTCAGTTTGCACTTTTGGTGGTTGTTTTAATCCTTCGTTTAGTAACTTTTTAACCATCTAAAAATGATCCGACGTTAAATATATATTAAGTGCGATCGAACGTTCGAAGAAACTAATAATAGCTTTAATAATTTAATCATTTCTAATTCTCTCCCGAAAACTTGTAATAAAAAGTGATATTAAAATCCTTAAAATGGTTCATTTCTAGAGAAATATTAGAGATATCAATGAGACGGCGAACTCGGTCTGTCGGTAATCGTATAATTCAGTTAGGGATCTATACCCTGCATTTGGGAAAGAGAAACTGATTGGCAAGAAAGGAAAGGAGGGGAAAAGGATGGAAAGGGGAAATGAAATGTGATAGTTTTGATTGTAAAAATAAGTAGGAAATGCCTATAATGATAATTACTTATATCATTATCCCAGGGTTCTATAATTAATGTATTTATAGTCAAATACAAAACTTAATATAGAAAGCTATTGGTCTGATAAAGTAGTATAACATTCTGAAATGTTCAAATTATATGTTTTCTCTTTTAAAAGTTCCACATATCAACGCGTTCATTTCTTTATTTTTTCTGGCCAAAATATTGACGGCATCGATAATTCCTCCTCATCACTCATTTCACCGTGCGCTAAGCTTCTCAGCAGTCATTTCTCGTGACGTATCACCGTCAGTTGATCGACTAAACACAGACTAACTTGCATTGTTGACAGCAACTAACAAATTATCAGCAGCCGATACGATCTGAACCAGCCTGCCTGCCTGCCTGCCTGCTCACTGCCCAGAACTATCCTAGGCATCTTGCATTCTGCCACGCCACTACCTAGTTAGCTGCACGCCACTATACCTAGTTAGCTGCACGCCACAATACCTAGTTAGCTGCACGCCACAATACCTAGTTAGCTGCACGCCACAATACCTAGTTAGCTGCACGCCACAATACCTAGTTAGCTGCACGCCACAATACCTAGTTAGCTGCACGCCACAATACCTAGTTAGCTGCACGCCACAATACCTAGTTAGCTGCACGCCACAATACCTAGTTAGCTGCACGCCACAATACCTAGTTAGCTGCACGCCACAATACCTAGTTAGCTGCACGCCACAATACCTAGTTAGCTGCACGCCACAATACCTAGTTAACTGCACGCCACAATACCTAGTTAACTGCACGCCATAATACCTAGTTAACTGCACGCCACAATACCTAGTTAACTGCACGCCACAATACCTAGTTAACTGCACGTCACTATACCTAGTTAGCTGCAAGTCACTATACCTAGTTAGCTGCACGTCACTATACCTAGTTAGCTGCACGTCACTATACCTAGTTAGCTGCACGTCACTATACCTAGTTAGCTGCACAAATTTAATCGTACACCACAATTAATTTTATTTCCGAAATTGTTCTAAATACTCTCGTGATAAATAGATGAAGACAGAATATAAAACCGAATTTTTGTTCTAAATTCCTCCTTCAAAGTCTGTTTTAAAGTGTACTCTATACTTTCACCACGTGTTTTAGTTGGAATATTGGAACATTCTCAGATTTACTATATACTTGCATTAGTTGTTGTTTGTGCGAATTTTAATGGGTTTGGCGTTAACATTACCGATTTGGTAGGTAGTTATGGTGATAAGTAAAGCCCATTTGTAACTGTAACCAGAACACTTGGCCACATTTTGAAGATTGCCACCGATTGAAATGCTCTTACGAAAACCATAAAAAGGATTTGGTGAATCCCTGCGAGTGTATTTTCAATGTATCCTCCTGATAGCCTTCCTTTCTTATCTTCCCCTATATATCTTTCTCGCTAAAATTGCAGTAAAAGAAACTTGTTTGATCATTGTAAAGGTGTCGTGGAGAGAAAAAGTGAAGGGCGGAAAAGTTTCTATTTGTCGTCGTCTTCCTTTCTACGGACTATTTTTTTTCGCGTGAATATTGTACAGATCTGGAGAATAATTTTGTTATATTAATTTCTGGTTTGATTTAAATTATCACACTTGAAAGATTTGAAAGCTATTTTATTTTTCAATAGGAATCAGCTGGTAATTTGAATATGGCATTTCCCTTTTCAATATCTAGGTTTTCCTTTTCAATATCTAGGTTTTCCTTTTCAATATCTAGGTTTTTCATTTTCAATAACTAGGTTTTCCTTTCAATATCTTTTTCTTTTCAATACCTAGGTTTTTCATTTTCAATATCTAGGTTTTTCATTTTCAATATCTAGGTTTTCCTTTTCAATATCTAGGTTTTCCTTTTCAATATCTTTTTCTTTTCAATATCTAGGTTTTCCTTTTCAATATCTAGGTTTTCATTTTCAATAACTAGGTTTTCCTTTCAATATCTTTTTCTTTTCAATACCTTGGTCCTTTTTTTTCTTCTTGTTTGACAGTAACTTTCTCGTGTGTTGGATTAATCCGAACCACAGCCGTGGCTGTTTTTCCCGCCGGTACTCAGTGGCGTGGCGGTTTTCATTGCCCAATACTGAGGGCAGGCCTGTCCATGTTATTAGATTTATGACCACCTACAAACAGCCTGCTCCAGGAGAAGCCGATACTTGCCCTGCATTTGAGTCTATAGTACTTTTAGCAACATTTTACCGTGCTTTGGGCCTCGTTCTCTATTTTAGAATCATCAGCTTAGTCATCGATTTTTTTTAGAATTAATAGTTGCGTTATATCCAATATAATGTCTTTATTTAATCCGTATAATTTTATTCTAGCAGTAGGAAGCGTATAAATAAATGTAGGTTATGCCAAATAATGATTCTACATTTAACAGAACAGGTCCCAAATTGTCGTATTGTCCACGTCTTACAATTAGTATATTAATTAATCGAAATAATTAGGTATGAACGGGACTGAATATGAACTGCATTATGTTATAGTAATTCATATGATTATAATATATATAACTAAATATTAATGTTGATATTAACAAATTTCAAATGTTTTCTGGATATTTTATGAAAATTAATCAGTGAAACAACTTTGGTTGACTATTCTGAATTCTCCTCTAATTATCTAAACTTCTTCTCTTTTCCCTATACTTTACCCAATTCAACCTTATTATTCCCTAACTATATAGTTCCCTATATAGCTATAAATTCTCCCCTATAATTTATCCAATATCCCTCATCCACAAAATAAGTACCCACGGAATATTGAAAGAGTATCGTTGTGGATTTATACTGATCCACTCGAATGGAAATAGGTGGTTGAAGTGGTGGATTTGGTTGAAGTGGTGGATTTGGTTGAATTGTCAGATTTGGTTGAATTGGCAGATTTGGTTGAATTGGCAGATTTGGTTGAATTGGCAGATTTGGTTGAATTTGCAGATTTGGTTGAATTGGCAAATTTGGTTGAATTGGCAGATTTGGTTGAATTTGCAGATTTGGTTGAATGGGCAGATTTGGTTGAATGGGCAGATTTGGTTGAATGGGCAGATTTGGTTGAAGTGGGCAGATTTGGTTGAAGTGGGCAGATTTGGTTGAAGTGGGCAGATTTGGTTGAAGTGGGCAGATTTGGTTGAAGTGGGCAGATTTGGTTGAAGTGGGCAGATTTGGTTGAAGTGGGCAGATTTGGTTGAAGTGGGCAGATTTGGTTGAAGTGGGCAGATTTGGTTGAAGTGGGCAGATTTGGTTGAAGTGGGCAGATTTGGTTGAAGTGGGCAGATTTGGTTGAAGTGGGCAGATTTGGTTGAAGTGGGCAGATTTGGTTGAAGTGGGCAGATTTGGTTGAAGTGGGCAGATTTGGTTGAAGTGGGCAGATTTGGTTGAAGTGGGCAGATTTGGTTGAATGGGCAGATTTGGTTGAAGTAGTGGATTTAAACTTTAATTATTGTAATATTTTATACACTATTTTCTTTCTTACTATTATAATCAGTTTAATATAATGATTCAATATATCAATTTAATCATTAACTAAATGTGATGTGAGTTGTTAATTAAATAATTCACTCCCAAAGTACTTAACAATTTATGTTTCATAACTTTTATATGTCTATTAACTATTTAACCCCTAATTGAAAAGGAAATAACGGCTATTGCCTAATAATTTATTACCTAATTACCTACTATTCCGTACTAATTACTTTATTACCTTTGTGGTAACTATGGGTATTGCTGTCTACCACTAAATTAGGTGTATATATAATTACCCATTTACTATCACCCGTTCAACGTTGAGAAAATGAACTAACCGAAATAAAAAATTATATGAGAATTTCACTGAATGAAAATTTTACTCTTATTTGGAAAAATTTATTTCATTTACTTTTAATTTTCTTTGTATCATTTTCACATTTTTCAGTGTAACTTACGTAATTCGTATATACTGTGGAATAATAAAACTATAATAGGAAAATAAGGTCTATATTATGTATATCTATTATAAAATACTATAATCAATTATAAATATATATAACCTATATATCTAATTTATACAAGAAAAAACTATTTCCTCTATTCTAATATATTATACGAACTTATATTTAAAATGGTATAATTTTTTCTGTTGGTGGTATCTTTTTTCCTCGCCAATATACCTTCGTTATTTCCCTTATTATTAGTTAACTAATTTCCTGCCAATATGTGGTTTGAGAGGTGTGGTTTAGCGTGTGGTTTCAGTGGTCACTTTCAAGGCCCATGTGGTTCAGCAAGGTATAACCTTAGTCAAGTTGAAGGTCTTGAACATGATTAAATATCATGTTTTCTGCTCTCCAAAATAGTTTTTGCTAAATTAATTTTTGTTCTATACTATTTTCTGTAGCAAAATTTTTCTTAAATTAATTTATATATTAAAATAATATTATTTAGTAATAATTACCATTTTTTTTAAATGATAATTTTTATAATTTTTTTGGTCCTATCTGACAATGTTTTGAATGTAATATATTTTTTGGATATTGATTAGGGTAAGTTACGAATTATCGGTCAGTAGCTACTACTTCTTCGGTCATATAAGAAAAATTGATAAAATTATTATTTAATTTTAATTGGTATCCATGATACCTGCAGGCATCATGTGTATCAATGGTAGATACCGAACTAGTTGGTATCCATGATACATTACTAGTTGGTATCCATGATACATTACTAGTTGGTATCCATGATACATTACTAGTTGGTATCCATGATACATTACTAGTTGGTATCCATGATACATTACTAGTTGGTATCCATGATACAGTACTAGTTGGTATCTATTATACAGTACTAGTTGGTATCCATGATACAGTACTAGTTGGTATCCATGATACAGTACTAGTTGGTATCCATGATACAGTACTAGTTGGTATCCATGATACATTACTAGTTGGTATCCATGATACATTACTAGTTGGTATCCATGATACATTACTAGTTGGTATCCATGATACAGTACTAGTTGGTATCCATGATACAGTACTAGTTGGTATCCATGATACAATACTAGTTGGTATCCATGATACACTACTAGTTGGTATCCATGATACACTACTAATTGGTATCCATGATACACTACTAGTTGGTATCCATGATACACTACTAGTTAGTATCATGATAACAATTGGTATCATGGATACCAATTAAAATATTTTTTTTCTTATATGACCGAAGATGCAAAACCGACCGCTAATTCGTAACTCCATAAGTTGTCTACGTACTCGTAGTACGTTGTCTTTTTTCACATGTTTCATTTGTTTACGCTAAGTTGTTTACATTTATACGAGCGTATCATCATTCATTATTCCGTTTTATAGGAATCCGATATAGCGTTCCTAGCTATTTAGTTATTCGGGGTAATGGGTTGCCTATGAATGGGTTGATGGAGTATGGGTTGACGCGAATTAATGGGTTTGGTGGCGATTATATAGGCAGTATAACAATCTAAAGCAAGTCTTTTTTTTAAAATGTATTGTCTATAAAAAAAATATTTGGGTAAAATGGCACGTATGTTAAATAAAAGAAGGAAGTAAAATAAAATATTTTTTCATAGTTAGAATTTTCTAAAATTGTTCTCTTTTAGCTAGCTACGAAAATATTAAAAATGGAGAAAAGTTTAATTTTCGCATTCATTTTATTTTTTGTTTATCAATTTTTTTATATTCAGTAAAAAAAAATTCGCTTAATTAAAAATAATAGCAAGTATTTTTTTATACTTGTATATAGCTATAAAAGCACGTCATATTTAGATCTAAAAAATTTAAATTTTCTTGAATAATTTTCTACATAAAGTCTAATTTTTTATTTAGCTACAATGCAAATATAATTCTTTTTATATGTAGGGTAAGTTCCGAATTATTGGTCAGTATACAACTTCGGTCATATAAGAAAAAAATCAATATACAATTGTTATTATCACACAGTGCTATCTAATAACAATTTTTATATTGTTTTTTTTATATGACCGAAGATGTAGTAGTGACCGATAATTCGTAACTTACCCTATTAGGTAGCATCTCAAACATCTTAATTGCGACGACGCCTGGTGGTGGGTTTTTGTACTCTTTTATTATATGGATAATTATTATATGGATAATTATTATATTATAATTATTTATTTATTATATTATTTACAATTATATTATAATTATGATATTTGCTTCTCTTATTCGGACCGGATATTGAATTTGTTCGAGAAAATGGATTAAAAATACAGAATTGTATCTAAAGTTTATTATGTTGGTCACAGATTTAATTATCACTCGTTTATAAGTGTATATTTTTAGATTTCAAATAATAGGTCATTTTCTTTTAAAGTGCGAATATGATATATATTAATAATTAAATAAATAAAATTAATTTAGTTTAATATTAATATACTTATATTTGTTATTAGAAATATTTTTTAATCAAATAATAATTTTATTATATATTATATAATATTTTTATGTAATATATAATATTATTTTATTATTTAATTAATGATAGGACTATAATTTTTTAATCTAATTTTTGTAGCTAACGCTTTTCAACGTTGTTCTTTTCAGACATGTCCGATGCCAGAGGTTCCACATCCCTATGAATAATGGTGAACCCGTAAACCGAGGTCCCTCCCATCCGTTATGAAGAATCCACACGGACCCAGGGTTCGAACCCCCACCCAAGTTACACAGTCCCACCCCCCTTCTCCTCCCAATCGGTTGCGTGTTAATAGTAGTGCTAAAAGTGTTACCATGTGTCGTGCTAAAGTGTTAAGGTCCAGTGCTAACTCATCCAGTGCTATCTGTGGTTTATTGCTGGTGCTATTCTCATGTGCTATGGACACTTCTTTCCTAGGAGGCGTCAGTGCTACAGGTATGTATGTCTTAGAATTTATTTCATTATTTTTTAAAAATTATTTGTAATTTAATTTTCACATTTTAATTTTTAATACGATATTTTAATTATTACTAAATACTTTTTTATATGTTCGTAAATGTGGAACCGTCCAATAACTCGGAACTTACCCCTAATAATATTTTGTTCCGAAAATTCATAAATTCGTATATTAATTTTTGTTTGTTAAATTCTTCCGATTCAATTTCATATACATTGTCTGTTTTTTGAAATAAGTTAATTAAATATTAGATTAAATAGCAAGTTTTCAATTTAAATTGATTTTATATAGCTATTTTGGACACTTCTTATACTTAACAATTTTTATTAATTAATTATAATTATCATCATATTTTGTGGCAAATTTCACATCATTAATGAGGAAAAAGTTAATCTTTTTCCACTCCCATAACTATTTCACACTGTTTTATATACCGTCTTCTATGCAAGGCAAGATTTTGCTGAGCAAGCTTTTTTGCTTCAGCGGAACCTATTTTAATTACTGCCGGAAGAGTTTCTTCTGTTGATTATTGTAGCAACATCTGGAGATATTTTTAGTGCCTAATTTTTCACCAGTATTAAATGTTGTCAGTGTTTAAAGGAAATTTGTTTTGAATGTTTTAGTGTATTGTGCTTTTAAGTTATTTTTAATAATATTAGTTTTGTTTATTTTAAAGATAGTTTTGTTTGAATTTTAATAGTGTTTTAGTAAACAATTTTTTTAATAATCATTTTCTTAATAAAATCATTTTTTTAATAAAATCATTTTTTTAAATCAAACTATATTTTTATTAAAATAAAATATCTATGTTTACTTCAAATTATTTATATAATGAAATTATCAATTCAGCAGTTAAAAAAAAATAAGAGCAGTATATTATTTTTCAAATTATTGATAATGTTACATATCCCAATTCAACTAATTTTACAGATATAATTAAAGTAAAGTAATAATTATCAGCGAATAAATTTAAAAACCGAATATAGATGTCAAGGTTTTTAATACTAAAATTTCATCAAAATACCTACCACCCTGTAAGCCTAGGTACGTAGGTGGTACATCTTACAGGTTAATTCAACCTACTTCACCCTATCTTTCTTATCGCTATCTATAGCCTGTAGAGAGACACTAAGAGTGTTCTCTCGTTCCACACCAATAATTACCCCTAAAAAAATGTATATATAACTCTAATAGTGCACTCTTGGTGATACTTTGAAAGCATTCAGTAAACTCCTGAGATTTTATGAGAGGGGTTAATTTTTTAGTGCTTCAAATAACTGTTCAATTTTTTGGTGTATAGATTTTTGTATTTTTTTTTTGCAAAAAATATTGCAGCTAAATAAATTTTTCGATTATCTTTTTAATTTTTGTAAACAAAAATTTTAAATATTTTTTCATGTAGCTAAATAGTAAATCTTTTTCACTACTTTTTCGGTGGATGGTTGTAAAATCAGTACAGTTTAATAAATATATTTTTAAAACCAAGTGTGCTTGCATGGTTTAAACCCACGGCTAAGTTTATAGACCCCTGTCTATTATTTTTTTAATTTCTATAAAACTCGATGTTTTGTAATCATATTTTCTAATTATTTTTATATATGAAAATCACCCTATTTAAATTACTACTATGTTGAACAGAGGGAATACAACAGTTATTTCTCCAAGCCAATATAGCCCTCAATCACATGCACCCCTTTTAACTGTCTAGATGTTTTGACAGAGGGGGGGGGGGGGGCTATAGGCCGTGTAGCAGTCTGCCCATAGGCCTAATTTGAGTGAATCTCTTCAGACACTGAGTGATTGTTATTTCAGCCCTGGACAAGTCTATTGGTGGCTGTGACGATTATTGCTAATGTAACTGTTTTCTGTTTTCATGCTGAACGATATTCACTAAGAATATTCATTTGAATGAAAACTAAGTTTTCAAGATATCTGTAAAACTGTACATCTCCCTATTTTATTTACCTCTAACTGTACAGTTCCCTATTTTATTTACCTCTAACTGTACAGTTCCCTATTTTATTTACCTCTAACTGTACAGTTCCCTATTTTATTTACCTCTAACTGTACAGTTCCCTATTTTATTTACCTCTAACTGTACAGTTCCCTATTTTATTTACCTCTAACTGTACAGTTCCCTATTTTATTTACCTCTAACTGTACAGTTCCCTATTTTATTTACCTCTAACTGTACAGTTCCCTCTTTTATTTACCTCTAACTGTACAGTTCCCTCTTTTATTTACTTCTAACTGTACAGTTCCCTCTTTTATTTACCTCTAACTGTACAGTTCCCTCTTTTATTTACCTCTAACTGTACAGTTCCCTCTTTTATTTACCTCTAACTGTACAGTTCCCTCTTTTATTTACCTCTAACTGTACAGTTCCCTATTTTATTTACCTCTAACTGTACAGTTCCCTATTTTATTTACCTCTAACTGTACAGTTCCCTATTTTATTTACTTCTAACTGTACATCTCCCTATTTTATTTACTTCTAACTGTACATCTCCCTATTTTATTTACTTCTAACTGTACATCTCCCTATTTTATTTACCTCTAACTGTACAGTTCCCTATTTTATTTACCTCTAACTGTACATCTCCCTATTTTATTTACCTCTAA
The DNA here is from genome assembly GCA_947561585.1 of Caprella mutica. NCBI lineage: Eukaryota > Metazoa > Arthropoda > Malacostraca > Amphipoda > Caprellidae > Caprella > Caprella mutica. Next base: position 278,240 of record CANNZV010000214.1, on the reverse strand, counting down.
CTGGTTACAGTTCATGTAAATATTCAATTTATCGACATCTAACTGCGTACAAAGTGTGGGGTCCCGACGTTCTATCGTCGCCCTTATCGACGTCTAATTAAAAAGATACTTTCCATAGAACTCCGAATAAATTGATTGTAAATTGCCAAGAAATATCTGTATATTATACAGCTCTTTATTTATTGGCTACTAAAGTAAATAGATTTAAAGCATTAGGTAAGAAAGTGTACGTTCAACTGCTTATCCCGTTAAATAGGATATGTTTCGAATTGTCGACCGGTTTCCATTTACGATCATATAAGGAAATATATAATCTAATATTTTAACTAGTTATTTTAATTTAACCAATTAGGTAGCTATATTATATTTTTATGTATTATCGAAATTATGTAACTGTTCAATAACTTGGAACTTACGCTATTTATGCTATGAATACAAAGAAATAGGCTTACATGTTTTACCACTTTTTATTTATAAAGGTACGTCTCGCTATTCATTTTTAATGGAAAATACCATATGAAAAAAATACAGTTATATTTCTACGATAAAACTGTATGCATATAATGATTAGGGTTGTGACAATATGCTTTATAAATCACAGATCTTAAGAATATCACAGACGAAATGAAATGGTATCGAATACTCTATACCGCTGGTGTAGAACCATTCAATACTCTTTAATTCTCTCCGTCTTTAATATTTTCCTATGATTTTAAAGCATATTGTGACAACCTTAGTCATGATATTATATATGATAGTATATACATGCATTGCATGTGCAATTGCGTACCCTACTTAACATAATGCTATTGTTAACAATTGTTAACGTTAACAGTAGGTTTCAATTTTGTAAGTTTCATATAATTCTCCAACATAAGTTCTATGTGAAGTAGTCGATATAGCATTATTTATTGAGTTCTGGTTTTAGCGAAAATGTTTTCAATACTTTATAAACTGTGTAAAGTATTATATAAAGATATGTTAAACCTGGGTATATTTATACATTTTCTTTTATTATTTACTCGGTTGAATAATGATGAAGTTTGCAATAAAGTTTATAGTAAATCATATATTCAAGATGTAGTATTTATTAAAAATAGGCCACAGTGTTCTTACAATTTTAAGAGTTTCAATAAATTAAATAATATATAGGGTAAGTTCCGGGTTATTGGACGGTTTCATATTAACGATCATATAAGAAAAGAAGTAAATAATAATTTTTATTCAATTGTTATCCTTGGTACTTTAGTTATCGTGGATACCAATTAAAATAAAAGTTTAGTAATAATCATTATTTATTTCTTTCTTATGACTGTCCGATAACTCAGAACTTCCCCTGATCTGTTTTTACTATGGCACTGTATATCATTTCGAGAAGTTTTCAGTCATTAACATTTAATGCCTTTATCCTTATTTATCAGTCACACCTGCAATTTAATGTTCCTCGTTTTATCACCACACAATTTCAGAATCATTTTATGACTTGTAATTAACTATAACGTTTTATTAACGCTATTCGTAGTTTCAGAGGATAGCGCTAGGGTTATGATCTTCAACTTTCATTTACTGTCACCTCTTCATTTTCCTCTTAGTTTTTTGTGTTAGGTAGATTCGTGGGCTTCATTTACTATCACCTCTTCATTTTCCTCTTAGATTTTTGTGTTAAGTGGACTGGTAGGATTCATTTACTGTCACCTCTTCATTTTCCTCTTAGATTTCTGTGTTAGGTAAACTCGTAAGCTTCATTTACTGTCACATCTTCATTTTCCTCTTCCATCCGTGAGTGTAGCCACCGGTGCTTGTGTCCCTTTTCGTCAGATTCCTTGGTATTCACGGAGTAGCTTTTCTGTATCCATGAGCATTGTCACCGACGGTGATGGGTGATTTTGTTCATTGAGCTACTTTTCTGCCAGACTGCCCCTTCAAAGTCCTTCGTAATTATTTTTCTTTTGACGTCTGCGATATTGCCTTCGATCCAAAGCAGACGTTCAACCCCCTATTAAATTAATTAACTACAACGTGTTTCTTCCTTCTGTAATAATCTTCTAAAAAGTACAACTTTTCAATTATTAAAAATTGGACAGAACCGGATTTATCCGCATTGCCTCGGATTCAATTATTTTAATAGCTTCAACCAGTTGCCGCTGCTGCCTGCGTTAGTTCATTTTCTAAATTGTCTTACTCCATAGATATCTCTCGAATTAACCACCAATCTTCTTAAATTCATCCCGATAAAAGCTATTACGGTGCAATAAATCGTGAAACCTGATGCTAAATCTTACCAATTCATTGCTGATTACCATCATAATTTCCCGCTAAATTCACTTCGTTTAGATTTGGTTGCAAACCGCGTAGGTACAAGCCCGACGACGACATCCTAGGCATTCAATTAATATTTATTCATGCATCTTGTCACCAGTCTCGTCGCCAAATTCTTACGCTCGCGAAATTCACTTAGGTACAGTCGGCTAAATCCGTTATTTTGGCAATCCACTCAATTATCCGTACCCCCGCCCGCCACACTGTCGCGAAGAACCCCCCCATCCCCCCTTGTAAGATGAGAGATCAAAGTAAGATGCCGGCTCTGCAAAGGTGTGCGAGAGTGTTAGCCAAGTCGCCTGGGCAGATCTTATCTCGGCTCATTGTCTTCATTTGATGTATAGGAAGGTTAATTGGTCCTCCTTGCTTCGGTTCCTCAGGCTGTACCGTCCACACACCTAGTACCTACCAACTACCTACACTGTGGTTCTTGAAACTGTGTTCGCCGTTTTTGTGGTAACTTGTATGTATGTTGATGCGCGAGATTTGGTGCTCTTTTTTTTCTCTATTTGGAGTAGCTTGGATGTATTTATTTTGGTGTTAGGATAAACGCTGCGGTAATCGGAGTTGTTGTGCCGAAGAATATGCTAGATACAAGTCATTGTTGGTCGATTAGAAATTGTGGCTCTCTACTCTGACAATTTATCTGATGTAATGAACTATTCCAATGTGAATTATTCGGCTTCAAGTTGTAGATTATGCAAATGTTGTCGAGTCCTACCAATCATTTATTCATGCCTTACTTGCATATCGGATCTTTATGCCACACTTTTCCACATTTGATTCCTAAATAGTTTGCCAAAGAACTGGAGACGGGATTCGCTTAAAATTAATCTAACCGCATTTTCTTGTTCTCCGGCTCAACTAATCGCCCAGAAAGTGTTCGCGCTCTCCTAGATTATTCATCACCTCCAGTCTGGATTCATTAATATTGTTGTCAGCGGATTATTTTGCCAAACACTCGGGACTGTACCTGACAAAACTACCTACAAAAAAAACACACCATCTCATCTATGAATTCCGCGAACTGCCTTTCATTCAGTGTCACAAAACTTCCATTAAGTACACTATCTGCTGCAACTTTAAGATTGCTTTCTTTAATATTTAAATTGGTTCCATAGGTACAAAGGATGATGTCTTGCTTGGTCAAAAGAGTGAAAGCTTTTCTCGTGGTCAATTATTGTTTTAAGGTGCATACGGAGAGTGGTGCTTCGCCATGATAATGCATAACTTATTTGACATTAACATTGAGGTTTCTCCTTGCTGAAAACCATTAAAAAAGTCGAGCGATGCTTGCACCATACTGGATAGCTTATTTAATTCGTTATGGAATTATTTATGGAAGAGAGAAAGGTAAGGAAATTTAACAGGTTTCAGCTATGCTTATTACCCTTTCGTTTTCTTGCTCCACTTTTAATTTTCTGCTTATTAAACTATACCTAGTTTCTGGTGCACCTAGTTTCATACCTTAATAGGTAGGTACCTAAATATGTCCGTACCTAATTGGGTAGGTATTCAGCCTAGGTACCTAAATTTGACTAGCTAGGTATCTAAATTTGACTAGCTAGGTATCTAAATTTGACTAGCTAGGTATCTAAATTTGACTAGCTAGGTATCTAAATTTGACTAGCTAGGTATCTAAATTTGACTAGCTAGGTATCTAAATTTGACTAGCTAGGTATCTAAATTTGACTAGCTAGGTACCTAAATTTGACTAGCTAGGCACCTAATCGAGCTAGAGGCCTGCACTCAGATCTAAATTCCTCTAAATTGCCCCGTGTTATTGTCCTCCATGCATTCTAAATCCCCTTTTAGAATCTCTCATTAAATGCCATCATTAAATGCTCCGTAGGAATCGGTCGGCGAAATGATGATGGACCATCTGTCTCTTCTGCGGTAGTTAATTATCGCTACTTTCTAGACGCGTCTCGTCCATTAGTGTCGGACGGTAGCCGGTGCCTTCATTAATATCTCCAGAATTTAATATTCCTTTGTGTGGTTACTGCGCTTCCTAAAATGCTATGCGAGATCACTTTTAGAACATTCATTCAACCGGAAATGTAATTAGAATAACCAAAACTCGAGTGGTCTTTTTTTTGTGTTCTTGTATGGAAGTATCTGGTATGTATCAGGTGCATAAATTTATGGGTTGAAGGGAAATAACTTAAATAATTTGAAAAAGGTAGTATTTTTATACTTTCTGAAAAATAGTTTTAAAAAATTCTAAAAAATCCAACTTTTTCTGAAATTTAAAAAACTGTTTTTTCAAAAAAAGAACATTTTTATTATTTTCTCTCCCACTCAGATAAACAGCACCGAATATTCATGCTGTGAATAGAAAATAGTTGTTGTTGTTAGAAGGGGTTTGTGGTTCGTTCGTTCTCATCCCGGTTGATTTAGATGTTTTTAAATATATAATTACACCACCCTTATACCATGAACAAGCGTGAAGGAAACGTGGAATGTGGGGTTGTTCTTTACCAGCTATAGGATCTTGATACGAGTGCGTGAGACTAGGAGATAACCCTGTGAATTTGTTCCGTAACCTCTTTGTACCTTGCCTATTGCTTTTAACCGCTCTTACGGTTCAGAATTGGTTGTGCTCCAAGATTTAAATGGATTTCTGGAGCTTTATTACCTTTTTAACGAAGCGTTAAGAAAGAAAGAGATTATTTAGATGCTCTTCGGACGTGATTTAGATCACTTGAATGGAATTAGCAATAAGCACAATTCTGTTTTAGATTGATAATGACTATTTAGCATAATGATTTATATGTGCTTATCAGTTTCGTGATGTTTTGATGGTTGCCTTAATTTGTGTGGAATTATTTTTCTTTGAATTTCTCTACCATATCATCAATTTATAATCTTAAAATTACTAGTCTATAAGCATCTTTAATTTAATGACGACTTCAATTAGAGATTCATAACTCGTGCTTTTTTAGCCAGATGTTTAGAATTGAAGATTAGGATATTCTAGTACAGGGTCTGGATGATAGTTACAGCTCTAGTACAGGGTTTGGATGATAGTTACAGCTCTAGTACAGGTTCTGGATGATAGTTACAGCTCTAGTACAGGGTCTGGATGATAGTTACAGCTCTAGTACAGGGTCTGGATGATAGTTACAGCTCTAGTACAGGGTCTGGATGATAGTTACAGCTCTAGTACAGGGTCTGGATGATAGTTACAGCTCTAGTACAGGGTCTGGATGATAGTCGGGCGGCAACCTCTCCAAACACCCCATGAAATTGTTAATTATTGTTCGCAGTGTTGGGGCAATCCGGTGTGTGTGTATGTAGGTGTACTGTCATGAGTAGAAGTACAGTATCGCCAGACTGTACTCTATACTTGAATTGGATAGGAAATTATATTGAGTTAGATAAATAAATGATATATATTTTTACCCCATTCAAAAAAATATTATTTTATCAATTTTTTATAATAAACTGTATCACGGATACTTGAAAAGATTTAATAATTATTTTTCATTCGTTATTATGTATCTAGGATACACACATTTGTTAACATTATTGTGTATCTTGTACCTTTTATTTGTATTTTAAGCATATAATTTACATTTTTTTTCATGCAATTGATTTTGTTGATTTAAAATAAATATATTTTATTTCATAGATTAATATTAGTTTTTTGTACACTGGTGATCGATAACTGTGGAGTATAATCAGTCTCATTAATAACTCATTAATTACCCGATATAGCATCTAACCACCATTAAATGGTTGGTCGCTGTAAGAGACATAATATGGTTGTACAAAGCGGCTGGCTTGGATGGTCGCTATAAGAGACATAAGATGGTCACACGAAGCGGCTTGATTGGTCGCTGTAAGAGACATCAGATGGTCGCACAAAGCGGCTTGATTGGTCGCTATAAGAAACATGGTATGGTCATACAAAGCGGCTGGCTTGATTGGTCGCTATAAGAAACATGGTATGGTCATACAAAGCGGTTTGATTGGTCTCTATAAGAGACATAATATGGTCACACAAAGCGGCTTGATAGGTCGCTACAAGAGTCATAATATGGTCGCACAAAGCGCCTTGATAGGTCGCTATAAGAAACATGGTATGGTCATACAAAGCGGCTTGCAGACCGGTCGTACAGCTGCAGTCTTGTTTTGCTATTTTGTCTGCGACAGTAGCTAATTTCAGAGGTGATAGCTAATTACTTTTTTTCATTGCATTGAGTGAGTGTAGCCATAAATTTAGCAAGGTATGCAAGCGTCATTTTTACATTAGATTTATGAACGCAAATGATACGCATTTCTCTCTGATTACATTGCGTTCTCTGTGTGTTTTTTGTGTGTATGTTCTTGCTCGGTTAGGTGTGTATGTGTGTGAGAATTTGTCATCTTAGTTTGGAATTATTTTATTCGTTAATATACTTTTAATCAGAATAATTTATTTATCAGAATATTTTTTAAAACACAATTTTTTATGGAATAATTTTTTTATTGGAATAATTTTTTTTATCAGAAATGATAATTTTTTATATACTTTTTTTCATACAAGATCGGAAATTGATACCGTCCGATAACTCGGAACTGACCGATATATTTTTAATAATTTGAAGCTCAAACTTTATTTTGTAATTTTTTATTCGAATATAATTTTTTAATCTGAATAATTTTTTTTATCAGAATTCATTAATTATTTTAAGCTAACCTAATTCCTAATTTAGTTAATTACCATGTTCCAAACTAGAGATTCCCAGTTCACCAATTCCCGTCCAGATGTGCCCCGTAACAATTCATTCCGATATTTTGTCCAGTCGATTCCTGTTGCTCGTCATCATCATTCCCGACTGGAATTCGGGAACGCTTTTGCCGCTGTCTCGAGAATGCTAATAAGCTTGGAATGTGGCCAGCCAATTCCCAGATATTCCAGGGGCAGGAACACACACTCTATTAGCAACCAAAACACAAAAACCTCAACTGAAAATTTAAATAACATGTGAGGTAAAATTAAATGCTAACTTTTCTCACTTCTAATTTTCATTCTAATTTCAAATTCTTTTAAATCTAATTTCTAATGTTAACAATATAAATAATTAGCATATTGCTGCCATTTATTGTAAACTGATTATTACATAAACTTTCAAGATTAGTTCATGTTTTACAGTATTAGATTTAAGTCTCTAAGATTAAATCATGCATTGCAATGAAATTTAAATATTAATCTATTAATTTTAATTAAATTTTAAATATTTATCCATGCAGTAGAACTGTATATGAAATTTTTATTAATAGTTTCATACATTGCAATATCTTATTTATTAATACTCTATTGTTTTTTGAAGTTACATCCTAGTTTACCCTCCTTTCCATTTCTTTCCCCTTCCCCCTTCTCCTTCCTCCCCCCCCCCCTCTAAACATTATGTCCGAGTGATCTGCAAACTGCTTACTCAGCTCTTTCTCAGACCCACTGCCGTTAGAGCCTCAGCCTGTCTGTTAAGCACACAAAACTAAAAGAATTAGCTACTGTCTGCTGTCTCAGGACAAAGAATTAAAGTAATTAGATCATTTCTATTAGCTAGTTAGTTTATTTATTTATTTGCCCTGTCTGTTAAATACAAATAACTGTTAAACTCTTATTTTAATCAATAAATTCATTTTCCTGTATGAACGGAAATGTAGCTCCGTTCGATAAATCAGAACTTACCCTAGGTTTCATTGACGTTTCATATCCTTTTCTATATGGGTCCTACTTCTACTAGCGACTGTGACGTCAAAATGACACCAACACTCAATTTGATGTCATTTTTAATTGTTTAATTTTCATGGTACAGCAAATGGGTCACTGCGTGGTACGTATTGGTACCAAATTAGCTTTTGCAATTTAAATTTATAAAGTTATAAACTGTGTTTTAAATAAATTACTTTACATATTCATGATTAAGGTAAAATATTTATACCACATTACAAAAATATATAATAACTAAATAATATTGACATAAATAATCAATAATTAAACATATGAATATTAAAGAAATAATTGAATAATGATAAATAATTGAATAATAATAAATATTAAATAATTGAACATATATTAATTAATTGAATAATAATAAATATGATAATAATAAAATTAATGAATAGATATAATAATTAAAATAATAATACCATTTATCTTAGTACATTTCTTGTAGTTTAAAGTTGTCACTTTATTTTTATTTCTCTCAGACATCACCATTTGTATTTTTAGTGTCCCCTTTATTCTTACCTTCTACCCCCCTTGCTCCCCTTCTTTCTATTTCATTTCTATCCTTTCTTTAATTTCCCCCTCTTCATTTTCCTCCCTAGCTTTTATCGTCAGAATTGGTTTTCGTGTAAAATCTTTTTATTTTTTTTCCCGTAGAGTTTATGTCGTTATTTATTTTTATTCCCATGTGTTTTTAGCTTCGGTTTTTGATGGTAGTTGTAGGGTAAGTTCCGGGTTATCGGACAGTTACACATTGTTGGACATGTGATATTTTTTTTTTCAGAAAAATTAAATAACAATTATTTTAATACTTTTTTCTTACATAATTTTTTTAAAATCATTTGAATGAATTAACTATGTTACAATACAATTTAACTCAATAGTATGAAATAAAAACGAAAATCATAAAAAATCCTTTTTAATCCTTCAAATAATATAAGGATTTTTATTGATGAAAAGTACCAACAAAAAGTGTTCAATAATTATTTAGTGGGTTATTTAGTGTCCCACCAAAGAATTAGAATACTCTGATGGTTAAAACTAACGCATGTTTCAATGTAATTTTCTCGCACACCCCTTGCTTTTCGCAGGCATTATATTGCATTGAAATAAATTGAAAAGATACTTTTATAATATTCGTATTTGGTCACTATGCTGTTAGAAAAGTTCAAATATACTTAATGTATATTCTGCATGATAATAAAAGCAAGAAATGAACTTTTAAAGTTATAGGTAGCTAACACATAAAAAACCAATCCGAGGCGCTCACTATATACCATCCAGGCCCCCCAAGGGGGGTGCCGGGCACCCCCCTTTTAAGGACCACTGCTCTACACCTTAGTTCACGGGTCATCACTTTATTTACCATTTCACCCCTTCCTTTCCTTTCACCTCCTTCCTTCACACTTTCTATTCACTAATTGTTAAGTAGCAAATCGTTTTCTGTTTCACTGCATTCACTTGCATTGTGCCTGCATTGTGCAATTAAAGACTAATGAATTGCTGTATTAGCCATACTATTTAAAGAATTAACTTACTATTTAAAGAATTGACTTACTATTTAAAGAATTGACTTACTATTTAAAGAATTAACTTACTATTTAAAGAATTAACTCTCACCTTCATATTACCATAGTAAGTTTATTAGTGAACTCACAAAAACGTTAGCAGTTACAAAATGGATTGAGACTACATTAAATATATATAAACCATAGAGTAAGTTCCGAATTATCGGTCAGTACTACATTTTCGGTCATATAAGAAAAAGCGATATAATTGTTATTATTACACAGTGCTATCTAATACTTCTGCAAACCCCTTCCCTCTCTTCTCTTTCCGTCTTCTCCCTTATTCTCCCTTATTCCTCTTTCTATTCTCTCTTATTCCTCTTTCTATTCTCTCTTATTCCTCTTTCTATTCTCTCTTATTCCTCTTTCTATTCTCTCTTATTCCTCTTTCTATTCTCTCTTATTCCTCTTTCTATTCTCTCTTATTCCTCTTTTCTCTCTTCTCCCCTCATTTCTTGCTCTCTTCTTTCTCCTGTATTTCGTTAGCGTAACTCTACACTTTGTTTTTGTTCTGCAGAGGAATGCATACATAGGGTAAAGGAACAGTCACCAGATGCTAAATAGTGGAGGAAAATTTTAATGGGTTATTGTCTAAAAGAAGCCTACATAATATTAGCTGTTAAAATAAATTCATTTTAGAGAGAACAAGAAAAGATGTATATAAAACAGTGTAAATATTGCTAAGTTGTATTTACTCACTTACGGTTCACTATTTACTCATTTACGGTTCACTATTTACTCATTTACGATTCACTATTTACTCACTTACGGTTCACTATTTACTCACTTTCGGTTCACTATTTACTCACTTTCGGTTCACTATTTACTCACTTTCGGTTCACTATTTACTCACTTTCGGTTCACTATTTACTCACTTACGGTTCACTATTTACTCACTTACGGTTCACTATTTACTCACTTACGGTTCACTATTTACTCACTTACGGTTCACTATTTACTCACTTACGGTTCACTATTTACTCACTTTCGGTTCACTATTTACTCACTTTCGGTTCACTATTTACTCATTTACGGTTCACTATTTACTCATTTTCGGTTCACTATTTACTCATTTACGGTTCACTATTTACTCATTTACGGTTTACTATTTACTCATTTACGGTTCACTATTCACTCATTTACGGTTCACTATTTACTCATTTACGGTTCACTATTTACTCACTTTCGGTTCACTATTTACTCACTTTCGGTTCACTATTTACTCACTTACGGTTCACTATTTACTCACTTACGGTTCACTATTTACTCACTTACGGTTCACTATTTACTCACTTACGGTTCACTATTTACTCACTTACGGTTCACTATTTACTCACTTTCGGTTCACTATTTACTCACTTTCGGTTCACTATTTACTCATTTACGGTTCACTATTTACTCATTTTCGGTTCACTATTTACTCATTTACGGTTCACTATTTACTCATTTACGGTTTACTATTTACTCATTTACGGTTCACTATTTACTCATTTACGGTTCACTATTTACTCATTTACGGTTCACTATTTACTCATTTACGGTTTACTATTTACTCATTTACGGTTTACTATTTACTCATTTACGGTTCACTATTTACTCATTTACGGTTCACTATTTACTCATTTACGGTTCACTATTTACTCATTTACGGTTTACTATTTACTCATTTACGGTTCACTATTTACTCATTTACGGTTCACTATTTACTCATTTACGGTTCACTATTTACTCATTTACGGTTCACTATTCACTCATTCACGGTTTACTATTCACTCATTTACGGTTTACTATTTACTCATTTACGGTTCACTATTCACTCATTTACGGTTCACTATTTACTCATTTACGGTTCACTATTTACTCATTTACGGTTCACTATTCACTCATTCACGGTTTACTATTCACTCATTTACGGTTTACTATTTACTCATTTACGGTTCACTATTCACTCATTTACGGTTCACTATTCACTCATTTACGGTTTACTTACGGTCACTACTTTCATTTCCCACCGTGTACGTTGGTCTAAGCTTTTAGCGCAGTTTCCGCCGTTAGTTCTAGTCTATTGTTTGCTTAACTCCAAGTTATTCCACACTGCCTCGCTATTATGTTGCTCCTGATTAGTTCACAGAGGTATGTAGCTAATTGAAGCTGACTAACTGACTTGAACATGATTCATAATTGTATTTGAAGTGGAAGAAAAAAATTTATCGGGAAAATTTTTGGCAAAAAAAATTGAAAAAAATTCTTTTTATCTAAAAATTGAAAAAGAAATTAAGAATAAATAAACTTATATATTTAGTTAAGTTTCCTATATTTTTTACTTATTTAATTTTTATTTAATATTTACGGTTAGAAGACATTATTCCCTTTAATTTTCAATGTACCATGTACTAGGTGCCATAATGTCCATACTATGTACCATAACACCTAGTTAAATCCTAGTACAGACGTAGTATGTACCAGGAAATAACTAGACTAGGGTAGAACAAGACCTCTTTGATAGTAACTGACTAGTAGTTACAACCGTTTGACTCCTATGTCTCCAATGTATTGATGTGACTCTTCCTATGTATTGATATGCTTCCTTATAGGTCACTAGGTGCTAATTGGAATATGCTAAAATGCTAGTAAGGAAGAGTTTGTTTATTTTTATTTGTATCCATAAAACCTGCAGCTATCATGGATACCAATTAACATAAAAATAAAATAACAATTATAATATCGTTTTTTCTTATATGACCGAAGATGTGAAACTGACTGATAATTCGTAATTTACCCTATCTATTAAATCAACCGCGAACAACTAAAAGAAAAATTCAATTATTTTCCTCCATTTAAACTCTTTATGTATTCTGCTATTTGCCGATAGTAAAGTATGTCAAAATGATACATTTAACTCTTTGAGTGTGTTCCTATAACACACTTTAGTGCGTCTCTCAGGCCAGTGTTCGTTATAATTCACAGTTTATGCGTCATTCTGACACACATCGTATTACTCACTTGCTCAACATGTTTCTCAGCGAATGCCGTCTTCAAATTCTTTCTATATCGCGTAAAACTTCAACCATTTGCTCGTCAAAAAGTTGATGGCACAAGTTTGGGATATAAACAACTTGGAGCAAAACTCCACGGAACAATATCACCTGCAGTCAAAATTTCTCCGGAGTGAGCGAGACTGCATTGTTAGAACAACTGTGTTTGTTACATTTTTATTTGGTCACAGTAAGAAAAATAGAAGATTTAAATTATATTGTTTATGATTTTTTTTCCCTAAAATATTTACATTCCTTGGTAAGTTCACGGAGTAGCTTTTCTTCATCAATGAGCTTGGCACTGACTGGTGGTAGGTGACTTTGTTCATGGAGCCACTTTCCTTCCTTACTGCTTTTTCCAGTCCCTTGTACTTAATTTCATTTTGACGTCAGTGATATGGCCTTTGGTTCCGAAGCAGACGTTAAACCCCTACTAAGATTATATAATTATATTTTTTTTGTGGTAGTTAACTTCATTTTTTTTCATCGTGTTTCTGCGCTGTAATCACTAGTTTTAATTAGACATTTTAATAGTTCATTTCAATTATTTTCTATAATATCAATTTCCTTTCCAATTTTGCCTCCCTAACAAGATGGCTAATTTTAGCAGGACGTGCAAACCAGTACGCAATTTTCGGTACGGTTGTTCACCGCAAGTTCCATCGATACGGTGCGGTCACACCGCTCATGTATGTTATAATCAACTTTGATAATAATTATTATTTGATAATTATAGTACCACGTCATGTGACTACCTCATGGAAATTGTCTTATGAACAATTATATATATTTTTTGTATATAATTTCTTATATTCAATTTCTATTTTTTTATCATTGATACCAAATTCAATGCATTAAAAAAGTCTAAAAACCTCGAAGAATCCAAGTAATCTAGCGTTAGTTCTGAGTTTTCGGACAGTTATACATTTTCGATCATAGTGTAAACAAAGAATCTACCCAGGATGTTAATTTCACAAATCACAGTTTTCTAATTTCCCATCATTTCAAAATCTTACAAATTTGTCATCGTGTACCCAGACCAATTTAAAAATATCTACAAGCATTACAATTAGTAAAGTTACTTTAAGTGTGAAACTTGTAAACTGTCGAAAAATAATACGGATACACATATACTATGTATGTACATTGAAATTCAATTTGTCGACAACAGTTGGTGAAATAATCAGCTGATGCTATGTATATTTTACACAGGGAACTGAGTGTTGAATGGATGCGATTGTTGTTGTTGTTGTTGTTGTTGTTGTTGTTTGTGGTGTCATGTTTGTTGTTGATTGAGTATTGAAATTAATTGATTGAATGTGATTTATTGTTGATTATTGAACATGTGTTGAATTGGTAACATGTTAGTTTAATTGTTTATATGTTGCGTTGATTGATTATCTTTTTTGTTGATTGAATTTCATGTTTATTTGTGAACATGTTTATTGAATTGTTTTCCTGTTTATTTATATTCATATCATGTGTTCAATAATACACGTTAATTTAATCAGTACCTCCTCACCATATTCTTACATCATTCAATATAATTACAGGCAAGAAAGATGTAAATAAAGTATTTAATTTATCTGACTTGTGAAACCATTCATTATTTTATTGCATTGCTTATATAATTAATTTATTTACCTTGTTTGTAATTAACTATTATATTTGTTGAAATTGTTTTACTTGTTGAAATTGTTTTATTTGTTGAAATTGTTTTACTTGTTGAAATTGTTTTATTTGTTGAAATTGTTTTATTTGTTGAAATTGTTTTATTTGTTGAAATTGTTTTACTTGTTGAAATTGTTTTATTTGTTGAAATTGTTTTATTTGTTGAAATTGTTTTATTTGTTGAAATTGTTTTATTTGTTGAAATTGTTTTATTTGTTGAAATTGTTTTATTTGTTGAAATTGTTTTATTTGTTGAAATTGTTTTATTTGTTGAAATTGTTTTATTTGTTGAAATTGTTTTATTTGTTGAAATTGTTTTATTTGTTGAAATTGTTTTATTTGTTGAAATTGTTTTATTTGTTGAAATTGTTTTATTTGTTGAAATTGTTTTATTTGTTGAAATTGTTTTATTTGTTGAAATTGTTTTATTTGTTGAAATTGTTTTATTTGTTGAAATTGTTTTATTTGTTGAAATTGTTTTATTTGTTCTAATTGTTTTATTTGTTGAAATTGTTTTATTTGTTCAAATTATTTTATTTGTTTAAATTATTTTATTTGTTTAAATTGTTTTATTTGTTTAAATTGTTTTATTTGTTTAAATTGTTTTATTTGTTCAAATTATTTTATTTGTTTAAATTATTTTATTTGTTTAAATTATTTTATTTGTTTAAATTGTTTTATTTGTTCAAATTGTTTTTTTTTCATCTTTTATAACCATTGATTTAAATAAATAAAATCCCGACGTGTTTATCGTTTTTAACTAGTTTATGTTAAGTAATTCGATTTAAATTAAATAATTGACCGTCAGTGTTCGAGGGCGTAAAACACAGACAAAAGTTTTCTAACTGTTTGTACGTACCAACTGTTTTTTCCCCGTCTTACTGTTTCCAGAGCAGAGTTATAATTTCCCCAGTGTATGTTCTTTAATAACGTTAGTGAGTTAATATACTGTGGAGTGGGTAAATACTTGCTTGAGTGTATTATAATAGATTTTATTATTGTTTCTATTAATCTATTGTATTACCTTTATATTATAACAACCAGAGTCCCTAAAGGGCCGTACACACGTAGGTTTTTTAAAGTCTTTCCACCAGACTTTTTGCTAAGCTCCTCCTACTTTTTCCACGAGAATGTAAGAAAAAACGATATAAATATTTTTTATTGCAGGTATCATGGATACCAACAAAAATTTAAAATAATTTTGTTTCTTTTTTTTAAATGATTCGAAAATAAATATTGTTGAAAAAGTAGGAGGAGCTTAGCAAAAAGTCTGGTGGAAAGACTTTAAAAACCCTACGTGTGTACGGCCCTTACTGTTTGAAATATTGATGCATAATTTGTAAACAAATTGACTTGAGGTTTTGAAACTGTGTGACTTTCATTATCTATGACGTATTTATTAATTGTATAATTAATTATCAGTGAAATTAATGCGACTTTATTTATTCTATTTACTTTTATAACATTTTTGTTCAAGTGGGCCTCTGTAGCCCGGGTGAAGTACAACAGCTGTTGTGTCACATTTTGCGTCACACGTATAGGAATATTAGCTATTTTTGGTGAGAGTCAAAATGTGACGCGAAATATTACAATTGAGTTTTCATTTAATTTTGTTGTAGATCGAGGATATTTTATAATATTATAATAAATAAATTATAATAAATATATTATAATAAATAAATTATAATAAATGATCGAAAAGGGACGATTAGATTTTTATCACCTGTTTTTGTTTGTGTTTCTAAGTGTTTGTCTGGTTTGTTTGGTGTTTGTTTGTGTTGTCCTGAAGATGCATATGATCTGCCTAGGCCTATCACTGCTAGGCCTATCACTGTCATTCTAACAGCCTATTGTCATGTCTTCATAATTAGATGCGGTCGGTCACTGGACATCTGGACATCTGGGGTCTTAATACCTCTAATTTGGAGTTATTAGATTGCTGCAATGTCTGATTCTATCGTAGTTATTTAAATGATTGTTTGTATGAATTGTTTATTATTAGTTATAGATAATTGAATAAATATTTTGTATAACAGTAACAACGTACGTGATGGAAAGAGTGAAGTTTCATAGTGGTTTTTCATGAAATTAATTTTTTTTAATTTAAAAAATGTTTTATGATTTTTTCAACTGAAAAATTACTGATTTTTTAAATGAAAAAAATATTGTTTTCATTTTTAATATGAAAAAAAAAATTTTTTTAATGGAAAAAATTGATGTTTTTAAAATAAAAATCGATAATGATCAAAATCTGCCTTTTTCTAAAAAGCTCTTGATCTCAGAGAACAGTAACCATTTTCATTCCATATATCTTCTATAATGCTCTCCTGACCTTTATATAGGCATTGTAGCTACAACTGTTACCGCATATCATGTGTTTCATCGTACAACAGTGACCCAAACAGTCGCACAATACGCCACTGTTTGACCCGTTACCGATGAGAGAAATTCTTTGCCTTTTGTCCTTCGTCGGAACAATGGGCTACTGTGAAATGAAGTCTGGTGCGTCTTCTGAGAGGTTGGCGCTGCGACAGTTAGAATAACTCGATGATTTAGCCTTGCTTGCACTGAAAAAAATACGAGTCAAATTGACTCAAAATTTGAGTTTTCATTTTATCCCAAATCCGGCTCAAAAATGCGAGTCAATTTGACTCATCCTAACATTTTACTCAGTAACAAGAGTCATATTGACTCCTAATTCATAGTCAGATTGACTCAGGTAGAGTCAATCAAGACTCCAATATTGGAGTTTTGCCAGCGTTGACTCAAGCGATGAGTCAGGCTGACTCGCAATTTTTTCTCAGTCTGTATATCTTTTACGTATTTTGTAGTAGCGACTTTTATTATCGATGATGAAAATATCGTTTATCTGCGATAATGAATGGATTCGATGAAAAGCCAATCGTATAATTAATTTAAAACACTCATTATCGTTTTTCGTCGGACATTCTCGAAAAAAAATATCTCGATGATGATGTTTAAAATTATGATATTTTAAGTTAAAATATCATCAATATTTACCGTAGTTGACTATAATAAACTAGGGTAAATTACGAATTATCGGTCAGTTCCATATCTACGGTCATATGAGAAAAAACGATATTATATTTGTTATTTTATTTTTATTGTAAAATAAAAATAAAAAAAAAATAATGATAATATCGTTTTTCTTGTATGACCGAAGATGTGAAACTGACCGATAATTCGTAATTTACCCTATCAACCGATTGTATTTTTTTTCGACTGGATAATAAAATTTCACCAATCTTCTTAGGTGATTGATATTATAATAATTATAATATAATAAAGAAGGAAAGACATGATATTTAACACAAAAACTGAAAAATTAAATCCAAAACATATTTTTTTCGAATATTTGAAATTTAGTTCATCTTACTTTGTTTTCTTTAAATGAAGCCTATTAAAATTAGATAATTTACATTTTCTCTATATCGTTATCGCTTCATTTTCATGTGTATTTTACCTCCTGTGTTACCTCTGTGTACTCTACACAAGTCAATAGAGCTCATACAAACAATGTATAATATGACACAGAAAATAGCTCCTACATGAGCTCATTCAATAAAACGAACTAAGTGGTGTTGCTGTGCTCTCTCTATAGATAATATTCTCATACACATCCATTAACAAGCGTATGTAGAACTCTTTCTTTTTAAAAACATGGGAAAAGTCTCCACCCCATAGAGAGTAGAAACCTAATTGCTCTCGTTTAACTTGCTTCAAATCATAAAGAGTCATAAATATCTCCTTCATTTCGATATCGTGTGAAAACATTAATTAGTGCTATATAGAGCGAAGAACACATTACTCACATGAGGGAATTGCTCCCTTAGCACCATTTCAAAACTGTTTTATGCGATATGTTCGGTAGCTAGGTTTATGTTCGGTAATTGAGTTATGTAGGTATTTTATATTAAGTCTCCCCCCCCCCTCTCGCGTGAAAAACCGACCCAAAAATAGATATTTCTGACAGTAATTTACTAATTTTACACTAATTAAATAGCGCAATCGCTTCATACAGCCTTAATTAGAATTTAAAGAAAGCAACAAAAGCGTTTTTCGATTTTGAATCTGTAAAATTGTTGCTTTAAAAGCGGACCATTTTGATACTTGCGCATATTTTCAACCTCTGTCATCCGATGGTTGGTTTTTCGCACGGGAGGGGTTTAATATATTACGTCTTTTACAGTGGTAGATTTATTAATAGGTGTTTAATTATTTAGCAAGATATTCGGTGATTGGTCTCATACGTTCGGCAATTGGTCTCATACGTTCGGCAATTGGTCTCACACGTTCGGCAATCTGTCTCATCGTTTGGCAATCTGTCTCATCGTTTGGCAATCTGTCTCATCGTTTGGCAATCTGTCTCATCGTTTGGCAATCTGTCTCATCGTTTGGCAAGTAGGTCTCATCGTTTGGCAATCTGTCTCATCGTTTGGCAAGTAGGTCTCATCGTTTGGCAAGTAGGTCTCATCGTTTGGCAAGTAGGTCTCATCGTTCGGCAAGTAGTCGGCAATTGGTCTCATTGTTCGGCAATTGGTCTCATTGTTCGGCAATTGGTCTCATCGTTCGGCAATTGTTCTCATCGTTCGGCAATTAGGTGTTTCGTCATGTAATTGGGTATTCAGATCTTCCTTTAACTGCCCCATTCCAAGTCCCATTTCTAGCACCAATCAGTCCTCATTCTCAGTGCCTCACCGTACGAATGTTCTTCCTAATATGTACAAATTGACTACAATAATACCCCGAGTTGGCTTTTAATTTCCCCCGGGGCCCCGAAGGTAAATTCACCTTGGATAAACTCCCTCGACAAACTGGCGAAGATTAAGGTGAATTGTTCGGGATTTCAAGAAAAGACTTCAGGTAAAATTTCGAAGAGAATTTCCTCGGAGGCCAGCGAGTTTGTATTGGCCTTCAGTCACTTTCTGAAAGAGAAAATAGGGCTCTATAAAATTGGGCATTGTTGCAGTGGGATTCGCCAGTGGAGCCTAGGATATCTACAAGAAAAAAGGCATTAGTATAATTAAGTATAACTAAAGTACGCCGGTTTTCAATATATGAAATACGCCTTTTTGATTGTTAATGGCCATGTAATTTCTTTGTTTATACAGTATCAATATTTCATACATTTCAATTACGGTTGGTTCTCGCGATTTTATACCTTCTTTTGCCCATGACTCTGACGTCAAAAGGACTCTAATGGTAGACTTGAAATAGAGATGAAATTACGTTGTTTTAGGCGAAAGAACTGGTTTGATATTAGAAAGTTTTGAAATTGAAATATATCTTCTTCACCTGCAACCCTAGTGAACATGTAGATAGTTGTAGTTGTTCCTAGATAACTGAATATGATACTCAAATGTTCATGCCCAACGTCACGATGTTTTCATCTACTAAGTCCTTTGTACCAATGAAAGTTACGGTCGTAGATAAATGGAAGTTCATTTATTTCAAGTAGACTTTTTTTCCTTTTTGAGATATTTTGTAGAGCGAATGTTGGTCCAATTCCCAGCAGTGTTCAGAACTCACGTACAACCAATTTACTTGAGTAAGTTGAAACCTGGTGCATTTGCACCATTAGTGGTGAACCACGTACAGTGATGATGATAAAGGTGATGAATGGGTGATGAAACACTGCCATCATCTTTCAATTACTTGGGAACAACGAGAAAAATGTTGACCTGAATGATGTTAAATTAGGTTATTTAACCAACTTTTTAGTGATGGTTATTTTAATTTGATCTGGTCTGAGTTCCGATATACACATTTTCGGACACGTAAAAATGATCATTATTATTTAACTTTTATTTTAATCGGTATCCATGAACCTGGAAGTATCATGGATACCAATCAAAATAAAAGTTGAATATAGTTGTTATTGTATTTTTTTGTTGCGTTTCTGGAAATGTGGAACCGACCCTACTTAAAAATAGTTATATTTTCCCGTACATTCATGATTAAAATATGATTATTTACATTTGTATTCTACTAACGAATGTAAATTTAGATGACTATAAATAATTTAAAATTTATATAATACAACTATTAACCCGGCCTTATTTTGGGACAGCAATCTGTAGATGTGGCACATCAGCAAAGTTAAAGTTGAACAACCGTGTATAGGTACGGGTTAGAAAGAACAAATAAAGCTGTGAAAGCTTTGTTAAATGATCTTAGGTGTTAAAGTTACTCACTATTTTGCTCATGGGTAAAAGTGCAGTCAGTGTATTGTTCATTGTATTGTATTTAATTGTACCTTGCATTCACATCACGATTTGAACATTCGAGGAGATACAATTTTAACTGCAACCCTCCAGTCCCCCCCCCCCCCCCATGTCACACTGATAGTTTTTAAGATGTTTAATCAAAACCTCTATTCGATATTATACATGCTAACTAAAAATTATGTGTTTACCTAGTTTTTTTTTTTTTTTTTTTTTTTTTTTTTTTAGTTGCCCAAAAGATCAAATGTGGTCTAATATGGGCTTGATTCCTTAATTAACACTTGAAAATTCTGTAAAATAGTGAAAAATTTGTTAATATATTCCCAATGTACATGTTTAAAGATTTCAATAAAGTTATTCTTATATTGAAATACATGTTCACTGAAAATAAATACGTTTTTAAATCAATTGTAATTTTATAGCAGTAAAATACCGCAAAGATATTTCGGGGTAACTTTTCCTCACTTTTGCCCCATATATTTATCACATCCGCTGATTCGATATCATTTTTGCAATTCAATTAATTATATTAACAGATTGAATACGTTTTTAAATCCATTATAATAGTATAAAGCAATAAAATAATAAATATAATGTAATTATGAAAAGTCAATTACAATGTTACAGCAGTAAAATACCCCAAAGATATTCCTCTTAGGGTAACTTCTCCTCACTCTTACCCCATATATTTATCACATTACCCCAGATAATAAGCTTACCTTCGATAATATCGCGAGGTATTTTCTCTCCCAATTCTGACGGAGATTAAAAAGTTGCGAGGGAATTCTCCCTCTGCGCCAGTCCCAGTCGCAAAAGTGAGGTGGCTGATGAGATGGTAGAAAAAGGAAATGCATTTTATTACACTATATGATTGTAAAAAAGGTTACGTTACGGGTTATTGGACAGTTTCACATTTTCGGACACGCACGAAAAATGTATGATAATTGTTTACCTACTTTTAATTGGTATCCATTATACCTGCAGGTATCATGGATACCAATTAAATAATGAAATAAAAATGATATTTTTTACGAACGAAAATGTGGAAGGGTCCTATAACTCGTAATTTACCCTTTGCCAATAAACTCTGTCATCTACGACGAGTACATTAGTGGGTCAAAATGAGCCTCTGGCACCGTTATTAAATTTCCATGAAAAATGATAGCTAAAAATGACCGATACTATTAATTATGTTATATAGTATTCGTAATACTTTCTTACATCACCTCCCACTACATTTTCTACCTGGGACAGCTCTGTGGGCACTTAGATAAGAGTTATTCGCGGCTGATTTTAAGCCAATTTCTAAACCCTCTAACTATGCAAAAATAAAGTCGGGGACTGTTTTAAAGTAAATTTTCGAATCTGATATTATCCGATGATTACCCCCCCTCCCCCTCCTTTCTATTATCCAGGGGGGGGGGGGGGGGTGCGTCTCCCCAAAATATTTTGCCTCTTCCCAATATTAAGACTTTGGCTCTCAAGTTTTGACACTAAGTCCCTAAAATCCTATTAGTGAATAGAGAGTGGTGAATGGAGAGTGTGTGAGTGGTGAATGGAGAGAGTGTGAGTGGTGAATGGAGAGAGTGTGAGTGGTGAATGGAGAGTGTGTGAGTGGTGAATGGAGAGAGTGTGAGTGGTGAATGGAGAGTGTGTAAGTGGTGAATGGAGAGTGTGTGAGTGGTGAATGGAGAGAGTGTGAGTGGTGAATGGAGAGAGTGAGAGTGGTGAATGGAGAGAGTGAGAGTGGTGAATGGAGAGAGAGGGAGAGTGGTGAATGGAGAGAGTGAGAGTGGTGAATGGAGAGAGTGAGAGTGGTGAATGGAGAGAGTGAGAGTGGTGAGAGTGAGAGTGGTGAATGGAGAGAGAGTGAGAGTGGTGAATGGAGAGAGTGAGATTGATGAGAGTGAGAGTGGTGATTGGTGTGAGTGGTGATTGGTGTGAGTGAGAGTGGTGATTGGTGAGAGTGAGAGTGGTGATTGGTAGAGTGGTGAATGGAGAGTGGTGAATGGAGATACATTATCTTACTAGACTAATTTTGTTCACCAATGCTCATGGAGCCTGTTTCTGAACACACTGCTCCAGATGTCACCCTATCTTTTGAAGGAGATGTACCTTCTTGAGATCTCTCTCTCTCTCTCTATGAAGTCTAGAGAAGGCCTAAAAGTGTCTAATGAAGGCACACTGAAGTCATCTGTATGATAATTCAGGCTTAACTGTCTCTGAAGAACATATCTCTGCTCTACTAACTTTTTGCTGTTTTTACCAGCGAAATGATACCTCTTTGCTTGTGAATAGCAATTAGAAAAGTCACTAGGAAATTAGGGCAACTTACGAATTATCGGTCAGTTCCACATCTTCGGTCATATAAGAAAATCGATATAATTATTTAATTTCTTATATGACCGAAGATGTGGAACTGACCGATAATTCGTAACTTACCCCTATTTTTCGAATATAATTTTTTCTCTTGTATTTTCTTTTTTAATTTTTTGTTTAAAAATACATTGTTTAATTTTTATATTATATATATATATATATTTAATATGATGTAGCATTAAATGTTTTTTTAATTATTTAAATGACCTATATATTAATTGTTTTTTTTCTATTGCAGGTATGTGCTCGAGTCCTTTTGGATGCTTTATTTTTCCAGCTTTAAATTTATGCCATTAATTTTGGTGAGTGAGTAAATTTTACTGCAATTTCACTTGATTTAATACAGCTTCAATATTTTCATTAATTAAAATTATTAGTAAATGGAAATCTCCTTTCCAATTAGGAAATTTTTTGGATAAATAAAAAAAAGTTATAAAAAATTGGATAATTTTTTGGTAAAAATTAAAAAAAAAAAATTTATACTATTTTTATTCATCAAAATATTCGATATTTCTGTATTTATTATAACATCTTTTTTGGTTGAAAGAAACACATTTCCCACCTATCTAAAAATAGCTTCCATGGTATTTAATTGATTCCAGTTTTTCAATTGCTCCCATTGATGATATCTTACACACGTGTTCCCATTCCCGAATTCTCTTGGAATGGGTTCCTATTCCTATACAGTCTGCTCCAAGGGACCGTCAACTTAAATCCTATTAGATGGACAAGTTTTCTCTTCTTCCAGTAATAGAGGGGGGGGGGGGAGTCTTATTTGTCCACCCCCCACCGGAACCCCCATTTGTGCCAATTCGAATATTTCGACCAAGAACTTCGCGGATAATTTGATTATTTCGTTTAATTAGTTTTCTCTGAAATTTGAATGGAGTTCCTGGTTATTAAATTTAGTATTGAATATTGAAATTTAATATTACTTCAGTTTAGTATAACCTCTAATTAATTAAATAAATAACTCTAATTTATCAATTAAATACCTCAAATTCATTAATTAAATACCTCAAACTTATTAATTAAATGCCTCAAATTAATTAATTAATACCTCAAATTTATTAATTAAATACCTCAAATTAATTAATTAATACCTCAAATTTATTAATTAAATACCTCAAACTTATTAATTTAATACCTCAAATTTATTAATTAAATACCTCAAACTTATTAATTAAATGCCTCAAATTAATTAATTAATACCTCAAATTTATTAATTAAATACCTCAAATTAATTAATTAATACCTCAAATTTATTAATTAAATACCTCAAATTTATTAATTATATACCTCAAATTTATTAATTAAATACCTCAAATTAATTAATTAAATACCTCAAATTAATTAATTAATACCTCAAATTTATTAATTAAATACCTCAAATTTATTAATTATATACCTCAAATTTATTAATTAAATACCTCAAATTTATTAATTAAATAACTCAAATTAATAAAATATTTTCAAATGATTAAATTATGGTAAAATAGAATTCTTCACATTCATACATGACAAAGGATGACTTAATTAACCAACCCATTTCTAACAATCAATTTCATTTCCTTGAGCTTTCTATATAAATCTACCACCACAAATTTTTGATAGGGAAATTAACTCTATTTTCTTTGCAATTAGTCTCTCATACTGTTTATATTCCAAAGATTTATTAATTACTTTAATAATCTCAACCCTCTTTCGATGTGAATTCTCACTGTTGACATTGCTATAAATATTGGCAGGCAGGGGCTTTATTTGGGCATCCCCGTAGCCTAGGACACGCGCATCCATCTTTATTTACCAATACGTTTTCAGTGTTTGCATTCTTGGTAGGTACTATTGGGCGATAGTGAGACACTGTCGTCGAAAGGAAAAAGGGTAAAATCGGAGTTAAAGAACGGTTCTAAATTTTCGAACACAAAAATGTTTAATTATTTAACTCGTTATCTTAATTGGTATCCATGATACCTTCTGTCATTTTGGATACCAATGAAATAAAATGATACCTGCAGGTATCATGGATACCAATTAAAATATTAGTTGATGATAATTTTTTGTTACGTGTCCGAAAATGTGTAACTGGTCGATAACTAAAAATTTCCTCTACAACTTGCATATCGTATGTTTCTTAAATGTTGCATGACGTTGTGCTCGGGGTTGTTATTTTGATAGTACCAGCATATCCTACAGCCTGTCCTTCCACTCTACTTACCCTCAAGATATTCCTGTTTGTCTTGTCCTCGTTCCGAACGCTCTAGGAATATTCCCATCCTGGAATATTCCCATATAGGACTCTGAGAATACTCTCATCTGGGAATCCTTGGACGTGGAATTTACTCATGGTTGAAACTGAATTATTTTACTGTTGAAATAGGGAATTTGTTGAATATTTATATTTTACGATTAATTAAAGTTTATTCTTATTTTAATAAGAAATGTCAGCGACGGTGGTAGGTGATTTTTATTCATGAAGTAGCTTTTCTGCATCCATAAGCTTGGTCACTGACGGTGGTATCACGAAGCCACTCTCTTTTCTGACTGCTTCTTCCAGTCCCTTGTGTTTAATTTCCTTTTGACGTCATCAGTATTAAGACTTTTGGTTCCGAAACAGACGCTAAACCCTTCTACTAAATAATTTTTTTTTCAATTTTATTGGGTTTAAATAAAAAAAAATGCTTAAATTTATTTTCCTAGCTTAATTTTTTTTTAATCTTTGGAAAATTAACTAAATTTTATTTTTTGTAATTAAACAATATTTTCAATTATATTTAAAGAGATGTGAACTAAAATAACTCTCATGGATAATTAATCCCCCTATTTTTTTCATTATAAAACCGCTCCTTATTTTTTCGCCGTAATAATCTGGCTATTTTTGATATAATCTCAGGCAAATTAATTTCTTTCGAGTAATGTCCTAATTAACTTTTTTAATTATAATGCGCTCTAATTAAATGATAAAAAGAATAATTTTTAGCCTATGGTATATATATTTTTCAGTTAAATTCTAATTGAAAATGTTAATATTGTGCATTGCTGTAAGTGTTCAGAGATGCATTTCAATCTATTTATTTAGATGATTCAATTATTAATATTGAAATATAAAATAGTCAGCTGTAAATGAAGAACTTGATATTTCATTTAGTTAGTGAAGAATTTTTATAAAAATTATTTAATTGAACAGTGTTTTTAAATAGTGAATGTTATTGGAAATTAAGTGGATTTTTTTTTGAAAAATTAAGTGAAAATTTAAAAAAATAGTGAAAGATTTTTCAAAAATATGAATTAATGATTTTTTTTTTAAATTTAGTGAAGGATTTTTTTAGATTTTTTAATGAAGGATTTTTTACATTCTTTAAACAAAGATTTAATGAAAACAGTTTTTAATATGGTTCATAAAATGTCTTTGTTTTAAGTTGTCTCCTCCACATCGTCAATTTTAGTGTCTCGACATAGTTTCCCCTAGAAAATAATGTTCTTAACAACAAACAGATCACCCCTGAGGGTACTATCCGTGATAATAGTCTGAGAAACTACTTTTCAATTACTACTGTATCCATGATACGCTATTTCATAACCAGTTATCCCTATTTCATAACCAGGTATCCCTATTTCGTGACCCGGTATCTATGATACGGTTTTGAATTTTTGTTTTCAGTCCTCTTTCATAATTCTGAACTGACTAATGTTGTCTATTGTAAGCCTTATTGTTCTGTACAATAAGGGTCACAATGGGGCCTATCAGTCACTGTACCCTCATGCCAAATAAAATAAACCTCAAGTCAGTGCTTAACATGTTCCCCACTAACGCTAATTAACGATACTCTTAGAGAAAGACTGACAGGCTACTTACTTACTTACGGCCACTTAGCCGATTGCTTTGCCGTCTAATACTTCCTTAGAAGTACTTCTTATAAGTTAGCTAAGATGAAAAAGTTGGCAGTCGTTAGTAAACCATTAAATGATAGGTAGATGAATTTGTTTGGGTCTGTTTCTTTGAAGTCTCTTGTATCATATTGTGGCTGTATGTAGTGTCTATAGAATATATTATAAATACATTTTAAACTGTTCAATCCTTCATACAATCTCAATGTTTGACAGCACTTTCCATACATCATTGTCTCATTTTTCTTCTTTGCATTTTTCCACCACCCACATCGACGTGACAGTTCTTTCGGCCGCCGGCATGACGCCCGTCTCCCGATGGTAATGCCCGGTTATGGTATATGGTTATGCGCGATTACGGTATGTTTGTCACCATATCTGGTCCGCGATCGTTGGTGATACGAAGCCATTGTAAGTGCCAGGCATTTAGACTCATTTGTTTGGATTTCAATTGGTGGTTAGATGGAAGTACTGTTCGTTCTTTTGATAATCCCTGAACAGTGTGTGTTAGATGGTTCTCATCCATGAATAACGTGGTACTGTGTCCACTCGGGATCTCAATAGTCTTAAATAATACTTCTAACGCTGCAAAGAACCTAGTATGTAGTGAAAATAGTATCTAGGTTCATCTAGTGTGAAATGATGCCGATAGGTACTACTTTTGTACAATATAGTTTTTTTTATAAAATAGTACCTAGGTACGTTTATTGTAGTAGTAGGTAGGTACATAATGTAAGATAATGTACCTAGGTACCTTTAGATCGAAATAGTATACCTAGGCACCTTCAGTGCAAAATAGGTTACTAGGTACGTCCAGTACAGGTTAATGTACCTAGGTACGTCCATTGCAAGATAGTGGTGTACCTAGGTACGTTCTTTGCAAAACAGTACCTAGGTGCATCGTGTCTCAAGTTTTCCTCCTAATTACTAGTCGCTGGCTGTTCAAATCACCTCTAATGCTTCACATCAAAAGACAATAAGAAAGTTACACACCGACCGACTCTGTAGTCAACAACTTCGAGACTTCATGAAAATAGGAATTAAACTGTAGAAAGAATTAGCTTTGGTAAACTTTCACTCTGTGATTTTTCTTCAAATGTTGAAAGATTTTTAGAGATCTTGTAAGCCAAACACTCTACTAGGTAGTGGTTAATTTTTACTTAACTTGCTTTTCCACCTTCTATTATAAAATTCTTGAAATAATCTTTTCCGGATAATTGTGAAAATTATTTTATCTTTTTCATACGTTACTTTATTTTTAATTTTTTGCTTCTACCGAAGTAAGATTTCTTGGATTTTTTTTTTCTGCTTTTAAAAGTCCATAATTTTTTTTGTGTGCTAATGCCAAGCAGTTGGTATTAGAATACTATAGGCTAATCTAAAACCAGCAACACCCTGTAACACACTGAGGTGTGTCAACTGCAACCATTAGTCACACGCCCGGACATGTCATCTGACACAAAGTCAAAAGTCTAAACACAATGGCCATCTTATGGCTGATGTGGCTATATTCCTTCTATATTCCTTGGTGATGTGGCTATATTCCTTCTATATTCCTTGGTGATGTGGCTATATTCCTTCTATATTCCTTGGTGATGTGGCTATATTCCTTCTATATTCTCTTGTGATGTGGCTATATTCCTTCTATATTCCTTGGTGATGTGGCTATATTCCTTGGTGATGTGGCTATATTCCTTCTATATTCCTTGGTGATGTGGCTATATTCCTTCTATATTCTCTTGTGATGTGGCTATATTCCTTCTATATTCTCTTGTGATAGGGCTATATTCCTTCTATATTCTCTGGTGATATGGCTATATTCCTTCTATATTCCTTGGTGATATGGCTATATTCCCTGGTGATGTGGCTATATTCTCTCTATATTCCATGGTGATATGGTTATATTCCTTGGTGATGTGGCTATATTCCTTCTATATTCCCGGGTGATGTGGCTATATTCCTTCTATATTCTCTTGTGATATGGCTATATTCCTTCTATATTCTCTGGTGATATGGCTATATTCCTTCTATATTCTCTGGTTTTACGGCTATATTCCTTCTATATTCCTTGGTGATATGGCTATATTCCCTGGTGATGTGGCTATATTCTCTCTATATTCCATGGTGATATGGCTATATTCCTTGGTGATGTGGCTATATTCCTTCTATATTCCCGGGTGATGTGGCTATATTCCCTCTATATTCCTTGGTGATGTGGCTATATTCCCTCTATATTCCTTGGTGATATGGCTATATTCCTTCTATATTCCTTGGTGATGTGGCTATATTCCTTCTATATTCTCTTGTGATATGGCTATATTCCTTCTATATTCCTTGGTGATGTGGCTATAT
Organism: Caprella mutica; assembly: GCA_947561585.1. Lineage (NCBI taxonomy): Eukaryota > Metazoa > Arthropoda > Malacostraca > Amphipoda > Caprellidae > Caprella > Caprella mutica. Next base: position 249,064 of record CANNZV010000214.1, on the reverse strand, counting down.
TCCTTCTATATTCTCTTGTGATATGGCTATATTCCTTCTATATTCTCTGGTGATATGGCTATATTCCTTCTATATTCCTTGGTGATATGGCTATATTCCCTGGTGATGTGGCTATATTCTCTCTATATTCTATGGTGATATGGCTATATTCCTTGGTGATGTGGCTATATTCCTTCTATATTCCCGGGTGATGTGGCTACATTCCCTCTATATTCCTTGGTGATATGGCTATATTCCTTCTATATTCCTTGGTGATGTGGCTATATTCCTTCTATATTCTCTTGTGATATGGCTATATTCCTTCTATATTCTCTGGTGATATGGCTATATTCCTTCTATATTCCTTGGTGATATGGCTATATTCCCTGGTGATGTGGCTATATTCTCTCTATATTCCATGGTGATATGGCTATATTCCTTTGTGATGTGGCTATATTCCTTCTATATTCCCGGGTGATGTGGCTATATTCCTTCTATATTCTCTGGTGATATGGCTATATTCCTTCTATATTCTCTGGTGATATGGCTATATTCCTTCTATATTCCTTGGTGATATGGCTATATTCCCTGGTGATGTGGCTATATTCTCTCTATATTCCATGGTGATATGGCTATATTCCTTGGTGATGTGGCTATATTCCTTCTATATTCCCGGGTGATGTGGCTATATTCCCTCTATATTCCTTGGTGATATGGCTATATTCCTTCTATATTCCTTGGTGATGTGGCTATATTCCTTCTATATTCCTTGGTGATATGTCTATATTCCTTGGTGATATGGTTATATTCCTTGGTGATATGGCTATATTCCTTCTATATTCCTTGGTGATGTGGCTATATTCTCTCTATATTCCATGGTGATATGGCTATATTCCTTCTATATTCCTTGGTGATATGGCTATATTCTTTCTATATTCCTTGGAGATATGGCTATATTCCTTCTATATTCCTTGGTGATATGGCTATATTCTTTCTATATTCCTTGGTGATATGGCTATATTCCTTCAATATTCCTTGGTGATATGTAGGAAATATATCCAAATTTTAAAATTTGTGAAGAATCACAAAGATTAGGATAGATAAGTTATTTTTATTTAATACATGTAAACAATTTAAACTGCTTTACTATATATATTTTAAAGTATATCCCAATTATTCCCGTCTGTACCAAACTATCGATTTGTCAATTTGTCAATTTGGATGATATTATTTCTCACGCTTTGCATTATAATCGAACTGAGTACTTACTTTGTCCTAGAGTGACTTTGTAGTGTTTTTGAGCCAATTTGTGTCGAGTCATTCTGCCCGGTACAGTCGGTGAAATAACTTCAATACCCTGTACCGTATTGAATGTTCCGTAAAGAAAATGTAAAGTTAAAAACTGTTTATTCTTGATGTCAGACTTAATAACTTTCTAAATATATCTCTAAACTAGGTTTAAATTACTTTTTATTATGTTTAATTGTATTATGACAGGCTGACATATGTATACGCTAGACAAAGAGGCTTCTTTTTAGTTTTTAATTATTTTCACCACTGGTTGTACGTTTTAAAATGTTCTTCCCTACAGTGAGCGCTGCTGAAAATAAAATAAAAATATTAGAATTAATTCGAAAAAAATTAATTTCATTTTTCGATCATATAGGAAATTTCCAACTTATTATTTATTTTATTTTATCTACGAATAAAAATAGTTGTTAAATTTTATAAAATTTCTCCTAAGGTAAGTACATAATTATCGGTCAGTACTACATCTTCGGTCATAAAACAATATAGAAATTGTTATTATTACACAGTGCTATCTAATAGAAGTAGTATTAGATAGCACTGTGTAATAATAACAATTTTTATACTTTTTTCGTCCGAAGATGTAGTACTGACCGATAATTCGTAACTTACCCTATGTGATCGGTAATGTGTAACCGTTCAATGACTAGGAACTTACCTGCTGATTTCTAATTTCCTTTGTGCATGCGACTAATTGATTTGTATTATTGAAGTGCCGTCAAATGGGTTAAGTGTTCTTCCCAATTTAAATAACGGTGTAACCTCTTTTTTCAACCCTTTGCCCAGCACGAAAACCCTCTCACCCTAATGGGGTTAGATCCATTAACGTCCAGTCAACCCGCTGTTAACCCTTCCCCACCCGAAAATGCTAAAAAAAATTACCATCAACCCAAATCAACCTTTTTCTGATTCAGCAATAAAATTATGAACTCGATCGTATAATTGTTACTCGCAATTTATAATTTACCAAAAAATACTGTAAAAATAAATCTAGAATTATAGGATGTCGATTTTCGGAAATTCACATTTTTTTCAAATACTCGATCGATGAAATTTTTGAACTTTACTGAAAATTGTAATTACAAATTTAGGTTAGTCTGACATGAATGGCTAGCAGTTTTAGAAAACGAATTGCATTTTATGACAGACTAAAGAAAATTTATTCATTATTGAGGCTACTTCCTTACTCAGGACTCAAATTCACTATATAGGAGTTGTACTGTATAGTCATTTCACTATAGAGGATTTCTACTGTATAGTTATTTCATTATAGAGGATTTCTACTGTATAGTCATTTCACTATAGAGGATTTCTACTGTATAGTCATTTCACTATAGAGGAGTTGTACTGATAGTCATTTCACTATAGAGGATTTCTACTGTATAGTCATTTCACTATAGAGGATTTCTACTGTATAGTCATTTCACTATAGAGGAGTTGTACTGATAGTCATTTCACTATAGAGGATTTCTACTGTATAGTTATTTCATTATAGAGGATTTCTACTGTATAGTTATTTCATTATAGAGGATTTCTACTGTATAGTCATTTCACTATAGAGGAGTTGTACTGATAGTCATTTCACTATAGAGGATTTCTACTGTATAGTCATTTAACCGTATGATGGTGCCACGTACTCAATGTCAGTACGTGATATTAGAAAGTGAGCCCTAATGATTGTGGTGAAAAAAGATTAGGTTTATTTTTTGCATGGTTAATGGCTTCTCAGAAGTTACCTTGTTTAGCCAAATTGAACTGATGCTTAATAGTGACGTCCCTAGTTATCGAACAGTTAAACATTATCGAACAGTTACGCAAGAAGGTCCGGTCATATAATCTTTTATGTGGTCGAAAATGTGCACCCATCCGATAATTCGGAACTGCCCCTAGTTTAGTTATTGAGTGTTCATTAAATTATTTTATTTAAGGGATAAAAAGCGGAGGAATAAGTTCTTGTTCTAATTATTAATTGCCAGCTACATATTAAATAGGATATTCACAACATTCCTTCGATATTCTCTCAATACTCCATCGATATTTTCTCCATATTCCATCTATATTCTCTCCATATCCTATCGATTTCTTTCGATATTCCTTCGATATTCTCTCAATATTCTATCGATATTCTCTCAATATTCTATCGATGTTCTCTCGATATTCTATCGATGTTCTCTCGATATTCTATCGATGTTCTCTCGATATTCTATCGATATTCTCTTGACATTCTATCGATATTCTCTTGACATTCTATCGATATTCTCTTGACATTCCATCGTTATTCTCTCGATATTCCATCGTTATTCTCTCAATATTCTATCGATATTCCATCGATATTCTCTCGCTATTCCATAGATATTCTTTCAATATTCCTTCAATATTCTTTCAATATTCCTTCACTATTCTCGACCATCCTTTAATGCTGAGAAATGTATAATATTAGTAGCTCCACGAATCACTACACGATTTGTTTGGTGTGAGTTTTGTTTCATCTGTTAAAATGAGTTAGAAAATATTAGGGTGTTATTCTGTCCATCCAGAGATCACGATTGACTTTCTTGTGTTTATCTTAACAAGGCCCTTTGTACTGTGGACGGGTTTGACACTTTCAGATGTCAGATGTACTGTCAGAGAAAATGGCATCTGTAGTGTTTTTCTCACAGTTTACTAGTTTCACATTTAAAGAAGCTTTGCTAATTGTAATGCTTGTAAATATTTTAAAATTGGTCTGGGTACACGACGACAAATTTGTAAGATTTGGAAATATGAAAATTAAAAAACTGATTTGAGAAATTAATCTAAGTGACTCTTCTCTGAAAGTACATCATCCCATTGACTCTTTTCTCTGATAGTACATCATCACAGTGACTTTTCTCTGATAGTACATCATCACAGTGACTCTTTTCTCTGATAGTACATCATCACAGTGACTCTTTTCTCTGATAGTACATCATCACAGTGACTCTTTTCTCTGATAGTACATCATCACAGTGACTCTTTTCTCTGATAGTACATCATCACAGTGACTCTTTTCTCTGATAGTACATCATCACAGTGACTCTTTTCTCTGATAGTACATCATCACAGTGACTCTTTTCTCTGATAGTACATCATCACAGTGACTCTTTCCTCTGATAGTACATCATCACAGTGACACTTTCCTCTGATAGTACATCATCACAGTGACTCTTTTCTCTGATAGTACATCATCACAGTGACTCTTTCCTCTGATAGTACATCATCACAGTGACTCTTTCCTCTGATAGTACATCATCACAGTGACTCTTTTCTCTGGTAGTACATCATCACAGTGACTCTTTTCTCTGATAGTACATCATCACAGTGACTCTTTTCTCTGATAGTACATCATCACAGTGACTCTTTTCTCTGATAGTACATTCTCATGAATAAAATTTAAAGTATTTTATTGTTTTTATCAGTCAATTAAGGATTATATCGTATCACTTTGATTTCCAATCAATTTTTATGTCGGGTGTGAATGAATTTGTCGATTCATTTGGATTATTTGAATTTCTACTTTCTTTGCATGTTCTTCATCGTATCAACTCGTTCCTAGTGGAATATTATTTGTAGTTTTTTGCGAAAATGTATTTCTTCAATATGATGTTTTTTGATCTAAACATTGTTCTGTAAAAGTTAAAACTGTATTCCTATATGGTAAGATCTTAATTATCGGTCAGTACTACATCTTCGGACATAAGTATTAGATAGCACTGTGTAATAATAACAATTTTTATATTGTTTTTTCTTATATGACCGAAGATGTAGTACTGACCGATAATTAAGATCTTACCCTAGAGGAGTTACGAATTATCGGTCAGTTTCACATCTGCGGTTATATAAAAAAAAAGTTATAAACGTTATGTATATTAATAATTACTTATTTTTTTACCAATTAAAATTAAATTATTATCAAATCGTTTTTTCTCCTTATTCGATCGATGATGTGGAACTGACCGATAATTCGTAACTTACCCTAATCAAAATCATACATTGTATTGCAAATGCAGTTTGGTTTACAGAGATGTTAAACTGTCAATGTAATAGGTCCTTTCTTCTTTGCCTTTCTCGTTGCCCTTTTCTCCAGGAAGGGTTCAACCCTTTGTGCAAACACCTTTCAACTGACTATTGACAAGCTGGGGAGAAACTGCACGTCCTCAAGACATCAAAATCAACTTAATTTGATTTGAAAATGTCCAAACCTCTGAAAATATCTTGCGACAACGGTTCTCTCAGATGTGTTTGTGAGGGAACGAACACTCTGTGGATATGCGTGTGGTTTGAAATTATTCTGTGTGTGGTTATGCGTGTTGATTATTACTCTTTGTGTGGTTATTGTTGTGTCAAGTTGTATTAGTTGAGTTATTATATCATGTTATGTGTATTATGTTGAACACATTGAATAAAATAGTAAATAGTAGGCAATGTATTCTAGAAGATATCATAAGAAAAATTTATAATTTATTTTAATTGGTATCCATGATACCTGCAGGTACCATGGATACCAATTGATACCAAATGATAATAACTATTACATTTTTCTCTCATGACATCCTATATATTACATTGTATATTATTTAATATTTTATGTTATATCTTATATTCTATTGGCTATCTCCTGGTTACAGCATCAAATGTAATTAACTCCCAAGTTCTATTGTGTTGTTTTTGTAGTTTTCTTTTTTCTTTCACAACAACACTTGTTATGATTGCAATAACATCTGACTGTGACAATGATCTGAACTGATGATGTGGCTATTGTAAACACTATTGTAACGCGTGTAACACATGTAACACCTATTATTAACACTATTGTAACTCTTGTAACACCTACTGTAATCACTATTGTAACGCTTGTAACACCTACTGTAAACACTATTGTAACTCTTGTAACACTAGCATTGTAACACCTACTGTAACTCCGTCACCTCACTTCACTGTAGAGTGTAGGTTATACTTCACAGTAGCTTCCACTTCACTGTAGGTTTCCACTTCACTGTAGCTTCCACTTCACTGTAGGTTTCCACTTCACTGTAGTTTCCACTTCACTGTAGGTTTCCACTTCACTGTAGGTTTCCACTTCACTGTAGTTTCCACTTCACTGTAGGTTTCCACTTCACTGTAGTTTCCACTTCACTGTAGTTTCCACTTCACTGTAGCTTCCACTTCACTGTAGCTTCCACTTCACTGTAGCTTCCACTTCACTGTAGCTTCCACTTCACTGTAGTTTCCACTTCACTGTAGTTTCCACTTCACTGTAGCTTCCACTTCACTGTAGCTTCCACTTCACTGTAGTTTCCACTTCACTGTAGTTTCCACTTCACTGTAGCTTCCACTTCACTGTAGCTTCCACTTCAGTGTAGCTTCCACTTCAGTGTAGCTTCCACTTCACTGTAGTTTCCACTTCCCTGTAGTTTCCACTTCACTGTAGCTTCCACTTCACTGTAGCTTCCACTTCACTGTAGCTTCCACTTCACTGTAGGTTTCACACCACTTCAATGGTTTAACCGCCTGCTTCATGTATGTTTTAGCTTCACTTCACCTAGCCACTTCATACCGTTTATAAAGGCATAGCTAATTGTTCCATTGTCGCATGGAAACTACTCCGCCATGACTTGCAGCTTTTGAAAGTCCTTTGTAACTTGCTATTATTTCATGGCTGGTAAGAAGAGTATGCTTGTGTTGTACCAAGCAAGCCTCTTAACACTAGCTTTACCTAGCAGTCAATTTGACTGCTAGGTAGCTGCTTTCCTAACATTTCTATTTCATAAATTATAATTGGTAGATACTTTAATTTTAATTTTTCGATGTAAGGCAACACGCGTTATCATATAATTTGCATCCATGATACCTTGGATACCAAATAAAATAAGGTAAAATGCTGGTATCATGGATACCAATAAAAGTAACGAGTTATATTATAATGACCGTAATTTTTATCTGCTCGGAAATGCGTAACTGTACGTTAACTGTAACTTAACCTATTTAGAATAGGCTCAGTGCATTCATTTCAGAGAGTTGCATTGCTCTTAGTTGATTAAGTAGAGAGTAAGTAGTATGTGAGTACTAGGCAGTAGTTCACTACTGTCCTTTGACTCCTTTCTATGAAAGTAATAAAGTTAATTCTTAGGTATTGCCTATGCTATTCGTACGGGGTTATGGTTGCCTATGCTATTCGTACGGAAGTGTTCTTCACTTATTGTAAGGATGTTGGTTTTGTATGCTATTCCTACGGAATATTATTTTACCAATGTTATTCCTACGGACTATTATTTTACCAATGTTATTCCTACGGACTATTATTTTACCAATGCTATTCTTACGGACTGTTGATTATTTAGGGCAAACTAGCGCATTGATGATTTTTATCGCTGTTCGTTAGGTGATCAATCAGTTGTCACATCCTTTGCGTACTTTTTTCTTGTCAATTCCCTCCTTCATCCTCATAGATAATATCACTCTTCTTATCTACCAAACAACACATATCCTATACTAATCTCAAAACATCAACTCTCGATATATAGGTTTTTCAGGATTTTTCAAATTATATTTTGTATATAATTTATCATTAATTTTTTTAAATTTTTCATCGTTAAATATTTTTAAAAATTTCATCGTTAAATTTTTTTTTAATTTTCATCGTTAAATTTTTTTTTAATTTTCATCGTTAAATTTTTTTTAAATTTTCATTGTTAAATTTTTTTTAAATTTCATCGTTAAATTTTTTTTTAATTTTCATCGTTATTTTTTCAAATTTTCCTATCTTTAAATTTTTTTATCTTTAATTTTTTTATTTTAATATTAAGATTTTCTCAAATTTTACTACAGTTTCTTTAATTTTTACTAAATTTTAATTTTTCTAAATTTTAATTTTTCTAAATTCCCAATTTGCTATAAAATTCTATTTTCAATTTACATCTAAACTCTAATCCAATTTCAATAGTATCGCTATCTTATTGACCGAGTTATCTCTTATAGGTTAATTATGTAGAAAATCTTTCTCACCATATGTTTCAATATGTGTTCACTATGACATACATACATATAATAAAATATCAACCTATATGTTTTTTATTTAATGTTGTACTCAATCAATCAGCACAAGAAATCACTCCCTGGTGTATTATTAAATGAAATTCAATCATATTTTATCGCCCTGTAATATCCGAGCTTCGAATTACAGTAATGTATTCGAACACCTTTTTATTGGTCTCATTGAACCATTCATTCGAACAGTTTTGAAATCTGAGTGACTGTATCGAATTGGTCATTTTGATTACTGTAAACGGCGATTTTACTGATCGTATTAAGCGATTAGTACCTTATTTTTATTACTCGATTTAAGATCAAAACACTTTATACTCCATGCGTTTTAACCAGAACTTTATACAGTTGACTGTATAATAAGTTCCACACACTGTATAACCACATCTTAACACAAATGATTCTATATTAAGTTCCTAAAAACTGTATAGAGCTAACTTTGACACTGTACAGGTATCTACTGTAGATATACAGTAGGGTTATACCGTAGAAACTATAATAGTACCTCTATAATAAATTTTACACACTGCATAGGGTAACCTTCACACTGTAGGCGCCTACTGTAGATATACGGTAGGTCTCTGCCTTCTCAGCTTTGACAAGTCATTTCCAATTATTCTTTAATTACAGCCGTGTGTCTTCTTCATCATCTCTAGAGTTATTTATTTGTCTCTGCGCGAATAAGAAATGCTCCCTATACTTGCATGCCCTGCAGCTACATATCCCTTTCCACTTTTTTTCACTCAACCGTGTCTATTATTAACGCTACATCATGTTAGGTCTTGAAATACCTTTTTATTTACCCAATCGGCTAGATAATTAGTTTATAAATTATACTGGTTGAAGATGTAAACACTCATCCAACTGGTATTATGGTTTTCGATAACTTTTCTTAATTGTTAAACGAGGTTTCAATTTCGAGTTAATGTAGTACCGATATTCTGTAGCTTTTAATGGTCTCATTTTAACACCTAGAGTTCTAATCTAACACTAAAAGAACCCAATAATGGTAAGAACTTTCACTCTAACCCCCTCTCCTGTACATCTTTTAATGGTCGCCCTAATTGTATTTTTATTTCATTAAAACCTTCCAAGCGTGGCTGTTGCCGTCGCAATTAATGATTAATTTGCACTGGGGGTGCTTAAAACCCAAATAATAATAATGGCTACGGGTGTTTCTGTGTACAATCAGTTCCTTTACTTCCTGCCTTTTCCCCTCAAGTTTATTCTGTGGGATGGTACGGTGACTTTGTTAGCCGACTGTTCGTTCGAATGCGCCTCAATGGGCCAATATTTATGGTTATTGTTATGGGGCTGTAGGAGAAGGTTTGCAATTCTGTAGTCTCTTGTTTGGTCGAATTAAACATCGAATTGGTGAAGTTGATCGTTTGGATTCTCCATTATTAATTTCTAGTCACTAAGTGCATGTATGTACTGGTATTTTACTGCTACATTCAAGTCAGTTTTTCAGAGGAAGATATTTAATTTTGTTTTAAATTCACTTTTCAACTTCAAAATGGATGTTATGTGTTCATTCTTTATAATATTTCACATCGCATTTAATTATTACTGATGATCAAACTTATTGTCATATAATAACGTAAAATAGTTGATACAAGAAAATCCTGTTAAAAATAAACTCCTTCCCTTTGTACCGACTTTTTCGTTAGCTATATATAGAACCGCGCACGGAAGATGCAGTCATTCTTACTTAAGAGGTGGCAAGTGACGGACGTTCAGTAGTCTCGCGCTGTCTATCACGCTCCCGTATGTATGATGGATGGCAGGCAGGTATTGTGGCTGTAGCGTGTATCTCATTCCATCAGAGATGTTAAAGGCTCTGGGGTCGATGCCCTCTCTCTTCTAATTGATATTGGCATGTTTCATCGTGTTCTTAGATCGTTTGCGTTTCATAAGATTTATTGCTGACTAAAAAAGGCTTGAATACTTCTTCTCATCCTGTTCAGCCGTGTGAAAATTAGCCAATTTTACTAATTTGAACTACGCTCTTATATTTTTGGTTATTGTTATCGGATTACATTATTTAGGATGATCAATTATTCTAGTTATTCAAAATAGCTTTCATTCTGTAGAGTTTTCTCATATATCCAACATTTCTATCCACCTTGGTTTATCTACTAATCCTCATTCACATGCCACTCTATCCACTTTTTAATCCCTCTCTCCCCTCTCTATCCATCTCATCCCCATGCTCATCTCGTAGCTTTCTGATCCATCAAGCCCCTAACTTTGGAGCTTGAAGGTCTTTTCCGAAGCATTTATCTCTATTGGCAGAGAAGCGACTTAACCCTATAAATCAAATGGCACAAAGACTATAGCCAGCCCTGCATCTCCAGTGATTACTGCTGCGTTCGCTTCAATTGCTATCTCCACGCTTAAAACTCTAGCCAGATCAATCAATTTGTCGGGAGTCGAGCTATTAATGCCACCAAGATGAATGGGGTGAAAGGGGTGAACGCTTTCCTTCTCTTAACATATGCTCTAAAGTTTAATCGCGATGTACCTGCAGTAGTCTTTCAGTACTTAAAGATAAATCATGTGAAATTTGAGAGCTGTGAAAGAATTTCAGGACGTAAGATTAGGTTGCGTGGTTTGAATTTAGTATGTTTATAGTATTGAATTTCCAATTCTGTGGAAAGAAAGGGAAAGTGACGTAGAATCCATTTGTTCCTCATGGGTGTACCTGAACCGCTACAATATGCGCTTGACTACGTGAAAAATACACATTCCTGTTCCTTCATCCACTAAAACTGTCACCGATATAGCTATTCCCTACCGCCGAAGAAACAAAGTTACGCGGCTTACGAAGAAGCACCCACCGCATTTCAGTCTTCGGCCGCCTGCTCCAACAGACCGCCATGTTCTCAATTTCGGCAGGTCGTAAAGTAGAAGGAACGGCGACGTCAACGGCCGCTGGAAGGCGAATTTACATTCTAAATTCATCGGAATGAAGAAGTGAATTGGGAGGCGTGAGTTGTATGTGGCAGATTCTTTAGGCTTTTTTCACTCTAGATTACTTACTTTGCTTGAACGGAGAATGTGAAGCAAGAGGAAGAGTTATGGTTGGACTAGTGAAGACTTATTCTTCTATAATCCCACCTTAATTCTCTCTCTAAGAAATTTAGACATCATGAAGCATATTGTGGTCCACGTGTCGTAACTTTTCTAGATGGATTATTCGATTAGCGCAGCTCTTTTTGGAGTGTGGGAACGGCGTGATTTTTCTCAGAGAGGAGGATACACATTAATGCAGACAAATAGGCCAGAAACCGCAGAGATTTTGTTGGTAGGAAATGTCGTTGCAGCGAAGTGATGATGAAAGGAAATGAAACAAACCCTAATGTTCTTCTTCGATTCCTGTTAGCTTTGTAATGACTAACACTGACTGTGGCGTGAAAATTCATTTAAAGGTTCTGGTGCAATCAAGAGATCTTAATTAGGATTGATTGCAAAGGTGGTTACTTACAGGTTGGAATAGATATTTTTTCTGCACTAGTTTGTTCCAGTGGATGAACATAGATTGTTGGTGAATTTTAATAAATCTCCGTATTCATCTTGTTGTTTGTAATTGGAAAATGTAACTTGACCACTTTTAGAAATAATTATAATTGGTGATCCCCATAGTGGAAATTTTTTCGTGAATGTTTATATCTAACATGCTCAATATATGAGTAGTATATATTGTTTTGTATTTGATCTCGTACTCCTGATAGGATTAATACTAATTGGTCCATTTATATCAGACAGACTTAATAAATGCCGAAATTAATAGAGGCTAATTTGTCCGGAGACAAAGTTGCCATCCCTTTTATTGGGCATGGGGCCCCGGGGGATGGACTTCGGAGTGCCATTACCCATCCTCATATATCTATATGTCAGGGAATAAATGTTACCCTGGGCTACTATGCCTATGGGCTACGATTAAGCTAAATGAAGTGGGGATGAAACTTTATCTTTGCTTCTGGTTACCAATCACCCAGAAGATTTGGTATCCGAGTTGCAGTGCTTGCGGTGATGGTGATTATAAGTTTGGTGGACGGATTAGATTGGTATTGTGGTATCTATTAATGATTTGTTATTTATCTTGTTTTATTTTGGTTCACGATATTGTACTTAATTTTGTTAGGTTAATGTTAGGAATTAACAAGTGTTACTATAATTCAATCTTGAATATCTGCATTTCTTTACTCGATATCAGTTGTGGAACATTCCCTCAATATCAGTTGTGGATCATTCCCTCGATATCAGTTGTGGAACATTCCCTCGATATCAGTTGTGGAGCATTCCCTCGATATCAGTTGTGGAACATTCCCTCGATATCAGTTGTGGAACATTCCCTCGATATCAGTTGTGGAACATTCCCTCGATATCAGTTGTGGAACATTCCCTCGATATCAGTTGTGGAACATTCCCTCGATATCAGTTGTGGAACATTCCCTCGATATCAGTTGTGGAACATTCCCTCGATATCAGTTGTGGAACACTCCCTCGATATCAGTTGTGGAACACTCCCTCGATATCAGTTGTGGAACACTCCCTCGATATCAGTTGTGGAACACTCCCTCGATATCAGTTGTGGAACACTCCCTCGATATCAGTTGTGGAACACTCCCTCAATATTAGTTGTGGAATATTCCCTCAATATCAGTTGTGGAATTCTCTCGATATCAGTTGTGGAACATTCCCTCGATATCAGCTTTACAATATTCCCTCGGTATCAGCTTTGCCATATTCCCTCGGTATCAGCTTTGCCATATTCCCTCGATATCATCTTTACAACATTCCCTCGATATCATCTTTACAATATTCCCTCGATATCATCTTTACAATATTCCCTCGATATCATCTTTACAATATTCCCTCGATATCATCTTTACAACATTCCCTCGATATCAGTCTCTTCCCTTTACATTTCTCTTCAAATCCATGATCAGAATAATCTACGAACATAGCCAAGAAAAGTACACGGTGTTCAATTACTACCAAGGTTATACGACTCGAATTACGACGAAGAGAATTCGCTCATAAATTACCATTTGTACTGTGTGTTTCGTTCGTATTTGTTTCATTTGCCTCCTCTGTATTGGCTATCAATCTTGTATCTTTTATTATCTTTCTCTTTCGAAATTAGTCCAATGTTCAGAGTTATGGTTGCTGTAGATTGATTGCCTTCGCTGATGTACTTTGTTTGTGTCTTGATGTTAGCAACGGGATGTTCTGTAACTGAAATGGTGGGGTAAGTGACGAATTATCGGGCAGTTCCACATCTTTGGTCATATGAGAAAAAACAATATTGTAATGATTATTTAATTTTCATTGGTATCCATGATACCTACAGGTATCATGTGCATTGGTATTTATGATATCTGCTGGTATCATGGATAAAAATTAAAATTAAATAGTTAGTCTATCGTTTTTTCTTATATGAACGAAGATGTAGTACTGACCGATAATTCGTAACTTACCCTATAAAGAATTTCGTTTTCAATTTCTATTGATGATGCGTTTGAATTTTATTTGGATTTTCTTTTTAAATTTTAATTTTAATTAACGCGTCTGTGCCTTTTTAGAACACTCTGCTTTTTTATTCTTATTTCAAAATTACTCGTATGAGTTTGTGCGCTTTCATGAAATACAAAATGATCAAATTACAGTTTTTGATTTCCACCCCCCACACCCCCACTTTCCTCTCCAACACTTTGCGTCAATCTAGACCCCCACCCCTCACTCTGACACCCCCCCTTCTCTTACTTTGATCTTCATATTGCACATTTGGCTCTAATTTCTATTAGACGGAGATGGAGAAATGCATAGGCCTACCTGCAGTGGCTGGCACTGTTAGACTGCACCAGGTGACAGATTGCATAGGCCTACCTGCAGTGGCTGGCACTGTTAGACTGCACCAGGTGACAGATTGCATAGGCCTACCTGCAGTGGCTGGCACTGTTAGACTGCACCAGGTGACAGATTGCATAGGCCTACCTGCAGTGTGCTGGCACTGTTAGACTGCACTAGATGACAGATTGCATAGGCCTACCTGCAGTGTGCTGGCACTGTTAGACTGCACCAGGTGACAGATTGCATAGGCCTACCTGCAGTGTGGTGGCACTGTTAGACTGCAGCAGGTGACAGATTGCATAGACCTACCTGCAGTGTGCTGGCACTGTTAGACTGCACCAGGTGACAGATTGCATAGGCCTACCTGCAGTGTGCTGGCACTGTTAGACTGCACCAGGTGACAGATTGCATAGGCCTACCTGCAGTGTGCTGGCACTGTTAGACTGCACCAGGTGACAGATTGCATAGGCCTACCTGCAGTGTGCTGGCACTGTTAGACTGCACCAGGTGATAGATTGCATAGGCCTACCTGCAGTGTGCTGGCACTGTTAGACTGCACCAGGTGACAGATGCGCCAACTGTGAGTATTGGTTACATCCTAACTCATTCACTACACAGGAGTTCATTATAGAGGAGTTCTGATGTATGATTTTGCTTATTACAAAAACAATATAACAGACATAAAAATAGTATATATTCATGAAAACAATAAACAATAAAAAGAATATGTTTTTCATAGTGACAATATTTCAGGCGAAGGTTACAAGATAGTATTGTCACAACCCTAGTAATAACAAAGTAACACTTCTTTATTCTGTCTGCTGTCCCAATTTTTTGTCGGCTTAATTGTCTTGGGCCCAATTGTCGGCCCACGACCATAGATAAATGTACCATATCCGTTGACACTCGCATATCTACCATCATCATAGATGATCATCTATGACTCTACCCGCCACTTGCATTGCATTTTAGTGCATTCACTGGTCTGAAATAGCAGTACACTGCACTTTGGTGCACTCACTGGTCTGAAATAGCAGTACACTGCACTTTAGTGCATTCACTGGTCTGAAATAGCAGTACACTGCACTTTAGTGCATTCACTGGTCTGAAATAGCACTGCACTGCACTTTGGTGCATTCACTGGTCTGAAATAGCACTGCACTGCACTTTAGTGCATTCACTGGTCTGAAATAGCACTGCACTGCACTTTGGTGCATTCACTGGTCTGAAATAGCACTGCACTGCACTTTAGTGCATTCACTGGTCTGAAATAGCACTGCACTGCACTTTGGTGCATTCACTGGTCTGAAATAGCACTGCACTGCACTTTGGTGCATTCACTGGTCTGAAATAGCACTGCACTTTAGTGCATTCACTGGTCTGAAATAGCACTGCACTGCACTTTGGTGCATTCACTGGTCTGAAATAGCACTGCACTGCACTTTAGTGCATTCACTGGTCTGAAATAGCACTGCACTGCACTTTGGTGCATTCACTGGTCTGAAATAGCAGTACACTGTACTTTGGTGCATTCACTGGTCTGAAATAGCACTGCACTGCACTTTAGTGCATTCACTGGTCTGAAATAGCAGTACACTGTACTTTGGTGCATTCACTGGTCTGAAATAGCACTGCACTGCACTTTAGTGCATTCACTGGTCTGAAATAGCAGTACACTGCACTTTGGTGCATTCACTGGTCTGAAATAGTATTAGGCACCGAGGCGGTGGCTCCAAATTAGATTACAGCACTTGATATTTGGTTTCTATCCCGAATTAATAGATAGCCACACACACACCGCAGTCAGCTCTAATTCTATTCCTCCAAATGTGTATTGAAATGCAATAGCACTCGGGTAGCTACTCAATTAAAAGTTGTGTCCTGAATGACATTTGTGTGTTGGTCCTGGTGAACTAATTAGTCTGGTAATTCAAATAATTTACACCCGAAATCTGAGCCCCTGGAATTAGTAGAAAATTAGCTACCGTTGTGTGTACGATGATGTAGCCTGTATACGATGCTGTAGCCTGTATACGATGCTGTAGCCTGTATACGATGCTGTAGCCTGTATACGATGCTGTAGCCTGTATACGATGCTGTAGCCTGTATACGATGCTGTAGCCTGTATACGATGCTGTAGCCTGTGTACGATGTTGTATCCTGTATACGATGTTGTATCCTGTATACGATGTTGTATCCTGTATACGATGTTGTATCCTGTATAAGACGTTGTATCCTGTATACGACGTTGTATCCTATATACGACGTTGTATCCTGTATACGACGTTGTATCCTGTATATGATGTTGTATCCTGTATATGATGTTGTATCCTGTATATGATGTTGTATCCTGTATATGATGCTGTATCCTGTATACGATGCTGTATCCTGTATACGATGCTGTATCCTGTATACGATGCTGTATCCTATATACGGTGTTGTATCCTATATACGATGTTGTATCCTATATACGATGTTGTATCCTATATACGATGTTGTATCCTATATACGATGTTGTATCCTATATACGATGTTGTATCCTATATACGATGTTGTATCCTATATACGATGTTGTATCCTATATACGATGTTGTATCCTATATACGATGTTGTATCCTATATACGATGTTGTATCCTATATACGATGTTGTATCCTATATACGATGTTGTAATTTACTGTAACCGATAATAAATGACGATAGGCCGATTATATTTTTCTCGATTGAGATAGTTGCAAGAATATGCATTACCACTAAATAATATTCAGCAAAAAGCATGTACTTACTGCTTGCTTAATGTATTTTTATTATTTAGCATTCTGTTTGTTTTGTAAGTTGACTCATCACTTATTCTTTTGACGTTAAGTGTTTTAATTAAGTCTATTTCTCTTGCTGCAAACGAAGCGGATATTTTCCGGAGCGAGCGTTTTATTTCGCATCACGATATTCTTTTTCGCTATTAAGTGGCAGTATTATTTTTAATGCTTCAAAAAGCCGTCACTATTTTTCTCTCGATTAATTCAATTATCTGCGATATACATTTTTCCGGAAAATATTTCTCAGAATAATGTGAAATTTATGCAGGATAACGTTTCCGAGATATTTAATATACTTTCTTTCATTTCAGAATTGCTTATTTTTCGACATGGTTAAGTTACGAATTTTCATTCAGTTCCACATCTTCGGTCATATAAGAAAACACGGTATAGCTTATAATTATTATTGTATTTTTATATAGTTTCTCTTATATGACCGAAGCTGTGGAATTCGTAATTCTTTTATTACACAACAGTACGAATTATTTTACTACAGAGACTGACGTATAACACATGAAAATGGGACATCAGAAGACGACGTTAAATGGGATATCAGATGACGACGTTAAATGGGACATCAGAAGACGACGTTAAATGGGACATCAGAAGACGACGTTAAATGGGACATCAGAAGACGACGTTAAATGGGATATCAGATGACGACGTTAAATGGGACATCAGAAGACGATGTTAAATGGGACATCAGAAGACGATGTTAAATGGGACATCAGAAGACGATGTTAAATGGGACATCAGAAGACGATGTTAAATGGGACATCAGAAGACGATGTTAAATGGGACATCAGAAGACGACGTTAAATGGGACATCAGAAGACGACGTTAAATGGGACATCAGAAGACGACGTTAAATGGGACATCAGAAGACGACGTTAAATGGGACATCAGAAGACGACGTTAAATGGGACATCAGAAGACGATGTTAAATGGGACATCAGAAGACGATGTTAAATGGGACATCAGAAGACGATGTTAAATGGGACATCAGAAGACGATGTTAAATGGGACATCAGAAGACGATGTTAAATGGGACATCAGATGACGACGTTAAATGGGACATCAGATGACGACGTTAAATGGGACATCAGAAGACGACGTTAAATGGGACATCAGAAGACGACGTTAAATGGGACATCAGAAGACGATGTTAAATGGGACATCAGAAGACGATGTTAAATGGGACATCAGAAGACGATGTTAAATGGGACATAAGAAGACGATGTTAAATGGGACATCAGATGACGACGTTAAATGGGACATCAGAAGACGACGTTAAATGGGACATCAGAAGACGACGTTAAATGGGACATCAGAAGACGACGTTAAATGGGACATCAGAAGACGACGTTAAATGGGACATCAGAAGACGACGTTAAATGGGACATCAGAAGACGACGTTAAATGGGACATCAGAAGACGATGTTAAATGGGACATCAGAAGACGACGTTAAATGGGACATCAGAAGACGACGTTAAATGGGACATCAGAAGACGACGTTAAATGGGACATCAGAAGACGACGTTAAATGGGACATCAGAAGACGACGTTAAATGGGACATCAGAAGACGACGTTAAATGGGACATCAGAAGACGATGTTAAATGGGACATCAGAAGACGATGTTAAATGGGACATCAGAAGACGATGTTAAATGGGACATCAGAAGACGATGTTAAATGGGACATCAGATGACGACGTTAAATGGGACATCAGATGACGACGTTAAATGGGACATCAGAAGACGATGTTAAATGGGACATCAGAAGACGATGTTAAATGGGACATCAGAAGACGATGTTAAATGGGACATCAGAAGACGATGTTAAATGGGACATCAGAAGACGATGTTAAATGGGACATCAGAAGACGATGTTAAATGGGACATAAGAAGACGACGATGGGACATCAGAAGACGATGTTAAATGGGACATAAGAAGACGACGATGGGACATCAGAAGACGACGTTAAATGGGACATCAGAAGATGACGTTAAATGGGACATCAGAAGTTAGAGCTGATCTCCCCATTCGCACCACAATTCCCATTTACTTTTCTCCCCATTCCCGTGGGAATTGTGCTGATATTCTCTCTCATAATCCCAGTCCCAGAGGTGTACTGTTGGAATGAGGGCTGCAGAGGGGAAAGTCTTCAGCTCGAATAAATTAGTCACTGTTAGCGCTTTTTCGGAAACTGGTGATGGTGTCATCGGCGGTATGGTAAACACGATAGTAAGTTAAAAAACATTCAAGCTGGTGTAGAAATGCTCAAACTGGTGTAGAAATGCTCAAACTGGTGTAGAAATGCTCAAACTGGTGTAGAAATGCTCAAACTGGTGTAGAAATGCTCAAACTGGTGTAGAAATGCTCAAACTGGTGTAGAAATGCTCAAACTGGTGTAGAAATGCTCAAACTGGTGTAGAAATGCTCAAACTGGTGTAGAAATGCTCAATTGTTCATATTAAGCTCGCTCAAAAATGTTTAAACTCGCTTAAACAAGTTCAATATCGTTTAAAATTAAAATTTGCTAAAGAATTTAGACTAAACCATTTCTAAACTATTCAGACTATTAGCTCCATGCTGAATCAACCTAATGTTTTCATAACTATATGAAAAACAAAACAGGTCTAAGAAACACGTATTTTGCTAGTATGACAATAAACACCGCTCTCTCTTCTCAACTAAATGGTCATAAATTGGACATCACGTAGCATTTCCCCCCTTCATCCAATTGCAGAAACAACTGTATTCCTCTTGCTCATAAATTTGAAAGTTGTATTTCATTGGCGTATGCATACAGTCAGTCAGTCAGTCTGGCTCTCGTGAAATCAATCCCCACTTTAGTCAAACAGAAGGGCAAACAATAACTGCAAACAGCGTCTGAAGTACGGACTAATAAATCTTCGCTTGGCCTGTCTATCCATGTCATTTGTCCCTTACAATCGATTGTTGTGGCTCACACTCTTTGGTGACGGTATCTGTGATACTCCTCAATATGTATCTGTGCTACCTCTATATGTATCCATTTTGCCTCTATATGTATATGTGCTTCCCCTCTATCTGTATATGTGCTACTCCTCTATCTGTATATGTGCTACTCCTCTATCTGTATATGTGCTACTCCTCTATCTGTATATGTGCTACTCCTCTATCTGTATATGTGCTACTCCTCTATCTGTACATACACTACATGTTACCTTTATTTGTACTCCTTTCTATTCTCGTACGTAATGTCCCTCTCCGTTTATCTTTACTACAATCAAGCATCTATGCTAGCTATCTGTATCCATGCTACCATTTACCTGTATCCATGTCATTCAATAGAGTATCCGTACTTTTCCAGTAGCCATGTTACTCCAGTATCCAAGCTACTGCAGTATCCAAGCCCCTATGCCAGAGCTGAAAGTCCTGTTGATGAAAGGTAGCGCGTGCTCATTCCAGGTACTTTTGGATTAACTACAAAATGAACCATGAAAGTTTCGTGCTCTTTTTCTTTGTATAATGTTATCAGCAGGATTTTGTTAATAGAAAGCCTTTTTTATTGCACATTAGTTTCTCAACTTTCTTCAAGATATGTAACTAACTAATTAGTTCTTGAAGTAAGTAAGCAAGCTTGTATAAAATACTAATCTTGGTGACATTTTTTACTAATCCTTTTATAAATTGAATTTCTAAGGAAATTATCGGGAACCAATCTTTTTAGTGGAAAGTTTTCTATAATTATATATAACAAAATAGTTTTCAGATGGTGAAACACGTCTTTTATTTAATATGCGATATTGTACCTCATACCTGATAAAATTGATTTCAATATGTCAAGAATTACCGCTAAATATATTTATTGTCGAATGAATATTTTCTTATTTAAAGTAGATGTTGAATAGTAAAGTACCCAAAGTACTTCCCTGAGGAACACTTATCCTGTCAAGTATTTAAGTTGATTGTTGAAGATATTGTTTAGTGAATTGTATATTAAGTGAAATGTATGTTTACTGAATTGTACTCTTAGTAGTGTATGTAATATGTAGTTTATTAGTGTCTTTATGTTTAGTAGGGTAAATTACAAATTATCGGTCAGTTTCAAATCTTCGGCCATGTACGAAAAAACGATATTATTATTATTTTTTATTGGTATCCATGATACCTGAAGGTATCATGGATACCAATAAAAATTAAAATTAAATAACAATAATAATACTGTTTTTTCGTGTATGACCGAAGATGTGAAAGTGACCGATAATTCGTATTTTACCCTAGTGTGTTTATGTTTATAGTAGGCATGTGGTAAAGACCGTTAAGTTAGTTACCTTTATTTTCACGCATTGCCTTCTGCTAAATCAGGTTTGTGTGAGTAAGTCGCAAATTTAGTGCACACTCTCTCTCCGGTGATAATAAATAAGGAAGCCAAGATGGGGACATAATGCAACGCATCTTTCACCTAACTTTCATTATTCTTTATGTATATGTTCTGCTTGCTTATATTATGTGGGCATGGAATGAAGAATAAGGAGATTGCACTAATGGTCATTTTAAAAGGTAGCTAAATGTAACTTGCGTATACACAGACAATCATTGTTGTACACTATGTAATATAAATAGTGAAATTTAATATAAAAAACTTGTACTAAAAAGTAACATTTACCAAATAGGAGATTTCAGTTGGTTATTATAAAAGAAATGCTATATATTTTCTCTAGACAATAAATGTGTTTTGATGCTAGAATTTTTTTTTTTTTTTTAATGATTAGCAACTGAAAAGTTTTAATCCGTTAATCAATTCGCATCTATTTTTAGTCTTGATTATTATTTTAAGTTTATACCCTTTCATTCAGCATATGTTACAAATTCTATTTTTTGCTTTATTAAATATAGATACAAACTCTTCCTGCTTCTTTTAATACAACTCTATGTTTTTAATATTTGTTTGTTCACTATAACATTAAAGTTTTAAAAGTAAAATGCCGAAGCTTTCTTTCTTCTCCAAGCCTCTTTTACTGCTCAGATTTGTCAAATTTATCTCCTTGAGGCGAAAATGTTCAGAAAGAACAATGATATAAAATAATGTCATTTTTTCCCCTCAACACGGAAAACGGAGAATTTCTTCACGAAAATAGAAATATTTGTCAAGAGTGCTTGCTTGCTATAGGGTTGGCTCTGTTTTGACGCGATTTAGACATGAACTATTGTGTGGGTATAGTGTGTAATTTAACTCCATGCCTATTTATAGTGCTGAACAAAATGCGACTTTTTATGGAAAAACAAAACTTGCTAAAAAAAATGCGCGACTTCTTTGGTCATTGTTTTTTATTCATGGATTATTTTCCAAGCTAACATGCATATCAAATGAATAATTCTTTCTTAAATTATGTAAACAGTTATGCAAGAATTTGTAGCCATAGTTGATAGTTTTTATTCATGCAAGTGTTGACCGTCCATCATCGGGTATATTCGATACCATTTCATTTCGTCTGTGATATTCTTAAGATCTATGATTTGTAAAAGAACAACCTTACATATTTTTATATTTAAAAAATCAGCCTTTGCTAGTAGCTTATATGCTCTGAATTAGCTCCAAGCAAGCGTTAACTGAAAAAGCTTATGTCCCATTTAGATTTTTTCTCTTCATTTCCATGAGATGTAGCTAGGCCTACAGGAGATGTAGCTAGGCCTAAGTTGTGCTAATTCTTACATCATCTTTCAAATGAAGTCAAAGTACTTTGTTTAACTTTTCTTCAGACTAATAGGCTCTCTCTCTCTGTTTGAATAATTCTTTACAGTTTCTCTTGCTTTTCTTTTAATTGCTGCAGTTTAAATATTCTCGTAGTATGAAAAATATTGAAGATCTTGCTAATTTTACGAATAGTTTCGTTCTTAATGGTGAAAAATGATGAGTCATTTCTATTTTACTAGCAGGGTAAGTTCTTAATTATCGGTCAGTTCCACATTTTCGGTCATATAAGAAAAAACGATATAATAATAATTACTCAACCAACCCTAGTGAAATAATTATTATTATATCGTATAATACCCTAGTGAAATGAATTCATCATTTATATTCTTTATACTGAATTATCATCATAAATATTCAAGTTAATTCTTTTACTGTTGTTGGCTCCCAGAGATGATAGGTATGGTGGGGCCACTGAAGATTAAGCTGGGTCCCTGCATAATCTTCTATGGCCCCACCATACCTTTCTCTACCAAATAATGTCTGTATCAAATTGGTTTAGTTAACAATTTAATTATATAATTGTATAAGATATTAAATCCTTTTCCTTCGAATATTTCAGTAATAGTAGATCATAGGAGAGAATTTCTCCCATAACCATGTGATGGGGATTTAATTATAGTATATTATGTAAAGTCTTCCTTTTCCTGCTAGAATATACTGAGAATATAGCAAGAATATAGCTTTATATTACACTATAATATAGCAAGAATATAGCTTTATATTACACTATAATATAGCAAGAATATAGCTTTATATTACACTATAATATAGCAAGAATATAGCTTTATATTACACTATAATATAGCAAGAATATAGCTTTATATTACACTATAATATAGCAAGAATATAGCTTTATATTACACTATAATATAGCAAGAATATAGCTTTATATTACACTATAATATAGCAAGAATATAGCTTTATATTACACTATAATATAGCAAGAATATAGCTTTATATTACACTATAATATAGCAAGAATATAGCTTTATATTACACTATAATATAGCAAGAATATAGCTTTATATTACACTATAATATAGCAAGAATATAGCTTTATATTACACTATAATATAGCAAGAATATAGCTTTATATTACACACAGAGAACGGTTTTGTTGATACAACAAAAAAAAGTAGGTTTTTGGTTGTATTAACAAAATAAGTTAGTCAGCTATGAGCCATCAAAATAATTTTGTTACAGTAAATATATATTTTTGTTAAGGTTTTTTTGTTATAGTTACACTAAATTTTTTAAGGTAACAGTAACTAGAGCTTATTAGTTATAGTAACATTACAATACTGTTACTTCAAAAAATGTATTTTGTTATATCAACAAAAAGTATATTTAAAGCAACACAAATTATTTTTTGTAGCAACAAATCATCTTGTTATTTTAACTGAAAAAATAGATTATGCTGTTTTAATTAGTATATCTTATTATATTGCATATAGTGTATATGTAAATTTGGCTGCATATCAATTAGTATTATGTTGCATGATGTTATACACAAATTAAATGGGAATAAATGAACATAGAAATGAAGTGGTATATTCAGGACTCGAACCGACGATCTCCAATCTCAAGTCTGCGGCGCTAACCTCTCAGCCATACTGGACATGGTAGGAGTAGGATTGGAATGAACTATAACTAATATGAAAACATGCATGCCTTTTATAGTTATTATAAATAAATATTATTTAATATTCTATTGATACCGTATCTTTTCTTTTTATAATGAAAAGCAATAAAAAATTTAAATTGAATATTTTAAAAATAGCTATCTATTAATATTTATCAATTCCCACCTACCTACGGTAACCTACCTAGTTTCTTACTAGGTTTTATTAATCAATACCTACATAAATACCTACATAATGTGTATCATTACTTACGTAGTTATGATACGTAAAAAAGGCTTCAGAATGAACTTGCTGTAATATGTATCAATATTTTTACCATTAAGATTTGACCCAAGACTCAATGCATAACTATTTCCCGCGTAAACCAGACGAGGGACATACGTGGGAATATCGATACAAAATAGCACTCAAGAAACACGTATAAATTTATATATATATTGATTCTGTACGAACAATGAATACATATTGTGGTAACTTAAAATGTATATGAAGCCTAATAACAAAAAGAAATGGCAGATAATTATTACTATTGACAATATAATATTGTTAATAGTAAAAAATATATCAACAAAAATATAATATTATTGTAGCAAAATTATTATTTATAAAGACAAAGATATTTTGTTAAACAATAATGTTATATTTTAACTAAATTTTTCAAGTTACTACTACAAAAGCATTTTGTTATAAATAAAAAACCATTTAGCAATATTATATTGCTATGATAGCAATATTATATTGCTATCATAGCAATATTTAAGTTAATATGAACAAACCTTTTTTAGTAACCTTAACAATATTCCATTACAAAAAATGTACTGTTAACTTAAAGAAATATTTTGTTGCAGTGAAGAAATCTTTGAACAATATTTTATTGCTGATTTAACTCAATTGATGGTTAATATAACAAAATTTTCCCATTACCATAACCAAATGTTATCGACAAAATACGTTTTGTAAATTTAACAAAACCGTTCTCTGTGTGTACACTATAAAATAACAAGAATATAGCTTTATATTACACTATAATATAGCAAGAATATAGCTTTATATTACACTATAATATAGCAAGAATATAGCTTTATATTACACTATAATATAGCAAGAATATAGCTTTATATTACACTATAAAATAACAAGAATATAGCTCTGTATTACACTATAATATAGTGACTATGTTATAGTCACTATAACATAGTGATTATGTTACAGTGACTATGTTATAGTGACTATATTATAGTGACTATATTATAGTCACTATGTTATACTCTAGCCACCGCTGCTAATTATTTTAATTACAATGTTTATGAAGAGAGTTTTAATTCGTACCGGAAATATTATTCCGTGAAGCTCTTCACATTAACTCTTCATATTAACTCTTCATATTAACTCTTCATATTAACTCTTCATATTAACTCTTCATATTAACTCTTCATATTAACTCTTCATATTAACTCTTCACTCTTCATATTAACTCTTCACTCTTCATATTAACTCTTCACGAATTATATTTTTTTATATTTTTTTTTTTTAGTATAAAATTTTCCTTGGTAATAAATTTGCATGACTTAACTAAATGAACATTTTTGTGGTAAAGTATTTTAGGGTTTGGAAATAATTCCTGATGGTTACCATTCCCATCATTCCTGATGGTTACCATTCCCATCATTCCTGATGGTTACAATTCCCATCATTCCTGATGGTTACCATTCCCATCATTCCTGATGGTTACCATTCCCATCATTCCTGATGGTTACAATTCCCATCATTCCTGATGGTTGCCATTCCCATCATTCCTGATGGTTGCCATTCCCATCATTCCTGATGGTTACCATTCCCATTCCTACTTTTTCCAATAGAGTTTAATTTTATTTCCAATAATTGAAATAGTCCCTGACGCAAATGATCTTATTCTCTATTTTGATATCCGATAATTAGTTATTTCCATGCAACACACAAAGCTCTCAACCAGATAATTGTATCTGGAATTTGTTCGTGTGTATTGTCAGCATTTTTAATTATTGCCTTCTGACTTTGATCGGGTGTACTTTTTTCTAGTTTTGTTGATGTTGTTCGTGAAGCGAGCGCTTTAGTTTCTATATTGATTGGAATTAAATTTTTTGATCAAAGTTACAGTAAAGATTGCGAATAAAAAGTCATTATCTTTATAGTTTCAGAACGTTGGCTTGTTTTTATAACAACTTTAACTATAAACAAGTGTATGTTGTCTCAGCAAATAAATAGATGTAAAGAGAGTTAGATATTTTATAAACTGTACTTCATTTGAAAGAGTACATATGGTAAATAATTATATATGACTAGGGTAAGTTCTTAATTATCGGTCAGTACCACATTTTCGGTCACGTAAGAAAAAACGATTTAATAATAATTATTTAATTTTAATTTTGGATGGATACCAATTCAGGTATCATGGATATCAATTCAGGTATCATGGATACCAATTCCGGTATCATGGATACCAATTCAGGTATCATGGATATCTATTCAGGTATCATGGATACCAATTCAGGTATCATGGATACCAATTCCGGTATCATGGATACCAATTCAGGTATCATGGATACCAATTCCGGTATCATGGATACCAATTCCGGTATCATGGATACCAATTCCGGTATCATGGATACCAATTCCGGTATCATGGATACCAATTCCGGTATCATGGATACCAATTCAGGTATCATGGATACCAATTCAGGTATCATGGATACCAATTCCGGTATCATGGATACCAATTCCGGTATCATGGATACCAATTCAGGTATCATGGATACCAATTCAGGTATCATGGATACCTTCAGGAAGGCATCCATGATACCTTCAGGTATCATGGATACTAATTGAAAATTAAAATTAAATAATTCTTATTAAATCGTTTTTTCTTACGTGACCGAAAATGGGGAACTGACCGATAATTAAGAACTGACCCTACATATGGTAAATTATTATATAACGTAATTAGCAACATTGGGATTTTAATTGGGTAAGTTCCGAGTTATAGGACGGTTCCACATTTTCGATCACATAAATTTCTATTATAAAGAAATTATTTAAATTTAATGGTATAACCACCCCTCTGTTTTATCGTATCTATTTTATTAGGGCGTAAATAATGTAGATGATTGCAAGTTCGTAATAATGAATAAATTAATAATAATTGCAAGTTTATGATAATAAATAATCTATATTGCTGCAAGTAATAAGGGGCAGGTAAAGTGTAGTTAATTAGCATGGTAAATAATTAGCTACAACTTGTATGTCTACTCATGTAAGTTAACTTAGGTACTAACAAATACATTTACTGAAATTACTACCTACATACTCAATTTTAAAAAAAATAGGAAAACAATATAATTGTGGTTTTATTTTTATAATAGTGTATCTATTTACTAAAATATAAGATATGTAAACATGCAATAACTTTTAAAACATGATGTTACTTTTAAATAAACATGCAAGTGTAGTTAATTAAGTACATGCAGACTATATTCTTGACATGATGTTCAGCAGACATGATGTTCGTTCTTTCTGAAGATTAGAGATAATGAATGAATTAATTGTATGCTTTATTCTAATTCATTAAGTTTCATCGCCTCTATTCGCGTTAATGGCTGCTAAGCATGCCAAGAAAAAGCCACTATGCCAAGAAAAAGCCACTATGCCAAGAAAAAGCCACTATGCCAAGAAAAAGCCACTATGCCAAGAAAAAAGCCACTATGTCAAGAAAAAAGCCACTATGTCAAGAAAAGAGCCACTATGCCAAGAAAAGAGCCACTATGCCAAGAAAAAGCCACTATGCCAAGAAAAAGCCACTATGCCAAGAAAAAGCCACTATGCCAAGAAAAAGCCACTATGCCAAGAAAAGCAGGCATTGCTGTTAACACTATAAGAGTTCTAGGAACTCTGAACTTTCCGTCCGAGGTATCAATAAAAACTTATCAGTTAGACATATGTTATGAACTATAATTTCAATAAGAATAGCTATACCTATATATTTCAATAACTCTTGAAATAACATTGTTTCTTTCTCAAAAGTATCGAATGATGTTAATTTCTTACATCCTTTCTTTTAACCCTTACCCTAATAGTCCGTTAAAATACCACCGAAAGACTTTCTTATTGTATCCGTAGGATTATTGTTGAATATAAGGCCTAGGTATATAATGAGCTGTTTGTAGTCCAATTCGAAAATAAGCCTAAATCTGATGCTTTCCTGTCTTAGTTTTTGGTCCTCTGTTAGATTGGCTCTAGACTTTGTGAGGCTAACAACCACAGAGCGCTCTACATTTTACCCTCTTTTCGATTATCCGCAATAAGTCCATATTTGCCAAACTGTGTATTTTTATATTTGTGCCTATAGTAAAATTGAACCGGTCATTACCCGCTTTAATTTCCTGTGTAATTGATAGACATTAATTAGATCAGTTACTGAATTATGGAAATAAAGAATAAACAATTGGTTCTGAAGGGATAATTTCACATATATTCCCATTAAATTTTGAAAGTCTAGTGTCAATTCTCAAACCCAAGAAGAGATCATAACAGTTTCGCTATGAAGTGTGCTGCACAACAAACTAGCGGATACAACAATCATTTATGTTGAGTACATGAGAATCGTTGGCTGAGTATTTTTCATTCCGCGACCGAAAGCTTGAGACCGTATTTCTCTAATAGTACTATTTTTAGTACTATTAGCAACAATGAGTACTATTTTTAGTACTATTAGCAACAATGTAGTACTATTAGCAACAATGTAGTACTATTTTTAGTACTATTAGCAACAATGTAGTACTATTAGCAACAATGTAGTACTATTAGCAACAATGTAGTACTATTAGTACTATTAGCAACAATGAGTACTATTTTTAGTACTATTAGCAACAATGTAGTACTATTTTTAGTACTATTAGCAACAAATGTAGGTGGACTAATTAATTTTATGTTCAGTTGTGTTTTGACGATGTTGTTCTTTTCTTTGATTACCTCCAAGAATATTTAGCTTGCGAAGCTTAGTGGCTTTCAGGACTCTTAACATGATTTTCTGCCGCCAAAATGTTTCCTTTTTGTGCTTTTATTGGCCGCGGAACTGATGCTACAAGTCGTATTTTGTGTCGCCGCAGCCTTACCATTCTTTATGTGACGCTGTTGCTAATTACTGGCCCTACAGTCTTAAAATGTGTTGGAGGAGTGAGAGAGAGTGTGTTGGAGTAGTGGAAAAATGTGTTGTTCATCAGTTACGTTAAGGCCCTAGCAGATAAAATGCTGCGTTTTTACCGCCCAGTGTACGCCTCTTCAATTAATCACGGTTAAATGAATGGTAAGCAAAGTTACAGTCTATATTATCGTTTTTACCGCCTTCCATTCATTTAACAGTGATTAATTGAACAGGCGTCAACTGGGCGGTGAAAACGCGTCGTTTTAAGTGCTAGTATAGATTTAGCCTTAGTCTTTCTAGAAGCAATCAGAAGAAATCTGCTTAACTTCATTTAGTGTTTCGAATATTTCACTCCGGTACATCTCAATATTATCAGGTGAGTGGGATTGATGGTGTTGCACTGTGACACGAAGTGTTGCAACCTCATCGCTTGATTGCAACCCTCATGCATTATTTACAGGCAATGCACTCTCTGGCATTTCGCGTGTGTGGTTTACACAGTCATGCTCATGCCACTTGAGTTACGACGAACTTAAGGTCATGTAAAGTGAAAAAAAAGGTGATAGTAAGTGATTGAGTAGTCAATTCGAACACTGCGATTTGGAGTATGGTACTCTGGTATACAAAGTTACGGTGGCTCACCTCCCGGCACTGGTAATACTGACGAATGGCTCCGTATCTCTGTATGCACTCTACGGACATAAATCAGTAGAAAGTATTTACTAAGTGTATCAGAAGCTTATGCCTATTCTAGAGAGACTCTCCTAGAGATTTATGATTCTCTGTAACCTGCTTTGTGAAGAATCTTTGTGTCTGATATGCTCTGGGACGGAATTTTTCTCCCTGGATATTCGCTTAAAGGGCCGCCGTACACACGTAGGGTTTTTAAGTCTTTCCAACAGACTTTTTGCTAAGCTCCTCCTACTTTTTCCATGAGAATATAAGAAAAAACGATATAATTAGTATTTATTTCAGTTGGTATCCATGATACCTGCAGGTAACATGGATATAGAGTAATAATTATACGATTTAAATAGTTTTTTCTTATATTCTCTTGGAAAAAGTAGGAGGAGCTTAGCAAAAAGTCTGGTGAAAAGACTTGAAAAACCCTACGTGTGTACGGCCCCGTAGGTGAAAAAGAGAGTCCTGAATGTAGGTAGCTTTACACATTACCTCCTGATTATTTTTGATGTTCCCAGATGAATGACTGTATCCACGGAGTAGCTTTTCTGTATCCTTGAGCACGGACACTAAACTATCGTATGAAACTTTGTTCATGTAACCAATTTCCTTGTATCTTTTCCTTTTGAAGTCGGCGACATGGCCTCCGGTTTTGAGAAGCAGACGTTGCATTTAATTAACTATTGCTTCAAGATGTTTCTTTATTTCTGGTAGATATTCAGGTGGCAATTATCTTCCACTATGAAGTTTAATTCGGTTCTGTTGAATGTCGTAAATCATTTTCTCTGTACGATCCTTCTGCTCTGAACAAAGCCTTGAAGATGATTCATCTTCTCGAACAAAAAGACGCTTTGTTTGACCCATTGGATTGTTCGAGTCTGTTCGGACACAATTGTTTCATCCGTGTGATGCTGTATAAAAGGTTTTGAATTTCACTCCGAATGTTCGTTCTATTTTGACTGTGTTTCGGTAGATGTTGACATGTGTTACACGCTTTGTCGGCGATGAAAACTTTTCGTCTGTGTTTATCAACCAATATAGTCTTTGATTTTATATCCTCGGTTATAATTAGGGATGTGACAATATGCTTTCAAAATCTTAGATGCCGGAAATATTATAGACGGAGAGAGTTACAGAGTATTGAATGGTTCTACACCAGCGGTAAATAGTATTCGATACCATTTCATTTCGTCTGTGATATTCTTAAGATCTATGATTTTAAAAGCATATTGTCACAATAGCAACACCTGTAAGTTGTTTAAGATCATCAAATAGTACAAATAATATTCCACTAGGGATGAACTCTTACGGTGAAGAACAGTCATACAATATATATTTACAGTCAATACAAATAATATTCCACTAAGGATGAACTCTTACGGTGTAGAACATTCATACAATATCTATTTACACTCAATACAAATAATATTCCACTAGGGATGAACTCTTACGGTGAAGAACATTCATACAATATCTATTTACAGTCAATACAAATAATATTCCACTAGGGATGAACTCTTACGGTGAAGAACATTCATACAATATCTATTTACAGTCAATACAAATAATATTACTCTAGGGATGAACTCTTACGGTGAAGAACATTCATACAATATCTATTTACAGTCAATACAAATAATATTCCACTAGGGATGAACTCTTACGGTGAAGAACATTCATACAATATCTATTTACAGTCAATACAAATAATATTCCACTAGGGATGAACTCTTACGGTGAAGAACATTCATACAATATCTATTTACAGTCAATACAAATAATATTCCACTAGGGATGAACTCTTACGGTGAAGAACATTCATACAATATCTATTTACAGTCAATACAAATAATATTCCACTAGGGATGAACTCTTACGGTGAAGAACATTCATACAATATCTATTTACAGTCAATACAAATAATATTCCACTAGGGATGAACTCTTACGGTGAAGAACATTCATACAATATCTATTTACAGTCAATACAAATAATATTCCACTAGGGATGAACTCTTACGGTGAAGAACATTCATACAATATCTATTTACAGTCAATACAAATAATATTCCACTAGGGATGAACTCTTACGGTGAAGAACATTCATACAATATCTATTTACAGTCAATACAAATAATATTCCACTAGGGATGAACTCTTACGGTGAAGAACATTCATACAATATCTATTTACAGTCAATACAAATAATATTCCACTAGGGATGAACTCTTACGGTGAAGAACATTCATACAATATCTATTTACAGTCAATACAAATAATTCGTAATGCTGTAAATGAGGTGACAAATTCGTTCATTTCGTCAGTTTAGGTTTAAATAAAATACAAAATCTGAATATCAAACGTTAGTATTCACACGAGTTTTGAATCCTATTTCTATTTTATAAGCCTATGTGCCGCCGTCATAGGCCTGCGTATCAATAGCGGGATAAATATTATTTAAACCGCCTATGTCGCTAAACTCCGCCCGCTTCAGCTTATCAATAGCATGCTAATATAGTGTGCAAAATATTATTGCAATGGTATGATATCTGGTATTCTTTTAGATGTGGTTAGAAGATTTATGAATAGTATATTAATTTTAGGATTATACTATAAATATTCCCGTTTGATGAAACGTATTTTTGGTATTAATATTAATTCAGGAATTAATTCCCAATGATCACAAAGAGTTTTAGATACAGTTTGCTAGAAAGCGATTGAATTTTAATGAGAAATTCTGTTTAATAATTTGATCGAATTTTTTTGAAACGGATTATTATTTTTTTTAAAAGAATATTTTGGATGGTTATTTTTATTTGAAAGTATATTTTTCTTGATCGATTTAAATTTCTTTTTCGATCGAATTTCTAAGTCTCTTTTGTTGATTTTTTTTTTGTCGAATTTTTTATTGCGGATTTTATTTTTTATTGACATCGTCTAAACAAAACAGACTAAACTTTTTATCAATAACTGAACATCCATTAAGTGGTTAATTTACGTCTCCCCAATAGTAAGAAATGACAGCGATTACACTGACTAATTATCTGTTTATGGACGAACACTCACACAACCCTAGCGATGGTGTTCGTCTCCGTGATATTGTGTATACTGCCATGTGACCCGCCGGTGGCCGCGGTGTCTCTCACTCGGTAGAAAAAGCACTAGTGCTCTATCTGTTCAGGTGGAAGTAGTGTTAGGGTGATGTCATGTGTTGATACTAAGTTCTAAGTGATAAAACTGTTAATAGACTTAATTGCTTTTGGTTTATTTTGTTAAAATCATTAGCGATAAGAGTTTGCCTTGTAAAGACGTTAATAAATAGAGCATTTTAAACGTAACTGCTTTAGATAGTATTTGGGACGCTCTTTTTTACGTCGATGTCGTACAATTTAATTTTCACTTAATTGGTCAATTAAGATATCATCGATTACATTGAATTAATTGTATCAATTTTGCATGTTAATGAAGCAATAAGATTTTAGTTGATATGATAATGTACAAATTACATATTTTTTTGTATGTTACATGCATGTTGAATTTTCTTAGGTACCTACCTAGCATATGTTACTAGGTACCTGGTTAGTGTTCATTAAGACTAGTGTATAGGTTAATTAGAAAACCTCACCTAGTATGGGGTGGAACAAAAAAGAAAATTGGAAAGTACAGAGTTTGAGATTTTCGAAAAGTTTATGAAGATTACAATTTCTGCGATTTTTAAAAATTGACGTAAGTTAAATTAGGTTAACAGTAAAGTAGGTTAAGATAAAAAAATAACGTTAAAATTTAACCTTAAAAATTATTTATCCCAAAAAATAATTTACCCAAAAAATTGTTGATCTAAATCTGGTGGTAAATTTCAGAAATATGATTACCTATCTATAGTTTAACCTTTCTAATATTTAAATATTTCCTCTAAAGGAGAGATTAGAAAGCTTTTAAAAATATCCTTTTCCTAAGATTTCTTTGGTTTTTAAATGAAGAAACTGAAAGCTGAAGTTAGGGAGAACATTAACACATATTTTGTACCCATATACAGGGTGTCCCGATAAACCATTTAGCTCTCGCTCTCTCTCCCTCTCTCTCTCTCTTTACGATACCATTGCCGATACTCCCCATAACTACCGATACTTGCCGATACCGATACTTGCCGATACTTCGTTCCATCCCTACTTAGCACCATATTTTTTTCAGTTTAACACAGATATTTGTTCGATGCATAGGATTAGTTACAAGTTTTGGGACTGTTTCACATTTTCGATCACAATTGAAAATGTGAAAAACAGTTTAAAATTTTAAACTTCTATATATATTATATATTTTGTTATGATCGAAAATGTGGAACTGTCCCATAATTCGTCACTAACGCTATTATGTATTTTATGCATATTAATGTCTATTGAATATTAATATATTTTTTTTCTTTTTCAGGTGAGATTTGAAATGCTGTTGAGTTTACCGACATGGAAAATAACGCACATGTGATTATTCTGTGAGTAAAAATATTAAGATTGTGAAGATGTTTAATTTTTTTTACAATATTTTATTTTAACAATATTTTATTTTTACAATATTTTATTTTTTAAATATTTTATTTTTTAAATATTTTATTTTTACAATATTTTATTTTTACAATATTTTATTTTTTACAATATTTTATTTTTACAATATTTTATTTTTACAATATTTTATTTTTTACAATATTTTATTTTTTACAATATTTTATTTTTACAATATTTTATTTTTACAATATTTTATTTTTTACAATATTTTATTTTTACAATATTTTATTTTTTACAATATTTTATTTTTACAATATTTTATTTTTTACAATATTTTATTTTTACAATATTTTATTTTTTACAATATTTTATTTTTTACAATATTTTATTTTTTACAATATTTTATTTTTTACAATATTTTATTTTTTACAATATTTTATTTTTTACAATATTTTATTTTTTACAATATTTTATTTTTTACAATATTTTATTTTTTACAATATTTTATTTTTTACAATATTTTATTTTTTACAATATTTATATAGTATTTCATTCTTATATAACTATACATACCTTCTAATATTGCAACCTATATTATTTTAATATACCAATAGTTATATGTATTTGAAGCATATTGCCAACATCTTTAGGAAGTTGTTTATAAGTTATATGTGCTCTTACTTCAAGATTCTAGGTATTTTAAACACACGTTTCTATTCATTTCTGAAACAATTCACTCTCTAACTGAAACAATGATTATATAGATATATGTATAAAAATATGTAACATAGTGAACATCATCACACAAATATTAAAAAGTTCATACACCGTTGCAACTGCAAAAATGCCCCACTGTGGTAGATTCCGAATTATCGGTCAGTTCCACATCTTCGCTCATATAAGAAAAAACGATATAAAAATTATTATTTCTCTAGGATTAGTTTAGTGAAATAATTATCATTATATTGTATTTTTCTTATATGACCGGAGATGTGAAACTGACCGATGATTCGTAACTTACCCTTTTTACCTCTTCTTTTCTGTATCTAGACCAAATAATATGCAGCATCTAGACTGTAACTAGTATGTAATGATATGCAGGTAGAGTCTACTTAGGTGATGAGGTGAATACTTGTATCTACCTGTGATCTCTACTTTAATGTATTCGTAATATCAATCTATCTCTATCTTTCACTGTATAGATCTTTACTCACTGTATAGATCTTTACTCTCACTGTATAGATCTTTTCTCACTGTATAGATCTTTACTCTCACTGTATAGATCTTTACTCTCACTGTATAGATCTTTACTCTCACTGTATAGATCTTTACTCTCATTGTATAGATCTTTACTCTCATTGTATAGATCTTTTCTCACTGTATAGATCTTTTCTCACTGTATAGATCTTTACTCTCACTGTATAGATCTTTACTCTCACTGTATAGATCTTTACTCTCACTGTATAGATCTTTACTCTCACTGTATAGATCTTTACTCTCACTGTATAGATCTTTACTCTCACTGTATAGATCTTTACTCTCACTGTATAGATCTTTACTCTCACTGTATAGATCTTTACTCTCACTGTATAGATCTTTACTCTCACTGTATAGATCTTTACTCTCACTGTATAGATCTTTACTCTCACTGTATAGATCTTTACTCTCACTGTATAGATCTTTACTCTCACTGTATAGATCTTTACTCTCACTGTATAGATCTTTACTCTCACTGTATAGATCTTTACTCTCACTGTATAGATCTTTACTCTCACTGTATAGATCTTTACTCTCACTGTATAGATCTTTACTCACTGTATAGATCTTTACTCACTGTATAGATCTTTACTCACTGTATAGATCTTTACTCACTGTATAGATCTTTACTCACTGTATAGATCTTTACTCACTGTATAGATCTTTTCTCACTGTATAGATCTTTTCTCACTGTATAGATCTTTTCTCACTGTATAGATCTTTTCTCACTGTATAGATCTTTACTCACTGTATAGATCTTTACTCACTGTATAGATCTTTTCTCACTGTATAGATCTTTTCTCACTGTATAGATCTTTTCTCACTGTATAGATCTTTTCTCACTGTATAGATCTTTTCTCACGGTAAAGATCTTCCCTTTCACATTCCTGATGCCTTTAACTTCTTCCTTCAAATCCCCCATTTTTGTTAACCAACTTATACTCTCCCTTATTTTATTCGTTAGTTTCGGTGGCTCATATTCGAGATATTATTTCGACGCGAAGTTGCCCAAAAAAGGTA
This sequence comes from Caprella mutica, assembly GCA_947561585.1. Lineage (NCBI taxonomy): Eukaryota > Metazoa > Arthropoda > Malacostraca > Amphipoda > Caprellidae > Caprella > Caprella mutica. The sequence goes on along the minus strand of CANNZV010000214.1, from coordinate 212,021 downwards.
AAGTACACTTCTTAATTAAATTCTACGAAGTTAGAGCAGGCGATCTGTTATTAAACCCGGAGATTTTCTTAAGCCCTTTCTCAACTAGCAGATGACACGTCGCGTTTTAACCGCCCAGTGTACGCCTTTTCAATTAATCACGGTTAAATGAGTGGAAGGCGGTAAAAGCGCCGCGTTCTATCTGCTGGTTTAGAATGGGCCGTATATGGTGATTGAATTCTATCAATTCAGAGTCTTCAGACAGTGTATTTCGAACACATCCAATATCAATCCATTTTAGAATACACTGGTTATTTCTATAGCTCCCTTTGTATAAAATATCAATTGTGCCAACTCTAAGAAAGTTCCAGTACTGAGTACTTGCAAATGCTCTTCCTAATTTCAACACAGCCTTTTTCCCGTCTGTTTCTAAAGTTTAAGCCCAAGCTGTGCTTCTATCCTTTTTTTAGACTGCAGCGTGCAATCTTCTTTTTGGCGCATACACTTGAGAATTTAAAATGCATGAAATTGAAAATATATATATTGATCGAAGCTTAACTTCACAGTTGTTTGCTGCGACTTCTGATTTTGAGAGCAATAAACTTATTTTCCGTATGGTTTATTTTAGCAGTTCTGTCAACTATTTGAGGAAATTTCTCGAAATATAATGTTAGGATACATACTTTTGCAGCAAACTTTGAAAATTGTTTTTATGAATTTAAATAAATCAAATTTAAGATAAGTTCTTAATTATCGTATAAATAGATAATTATCTTACCGATAGTTTTTTCTTATATGACCGAAAATGTGGAACTGAACGATAATTAAGAACTTACCCTATACTTTTTCAACAAAATGGAAATTTCTTACGTACTAATACCAAAATATTAGAATTTTCAAAGAACTTTTAAAATCCATTGGCACCTGTTCAACAAACGGTAAAATTAGGAGAATTTATCGAACGTACTTGCATTTAACGTTATTTATCTTTATATTTTTATTATATCATTCCTTTATTATGTACTTTATCTGCCGTCGTTTCAGTCTTATTTCCTTTGTTCCTTGCAACCCTTGCTCTTGACCTTGCCCTTGACCTTGCAATCAGTCTCTCGTTTTCAGTGACTGTGTCGCACATCATATCTATTTGATAGAGAAAAATTGACTCGGATGCTACAAAAAATCGGGGGTATGTTCTGAGTTATCGAACAGTGCCACATTTTCGATCATATAAGCGAGAAAAATATGTAATTTAATTCTTTTCATCTTTATCCATTTGCAGTCGAAAAAAAGTATATCCGTGATGATTTCTTGACAGTTTACTAATTGTAATGTTTGTAGATATTTCAATATTAGTCTGGGTACACGATGACAAATTTGTAAGATTTGAAAATGATAGAAAATTAGAAAACTGTGATTTGAGAAATTAGCATCATACGGTTACTCTTTTCTTTGACTGTACATACATGCATATTGATTAAATTACATATATCTTTTTTCATTATATCGAAAATATGGAACTGGTCGATAACTCGTAACTTACCCTACGTTCCCCGCCGCGTTTCTTACCACCGTTTCTGCGTGTCATTTTACGCTCAAACCACGGCTAATCACCCTTGCTGAACATTTTTATCCTATAGATTATTTTATTGCACATTCTCCCCTGCTATCGCGGATGATCTCGATATACCTACAGTCTGAGCTATAGTGTATATTTCTGAGATTGCTATATCTATAGCTTGAGGGAGGGCTATAGTGATGCATGGGTTATAGAACATGATGCATGACATGGTCTCTGGTTTGGAAGATGAACGACATGAAGATGAGAAATCAACTATGGATCAGAGAGAACTCTTTTTTTTTTAAATTATTGTTTTACAGTGTGTTGTAAGTCATTGTTTATGTTAATAATTACTAAGTAGAATGAATTTTAATTAGAATTTTTTTTAAATCTGAAAATGACTCTAGCAAACTTTATTACTGTTAATTTGAATGTATCGTTGAAAATTTATATACACTCTCGCACTTATTTGAAAATTTCCTTAAATATAAAAAAGAAATTTTTTACACTTGCAAGTTCAGTAGGTAGTATAATAGTGTTTTGCCATTTATCTACAGATTCTTTATTTAGATAATTTGATGACTCTTAAACACTTCCCATGGAAATAAAAGAAGTTCAAGAAATCTTATGATGATTAATTTAGTTACCTAATATTAAAACCGATTTGATATTCAAAATTCAGTGTAGGTCACTGGACTTACAAACTAGGGTTGAGACAATGTGCTTTTAAAACCATAGATCTTTCGAATATCACAGACGAAATGAAATGGCATCGAATACTATTTACCGCTGGTGTAGAACCATTCAATACTCTTTAATTCTCTCCGTCTATACTATTTTCAGGGTCTATGATTTCAAAAGCATATTGTCACAACCCTGGTCGCATTGTGCGATCCATTTCATGGAAAGCGTGCCTGGGCTGTTCTGATCTCCTTACGTACAATTCGCTATTTAAATTCTCACACATGTGAAAGTCACCATGACGAGCTCTGTTGACGTATTTGAACGGACGGACGGACCATTATGGTGTTTGCACTAAAGATAACTTACACTACTTTTTCCAAAGTCAAATATGATGAAAAATAAAGCCCCACTTTGAGTGTCTATTTGAGCTGTACAGTCAATTGCCTGAAGTCACTACAGTACATTCGGTAGTAAACCTGTGGTTGGAACTGTTTCCAGGACTGTCCTTTTGTAGTGTGATGACAATCTTCAGAGGATTTGGCCTTTGAAAGCATACTAATACCCTGTGTGACTCTTTACAAAATTTGTTTGTGGACTTTTTATAGGGATGAAAGTTAATGCATGCGTTTGTATAGGAAAATGTACGGTCGTTTAAAAGAAAGTATGATTCAGTTGCTGGAGATTTTGTGCCATATTACATTTCCGTGGCATGCATCCATCAGTGTTGTATCTTGCGAGTCCATCTTTACATTGTTTCAGACTACCATTTCTCGTTTCCTTTATTCCGCCAATCTCTGTTCATTAAATATTCCGTAACTCTGTGAATGTTGGCCTAAATTAGATGCAACCTGCACTGCTTTCGCTTCCCCTTGCATTCAGAAACTCCCATTGTTGTTAAATCGTTCTGAACAACTGAATTAAAACACCTTCTCTCCCACCTCCACCACCACCACATCGCTATTCCCTTTGCATAAATTCACCAGTGTAATTCGAGAGAGCGTGTTAAATTGTCAAGATACCAGGCGAATATATTTACCCCAACCTGTGTGTTATTTAATACATTGGCCCCGACACAACATCGCATGCTTCGCCAAGTCGTATCGATGTCGGAAGAGCTTGTAACGTGTCAACGTGGAGGGAGGCTGGTATAATATGTTCCTAGTCACTAGATTCCTTATCTAAAACTTTCCCAGTTTCGATACCTGATACGATTATTCTTTCCATTTCTCTCTTCTTCATTAGGGTTTTTGGTTTCTCGGTCTTCTTGCATTGTGTAAGCAATCCCTGCTAGATGATTGTAAGCATCTCTCATTGATTTCAATTTGACAAGCAGATGTCACATCCAAGGTATCAATCAGCGCTACAAAAGTGTAAGCTAGACAAGTTGGTTGTCTGAAAATAGCAGCTCTATGCATCTTGAGTCGTCTATTCAGTCCAAAGGTCTGTGATAAGATGAATTGGTTAACGGATGTTCTAGGATTTAACTTCGAGACGTGTTTCTCTTATCTCTGACTCGTTTCTCCCTTTCACAGAGATCATGATTTTACAATTTGTGATTGTCCTGAAGGTATAAAGCCTCCTCTGCAGTATTTCCACTAAAGTTGAATTACTTACCGGTCTTCATTCAATTACGAAAGTTGATATTATCTGCATAACATTATTTTCCACTATCTCGTAATGTATCCGCCTTGAATTAAACTACATTGCTATCTTTGTCTATTCAATTTAACATTTGGTCCTGTATAGCGCAGGCTAAGTGAAATCCTAGGAATTACTACACGCAGTAGATTGAGCGACATCCTGTCCTTTTAGGGGATCAACTAATCACTGAGCTTGACTTCGGCTGAATGGCTTCCACAATTCCAATTAATAGTCTCAAAGTGCGAACAGTGTTTGTGTCTGAATTTCCTCTGCACCACCAACTCTACATAATGCTTGGAGTTAGTTCTATTGTTGGCTGACAGTGCCTCTCACTTCTACACTGTCACAGTGTCTGCAGTTCAAGATATTCCTTCCCGTCTCTCTATCTATCGATATAAGTTGTCTAAGAGCAGCCAGCTATTGTTGTTGTTTCCTAATGATGGTCGTATCCTGTCCATGTACTTAGACAATTGCAATAATGATGAGTCTGCGCGCAATCGGGATTGGATCTTGATACCTATCATGCGAGAAGAATCTAGGCAGAGGCGTCAATAATTTCAGCGCTATGACAAGGCTGTGAAGCGGCGTCGTGTACAGTGTTTTCATGATCACATTCTTTCTTACTTCACTTCCAAATCAATTCTTCATGCACTCTTTTGACATGCGACTGCCAGTGCCGTTACTAATCTCTAGATAATAACATTAGTCAGCTATATATAGTCAAAATAAGCTCCTATTTGATAGATAATCATTCAGTAGCCAATCAGCGACACTTGTCGTCTCTGGGTCACGCCCCCTTTTGTAACGGACTCTGTGATTGGCCAGTGAAGCGCGGTTGTGGTACCGCCGCCCCGGTATTTTGCGCTTTTTGCTGCTTTCTTTTTTATTGATAGATTGCTGAGGAGTAGAAAATTGTTTTCTGGATGCCTGTATTTACACTTTAACTGATGGGAGATGTTTTATATAGTCTGCAGTGAGTGATTTCAGCGAATTATACGGTGATGGTATCGCGTAAGTGTTTGCAGCCCCTTCTTTACAGCACTACTGATTGAACCAATTTCCTATTTTGTATAATTTAACCCTGCTACTTCTAGTGAGACGATGATGGGTCTATTAAAGGACTATCATTTATTCATGGATACATAGGGTAAGTTCTTAATTATCGGTCAGTTCAACATCTTCGGACACGTAAGAAAAAAATATATGATAATTATTATTTAATTTGGTATCCATGATACCTGCAGGTATCATGGATACCAAATAAAATAAAAGTTAAATAATAATTATTATTTTTTCCAACGTGTCCGAAGATGTTGAACTGAACGATAATTAAGAACTTACCATATTCTATTAAACTTTAAAAATAAACTTTATCTAGTTTGCTAAAAACGTGTTCAAATTACCTGATATAAATTAACAAATTAGCACTAACAGGATACATTTTGCGTTGTCTTTTATACTTTTCCATAAGATTGGTTAGCCAAGCCCCTTCTATTGTTCGAATGGACAAATAATATGGCACTGGGACGTTATCCGACTCCAGATAGGGAAAGCTTTAACTTACCTTAATTTGTAGATAAGGCTAAAGACAGGGACATGATAAAACACGAGATAAACCCGAGTGCGGGTTAGATAAGGATACTTAAGGAGGGGGAGATCGGGACTCTGTGGCTAAATCATAGCATTACCGTTAAGAGAATAAATCCTTGCCAAATCTTCGACTTTCACTCGATTTTAATACCTCTAAAGCTTATGGATTAAGTAAACTCCTTGATTTTATATTACTTCCTATCTTGCTTATAAATAGGCAGGATTTGTATTTTCACGGGAATTTTTTAGAACTATATACATAAAGGTTTATGGATAATTTTTTGACTTATTGCACTTTTTGAGGTCGTGGTATATTGTCCCAGATATTGAAATTTATAAAAAATATCATTTTTACAGATAACTTAACCAAACTGGTTTTTCAAACACTTCACAGTTCTATTTAGATATCTATTTATTTTATTCATATAACTGCATGTATTTATAACATGTATATGATAAACTGTTTTTTAGGGCCCTGTTAAGTAATTCGAAATGATTTTATAGTCGGTAACGAAAGGATGTTTTGACGTGACTTGAGACATCATGTTATCCTCTACGATTGTTATGTATCCTATCCGATCACATTGTTTACTTTAATATGGACGCGTAATCTTAGAGAAAAGGCCTACCTATACATTTTCTACCATCTTTGATTCGTTGTCAGATTGGCCAAATTTACTTATGTTTTATAGATTTAATCATCAGTTCATGTGAATATTTTTCAGTGGAAATAAAAATTTGAAGAAAATAAAATGCTACTTTTCATCCAAAGTTACTTTGGCAGTATGTCAATTTAAGTGTCCCATATCGTCTTCATCGTAGAAGGTCTTTTTTCTGGTCCCCTCGAATGTTATGGAATGGTTCTAGGTCCCCTCTTTGTAAACTGATATAAGACAACTGTGATGCGTCCTACAGTCGCACATGGTCTGATCAGCGAAAAAAGACATCTTACCATTTCCAACAGAGTCTAGGAGTATACGGTGCGATCTATTACCCCGCTATAGACTTTCTCAATAATGTAGAGTCAAAGAGACTTGTGGATATGGCTTCTAAGCATATCTTTTCCTATTTCCATTAATCTTCCTATTATGTCCTCTGGGAGATCTTTAGTGAAAGTACGGCTGTCGCATAAGAAGAACTCTGGTGGTCCTTTTAAGCGGATAACTGCAGCTTAAGTTCCGTGCATTTGAGGTAATAAATGTTCAGATCAAGTGGATCTAGTTTGTAGTCCCTTTCCGTCTCCGCTGCCGAGTTTTTCAAAGCGGAATGTTTACAATGTGATGATGATTTTGTTTAGTCAACACTTAAGGAGAATCCTCAGAAATATCCAATGATATGAGGAATTTTGAAACTTTTAGATTTTGCCAAATAAACTCGCTTGATCTTGAGTAGGTACTAGCTGCATCTTCCTATTTTATGAAGTACCATTTACCAAAAAGTAATTGGCATCATTTCCTATAGAATAGACTGTTTAAAGGATATTTACTTGTGTGATGGTGCATGCGCAATCTTCTTGAGGGAATTTTTGGTATAATGTTCATATTTTATTTACTCCGTTTTGGCGCTCCAGTATCTACATTTGCATGAATAAATAACTGAAAGTAGAGGTAGGTATATTTTATTTACTGTAGATAGTCCTCTTGCGATGTTTACTTTCGCTATAAGAGTCCTCGTTATATTAGCCCAGTCATGCATAGTGTAGCTACTCGTAGAAAGACTGGCAATATCAAGACACTTCAACTACATCTACCCAATTTTAATAACTACACCTTAAATCTCTAAACTATTCGCTATAAAAATAAGAAATAATGTTTATATCTTCTCTAGCTATACCTCAGTCGTGAATTCTTATCTACATCGTATATCTTGAGATTAAATAACATTCCATCGATGAATTATAGGTAATCATTTATTTCGTAACCTTTTCTTTCGCACCCCAGAAGTTTCATCCGGTATATACAACCCCCTACCCCCTTTCCCCCTATTCTCGTACAAGAAATAATAACCTACCCACCCTCGTGTCTCCCTCCCCCACCCCTCTCCACCTTGAAAACCGGCTCAGGATCACCTTTAAATACCTACCTATACGCTACATCCCGTCCACACCAAAACCATTTTACTTCCACACCAAACTTTCTGCTTTTTGTTAAGAGTGGTAAAAACTAAATTCAACAGTCGGATATAGACTATCCTGTAGATTTAACCAAGATCTTGATGATCTAGCATTTTGCGTATATCGGTTGACGAGCATTTCAGCGCGATCTGTTGGATCTAGGTAAGAGAGCTGGTTAATAACATAGGGATTGGTGTAAAAGCACCTATCGCTAGATATACCCTAGTGCTTTCGTCTCACTCTAGCTAGGGGAATAAGAACGTCTATATCTTCTATATGACCAAATCTAGGATTCTAGAAGGAATATGTACACTGCAGATCAGGTTGATTCGTGCATTTTCACTTAGAAATACAAATGACTCATGGTGGTTAGACAGTTTGTATCACTATTTACCTGCTCGGTTAAATCTATTGACATTAATGGCATTCATATATTGAGACCTGGTGTCCAATTTATGGTTATTTGTGAAGTGGATATTATTGAAGCTAGCATCTTTATTGCCCCGCTATGAATGGGATACTATATCACCATGTGATACATTTTAGAATGTAAAATTTCTTTTTTAAATCCTGCAATAATGAACGTCTTTAGGTGTTTTATGACAGTCATAAAAGTGTTGGGCCTTTACTTTTTCTTCAGTTCTTAGTTGTTTTACCTTTAGTTCTCTCTCTATCCATCTCTCCCTATATATTTTGTAGACGGGTCTGCCCGCTCATTCTATGAACAAACGAACGCATGCACTAATGTACGTCCAACCTGACTGCTACATTCCACCGTCTTTGCCCAGGCTAGAGACTTGTGAAACAGTTTCAAACCATTGCCTCTTTTTAAGAAATAACATGACGTTATATAATTATAATAACCCTGCTACAGGTACTTCATTTATGTATTGTCAAGTTAGCTATTGTATGTAGCTCGTCCGTATCACTGTAGATGCTTTTCTTGGTATCCTAGATACTTATTTTAGACGCATCCTAAATACTTATTCTAGATATGTATCCTTTGTACATATCCTAATTACGTATCCCAGGTACCATCTCTCCCAAAAGTGTGAGTACCTGGTAATGAAGAGCTCATAGTTTGATGGGCCGGGTGCCCCGCTGGGTTATGGACCCTCAGGAAGGTCATGAATATATCCACCCATTAGTCAGGTGTCTGTGCTTTGTATTGCTCTATTCGTGCGGTAGGGTTAGTTCCGAGTTATCGAACGGTTCCACATTTTCGATCATGTAAGAAAAAGTAAAACAATCCAACTCCTATATTAGTTGGTATCCACGTTACCTGCAGATATCATGGCTACGATGTATTAGGTAATTGGTATCCACGTTACCTGCGGGTATCATGGCTACGATGTATTAGGTAATTGGTATCCATGAATACCTGCAGGTATCATGGATACGATGTATAATTTATTCCATGATACAGGTATCATGGATACGATGTATAATTTAGCTTCCATGGTACTGAAAGTATCATGGATACCAATGGAAACTGTAGGTACGATATCATTAATTATTATATCTCTTTTGCATGTTTATATACACAGCATGAATCGAAATGCAGGTTTTTCCATCGGATCTATAAATTTCTGGTACCAATTAATTTTCAATAAGGAGTTACGTTGTCACTCTCGTGTTAACGCGTCTTTAACGTGTTTTATTTTCTGGTAGAGGGGAATCGTATCCTTTTTGTGTCGCTGTACTTTTGAGAAAGCTTTAATTATAACTATTGAGACTAGTGTTGACTCTTAATGGAAAGAAGACTTGCTGCAAATGACTATTTAGATGACTGCAGAATTTAAATTAATATATTAGATAAAGTTTTAAGAATATCAATCGCCATCTGTAAATTTTAATTTAAAAAAAATCACAGTTTTCCTCGATTTCTCTAACATTTGTAAAATCTTTCTGAACGTTTATTTTAACTTTCTCCACAGCGATATACTATTTCTTAGTTAAAGCATTATTTTGAAATGCTGCTCCATGGTAAGAAGGTTTGAAAGTGATTAGTGTGTTCGCATATTAAGTAGACGGCAATGGAATCAAAGAATATGGCACACATTGTTTATAGAGAGAGAGAGGCGTGCCCGATATTAGTCTGATGTATGTCCATTGTCTGTGCATCTGCTGTGCACTATGATGTACCTACCTTATGCTGTGCACTGTGTACATCTTACCTGTACACTCTGTACACTTTAGCTGTGCACTCTGTACTCTTTACCTGTACACTCTGTACACTTTACCTGTACACTTTACCTGTACACTTAAGCTGTACACTTTACCTGTACACTTAAGCTGTACACTTTACCTGTACACTTTACCTGTACACTTAAGCTGTACACTTTAGCTGTACACTCTGTATTCTTTAGCTGTACACTCTGTACACTTTAGCTGTACACTCTGTATTCTTTAGCTGTACACTCTGTACACTTTACCTGTACACTTAAGCTGTACACTTTACCTGTACACTTAAGCTGTACACTTTACCTGTACACTTAAGCTGTACACTTAAGCTGTACACTTAAGCTGTACACTTTAGCTGTACACTCTGTATTCTTTAGCTGTGCACTCTGTACACTTTAGCTGTACACTCTGTATTCTTTAGCTGTACACTCTGTACACTTTACCTGTACACTTAAGCTGTACACTTAAGCTGTACACTTAAGCTGTACACTTTAGCTGTACACTCTGTATTCTTTAGCTGTACACTCTGTACACTTTACCTGTACACTTAAGCTGTACACTTTAGCTGTACACTCTGTATTCTTTAGCTGTACACTCTGTACACTTTACCTGTACACTCTGTACACTTTACCTGTACACTTAAGCTGTACACTCGGTACACTTTAGCTGTGCACTCTGTACACTTTAGCTGTACAGTACATTAGGAGTACTCTATCAAGTACAAACCGTGAAAATCAGCCCCAGTCACGACTATGTGTTTTTTTGGTCCCTAATGTATAGGGTTTGGGGGTATCTCTTGACTCGATATGTGTTGTAAATGTATTGTATATGTGCTGTATACATATGTGCTGTAAATGTATTGTATATGTGCTGTATACATATGTGCTGTAAATGTATTGTATATGTGCTGTATACATATGTACTGTAAATGTATTGTATATGTGCTGTATACATATGTGCTGTAAAATGTATTGTATATATGTGCTGTATACATATGTATTGTATTTGTGCTGTAAATGTATTGTAATGTGCTGTTTATGTATTGTATTTGCATTCCACATAGTTATATTTATTTTATATGTGTATCATAAAAAATACTTAATGTTAATTAATATCGTACAACATTTTCATCAATTTTCATATCATTCAAAATTTTCATCAATGTTAATAACCAATGAAAATTACATGAAATTCAACCACCGACCAAATTCGGTCATCTTAATTATCGACGAAAATTACCTTCACAAAATTGCTGCTAAATTATGAAGAAAAAGACTTATTAAATAATTTCCTACTCTATGGCTTCAAAATTTAATTTCTGGTCAAAAAATATATTTAAACTACATATCGTCTCTTATTGTCCATTACGGTGAATATTGATCGGAATATCATACGTCTAATCATTCACCCTCGTGGAGAGATGATCCTTTTATCACCGATCGAAAAGCGACGATCAGGAACTATAATTTTTGCGTTTGGCGAATATGGTTAAGTTCATTGAAGTGGCTTCTTGTACTTCAAGTACCTAAATCACTTATTTGTTCAATGACTCCCTAATTTGGAGAGTATAGCACTCTCTAAAAGTCCCCATCATTCACTAAAATGTATCGGAGAGTGTATCATAGTCATCATTCACTAAAATGTATCGGAGTGTATCACAATATACCATTAAACACAGCTTCTCTGTGACAAAAAGCTTGTTTATTACTTAGAATCTATTACCCCACTGAGATGTAACAGAATTAATCTTGCTGAAAAATACTGACACAAGCCATCTGATAATTTGGCATTAAATAGTTTGAAGTTAAATGATCAGAATTACAGTCGGTGTAAACAACTGGCATCTTCTCAGCTCGCCCAAAGTGGCAGAGGACATTTTCGGTAACAGGTTTTGTACGTCACAAGATCGATTGCGCAGAGTTTTGTTAGTTAAGCTTTATGTCCTGAGATACCAGTCTGCTGCGCTGCATAAAAATGTTCCTGATTAGATAGCCGGTAAAGAGTTTAGCGCAACTAATTTGCGGAAATAAAATGGGTACATCAGGTACCTTCATATTGGATGCAGAACTACGATTTGAGTACCTGGATGCACGTACCCTTGCGATGCTATAACACTGATAAATTTTAAAGAGTATCGGGAAATTTACGGGAAACAAGAACAGGTTATGCTGATTACGTGTGCTACAATGTGGAATTAGCAGCCAGTGTTAGAGTGTCCAAGATAACGGAACATTGGAAGGAGCTACGAACTACAAGATAAAAGATAACGAAATAAATATAGCCCAGGGAGACACGATTATGTTGGGGCCATCTTACTCAATCTTCTATGGCCCCACCATAACTTTTTTCCTGGCAAGTTGTTGGTGGAGAAACGTACATTTCCTCCAGATATAAAATTCATACCCTAATGATTTATGCACAGAATGAAAAATGAAGTATTGAATATGAAAGTTTTATTAATTTTTCCTGAGAATGTTTCCGAAGCATCCATAATAGATGGAGAGAGATTTTTATTTCTCCTCCTTGAAAATATCCTCAAGTTTGAAAGCGTATTTTATCCGTTATGAATAATTCTCCAGTTTTCTATAGCTCTCTATATTTCATGAGATATATTTTCTACCTACCTACCTAGATGCTACACAATTTGAAACCTCCCGAGGATGCCACCTTCTTTTTTTCGACCGCCTGAACAATGGTGTGTCGCGCGCGTCCTGGAGGATAATTTTTTTTCTTCACCTTCGTCGAATAATTTCGCCATTCTTGGGTGCTGAATAAAATATATAACAAAGGCCTGTCACTTAATTCCTGACACTTCAAATTTACTCCTGTGAAAAATGATGTGGCGCCGTGTGGCACTTATCCCCTTTGTTCGGAAATGGGGGTTTGGTGTTTGGGATTATAATGGGCGGGATTGGAATGTACCTGCAGTTTAATTAGCATGGCAAGGTAATAATTATCTTAGCTAAATCAAATACTGAAAATATATCAAACAAAAAAAAAAACATAGAAAATAAATTGAACAAAAAAAAATTGAAAATAAATCAAACAAGAAAAATTGAAAATAAATCAAACAAGAAAAATTGAAAATAAATCAAACAAGAAAAATTGAAAATAAATCAAACAAAAAATCAAATATTGAAAATAAATCAAACTGTAAATCAAATATTAAAAAAAATATAAATATAATCAAACATTGAAAAACTAAAAATTAAATATTGAAAAAAATCAAACAAAAAATCAAATATTGAAAATAAATCAAACTGTAAATCAAATATTAAAAAAAATATAAATATAATCAAACATTGAAAAACTAAAAATTAAATATTGAAAAAAATCAAACAAAAAATCAAATATTGAAAGAAAAAAAAATCAAACATTGAAAATAAATCAAACATTGAAAATAAATCAAACATTGAAAATGAATCAAACATTGAAAATGAATCAAACATTGAAAATAAATCAAACATTGAAAATAAATCAAACATTGAAAATGAATCAAACATTGAAAATAAATCAAACATTGAAAATAAATCAAACATTGAAAATAAATCAAACATTGAAAATAAATCAAACATTGAAAATAAATCAAACATTGAAAATAAATCAAACATTGAAAATAAATCAAACATTGAAAATAAATCAAACATTGAAAATAAATCAAACATTGAAAATAAATCAAACATTGAAAATAAATCAAACATTGAAAATAAATCAAACATTGAAAATAAATCAAACATTGAAAATAAATCAAACATTGAAAATAAATCAAACATTGACAATAAATCAAACATTGACAATAAATCAAACATTGACAATAAATCAAACATTGACAATAAATCAAACAGTGCCAATACAAGTTACAATAAGTTCATTGCCAATACATGTTAAAATATATCAATTCAAACTATATTAAAGTCAACATAAAGATTTACATCGATCCGGTTTACTTTTAAATGTTATTTTCTGTTAAATTATATCTTTCTTTCTATACATGTTACATCATTCATCTTATTAAGTAACATAGTTTTGATATATTTATTATTAATATTTTTTATTTACTTTGTCTTTTTATTAAAATAGAAGTTTGTGGAATATTTATCTTTAATAACTCAGCAAACAAGTTTATTTATTTACACATGTATTTTCTGATTCCAATTATTCTTTAAAAAAGGTTGATTGTTTCTGTCCTTTTCAATTTTTAAAATCATATTGAAATATATTTTCTCTACACTTTATATAGAAAATATAAATTTATAAAAAAAAATATATATATATAAAAAATTCTTGGTACTGATAATGGACAGTAGGCTAAGTTCCGAGTTATCGTACGGTTCCACATTTTCGATAATGCAAAGATAAAGTTTATAATAATTATTATCTAACTTTTATTTTAATTGGTATCCATGATACATCCAGGTATCATGGATACCAATTAAGATAAAAGCTTAATGAAAATTATTATACATTCTTTACATGATCGAAGATGCGGAACTGTTCGTTAACTAGGAACTTACCTTTTGCAATATTTTGAAGAATGATATTGTTTTTATAATAACAATTACCTAATGGAGCGAGTACTCCTTTTATAAAGCTGAACAATTTCGCCTCATTTTGTAGCTACAATGCGTCAGCACTGCTTTTCCCTCATTTTTAATGTTTTTTTTATATTAAACGTCATGCCATCGCTACATTGCTACACTGTAAATTTGTTACACTGCTTTCATATCTTTAGTTTAGAATATAGTAGGGGGCAATTTGGTAGCTCTTGACACATAATAAGGGGCCCATTCACGAAAAAGGGAATATGGTTTACGGACTCCCCCCCCCACTTCCCCCATTCCTGTAAAAGGGTTTAGCTAGATTAGAACACCTGAGCAATATTAGAGATGTTCAGTGAGTGGCGCCATCTGTTGTTTCTTCTTTGTGTCGAATCTAACGAGGGAAACATCGGTCAAATATTTTATAGGGTAAGTTCTTCATTATCGGTCAGTCCCACATTTTCGGACACGTTAGAAAATGAGGAACTGACCGATAATTAAGAACTAACCTTAATGATCTATAGTCCTTAATTAATCTTTTTAATTTTGAGTAGCTAGCTAGTAATTCTTATTATTAAACGTTATGTTACGAATTTTGACTTGCATATTTTATAGCATTAATAGATGATAATTATATTGATTATTATGAAAATATTAAATCAAATCATGTATTTTATCCTAATATTTCAACATGTGAGACACTTTATCCTAATATTTCAACATGTGAGACACTTTATCCTAATATTTCAACATGTGAGACACTTTATCCTAATATTTCAACATGTGAGACACTTTATCCTAATATTTCAACATGTGAGACACATTATCCTAATATTTCAACATGTGAGACACTTTATCCTAATATTTCAACATGTGAGACACATTATCCTAATATTTCAACATGTGAGACACTTTATCCTAATATTTCAACATGTGAGACACATTATCCTAATATTTCAACATGTGAGACACATTATCCTAATATTTCAACATGTGAGACACTTTATCCTGATATTTCAACATGTGAGACACTTTATCCTAATATTTCAACATGTGAGACACTTTATCCTAATATTTCAACATGTGAGACACTTTATCCTAATATTTCAACATGTGAGACACTTTATCCTAATATTTCAACATGTGAGACACTATCCTAATATTTCAACATGTGAGACACTTTATCCTAATATTTCAACATGTGAGACACTTTATCCTAATATTTTCAACATGTGAGACACTTTATCCTAATATTTCAACATGTGAGACACTTTATCCTAATATTTCAACATGTGAGACACATTATCCTAATATTTCAACATGTGAGACACTTTATCCTAATATTTCAACATGTGAGACACTTTATCCTAATATTTCAACATGTGAGACACATTATCCTAATATTTCAACATGTGAGACACTTTATCCTAATATTTCAACATGTGAGACACATTATCCTAATATTTCAACATGTGAGACACTTTATCCTAATATTTCAACATGTGAGACACTTTATCCTAATATTTCAACATGTGAGACACTTTATCCTAATATTTCAACATGTGAGACACTTTATCCTAATATTTCAACATGTGAGACACATTATCCTAATATTTCAACATGTGAGACACATTATCCTAATATTTCAACATGTGAGACACTTTATCCTAATATTTCAACATGTGAGACACTTTATCCTAATATTTCAACATGTGAGACACTTTATCCTAATATTTCAACATGTGAGACACTTTATCCTAATATTTCAACATGTGAGACACTTTATCCTAATATTTCAACATGTGAGACACTTTATCCTAATATTTCAACATGTGAGACACTTTATCCTAATATTTCAACATGTGAGACACTTTATCCTAATATTTCAACATGTGAGACACTTTATCCTAATATTTCAACATGTGAGACACTTTATCCTAATATTTCAACATGTGAGACACTTTATCCTAATATTTCAACATGTGAGACACATTATCCTAATATTTCAACATGTGAGACACTTTATCCTGATATTTCAACATGTGAGACACTTTATCCTGATATTTCAACATGTGAGACACTTTATCCTAATATTTCAACATGTGAGACACTTTATCCTAATATTTCAACATGTGAGACACTTTATCCTAATATTTCAACATGTGAGACACTTTATCCTAATATTTCAACATGTGAGACACTTTATCCTAATATTTCAATATGTGAGACACTTTATCCTAATATTTCAACATGTGAGACACTTTATCCTAATATTTCAACATGTGAGACACTTTATCCTAATATTTCAACATGTGAGACACTTTATCCTAATATTTCAACATGTGAGACACTATCCTAATATTTCAACATGTGAGACACTTTATCCTAATATTTTCAACATGTGAGACACTTTATCCTAATATTTTCAACATGTGAGACACTTTATCCTAATATTTTCAACATGTGAGACACTTTATCCTAATATTTCAACATGTGAGACACTTTATCCTAATATTTCAACATGTGAGACACTTTATCCTAATATTTCAACATGTGAGACACTTTATCCTAATATTTCAACATGTGAGACACTTTATCCTAATATTTTTTTCTCTTTTCAGGTAAATTCGAGACGTAGTGTGACTGGTGTGTTTTTTCAAAGTGAGCCTTATGGTCGTGAGTAGACTTAATTAAATGGCACACAGGAGTAATATCTTAAAAAGAACTTAAAGGCCTTATTAGAGTGTGACATGAACCTGTTTGGTTGACAGATAGACGTTACTATCAAAAATAGTATGTAGGTTATTTCCTGGTAGATATATTAAGTATGATTGGTGTTTTCGAACTAAATTATTTCGAGTTAGATTGTTTTATAAGAAAAATAAAATTGGTATCCATGATACCTGCAGGTATCATGGATACCAAATAAAATATGATTATTATATATATTTTTACATGATTGAAAATATGAAAGAAACTGTTCTTAAATTGAAACTTTTCCTTGATTCATTTCATTAAAATTTTCTTACTTTTCTTCAGTTTTTTTTAAAGTTTATTTCAATTTTCTGAATGTATATTTATTTATTTACAAAATATCAAAAGTTTCCTGCCACATTAATCCAGTAAAATATGCAGCAATCCTCCTATGAAGTGATATTTTTGAGAAGATATTTCATGTCCCTTCCCTGATATATTGGGGCAATTATTCTCCTTTTTAATATCATTTTTCCTTATTGAATTTTCCGACACCGAATGGGAGATGACTGACTAATGTTCTTATTCTTCACGGTAGACAACTCTCCGAATCGAACATATGGGATTCTTTACATTAATACTTATGATTTATAAAAGTTATTTGAAAAAAAAAACCATATTGCAATAAAAAAATATTGCCCTATTTCGGTTAGCACATATGACAAGATAATGAAGATATAATTATAATTGTGTTGCTTGCTTCCTTCCACAATTAAGCTAATTAGAGAATAATGTTAGTTACTGAAACTTTTTCTATGGTCGAAACAGTAGGAGTGAGTAAATGCTGCCTAAAATATAACCTTCTGCAATCTGCGAAGGTAGAAAATATCTCCCCGTAACTGCTACCTCGCTACTGTAAAGCGTTATAAATCTTGCCAATCTAGCAGCCTTATCTGTCAGGCGTATCTGGTAAACCCCTCCAGCATGAGATGCTCGGTTGTAAGGTTGTCGTTGTATGGGGATCTGGAAGTTGTAGTTTGTAGATACAGAAGTTTTAGTTGTATGGAGATCTGGAAGTTCTAGTAAAGGTTTAATAAAGACTTAGAAGTTGTAGTAAAGGTTTAATAAAGACTTAGAAGTTGTAGTAAAGGTTTAATAAAGACTTAGAAGTTGTAGTAAAGGTTTAATAAAGACTTAGAAGTTGTAGTAAAGGTTTAATAAAGACTTAGAAGTTGTAGTAAAGGTTTAATAAAGACCTAGAAGTTGTAGTAAAGGTTTAATAAAGACTTAGAAGTTGTAGTAAAGGTTCAATAAAGACCTAGAAGTTGAAGTGAAGTTTTCTACGTAGATCTAAAAGTTTTGAACATTCAGCTGCAATGAAGGTTGTATGGATTTTATTATTGTAGTGAAAGTTAATGAGGAGTTTAGATAGTTTTCCAGTTTCTGTAGCTTTTGTTTCTACTAATAAAGTGTGACGGCTCAGAACAATGAAACTCTATTGGTGGTGGCAAAATTGCTGTTGCAGTGGCTCAAGTTGATTATTTCAGGGGATATTCTCCCCCACTATCTTGTCGATTTAATTCTCCAAGGTCCCCTTGTTTCCCCTTGAACGTCTCAACAAATTGGCTCACGAGATATATAGTGTCATAAATGAATAAGAAGTAGGTATACACTATTATGCTTCTGAAAAATAGCTTACATTGTTGTTAGATGCAATGTCCTAGGCCCTGGAATAGCCTCATGCACACTAAATTTTGTGAAATTAATTTATGACCTCATTTGCAGATAATGCATGGAGAAGCTAATTCGCAATTTCGAGCCATGGTTTAGTGAATAATTTTATCGCAAAATTATCATCAACAAAGTTATGGCAGCCAGATTAAACTGTGTTGCCAGGCAACACCAACTGAAGATGCCAAGTAGCGCTATATCGCCACTTACCATAAGATGCCAAGCAGCGCTATATCACCACTTACCATAAGATGCAAAGCAGCGCTATATCACCACTTACCATAAGATGCCAAGCAGCGCTATATCACCACTTACCATAAGATGCGAAGCAGCGCTATATCACCACTTACCATAAGATGCCAAGCAGCGCTATATCGCCACTTACCATAAGATGTCAAGCAGCGCTATATTGCCACTTACCATAAGATGTCAAGCAGCGCTATATCGCCACTTACCATAAGATGCCAAGCAGCGCTATATCGCCACTTACCATAAGATGCCAAGCAGCGCTATATCACTACTTACCATAAGATGCCAAGCAGCGCTATATCACCACTTATCATAAGATGCCAAGCAGCGCTATATCGCTACTTACCATAAGATGCCAAGCAGCGCTATATCACCACTTACCATAAAATGCCAAGCAGCGCTAGATCGCCACTTACCCTAAGATGCCAAGCAGCGCTATATCGCCACTTACCATAAGATGCCAAGCAGCGCTATATCGCCACTTACCATAAGATGCCAAGCAGCGCTATATCACCACTTACCATAAGATGCCAAGCAGCGCTAGATCGCCACTTACCATAAGATGCCAAGCAGCGCTATATTGCCACTTACCATAAGATGCCAAGCAGCGCTATATCACCACTTACCATAAGATGCCAAGCAGCGCTATATCGCCACTTACCATAAGATGCCAAGCAGCGCTATATCGCCACTTACCATAAGATGCCAAGCAGCGCTATATCGCCACTTACCATAAGATGCCAAGCAGCGCTATATCGCCACTTACCATAAGATGCCAAGCAGCGCTATATCACCACTTACCATAAGATGCCAAGCAGCGCTATATCGCCACTTACCATAAGATGCCAAGCAGCGCTATATCACCACTTACCATAAGATGCCAAGCAGCGCTATATCACCACTTACCATAAGATGCCAAGTAGCGCTATGTCGCCACTTACCATAAGAGTTCATGTGAATACTTGAACATACCATTTATTTGACCCTAAATTTCTGGAACTAATAATAGCATTGAAAGTTAATAGCCAAATTTCGAAATATTGTCATTGCAGCTCCATAAATGCCAGATTGCGCCATGGAGCCATAAATGCCAGATTGCGCCATGCAGTCTCTGAATTACCATAAGATAACGTGAATTACAATCGCGTTTATTTGGGGAAAAGTGGTGATAAATCCTTTTATTCGTTACTCCACATTGTCTCGGAAGTAATTAGATATGCATCTCTTTTTATGAGATGAACGCTGCTGCTGTTTATGACTTGACTTGGCAACTATGAACTCTGTACATTTCATTTTATCTACGTCTGATATACTATAGCATTATAAAACTTTTAGTTATTTCGAATTGTCTTTGAAGGTTTGAAGGGGTATGTCGAAATTAGAAAAATGGAGGTCATGTATTCTCCAACGCTTGTCTAGTTATTTTCCAGCCAAATTGTTTTTCTTGAATGAAATTTAATTATCTGTAAATCATGATCTTTTAATTCGCGAATTTGATATTCCAAAAACTCATAAATGGATTTAAGTTGAATTTTCCATGTCTGCTAAATGAAATAAAAAGATTTATTTTGAAGATCGTAATGAATATTATTATTCAGGAAGACTATCTTTCCGGTTTTATTATTTTGATTTTTCAGAAAAGGATTATATTTTTATACGCGAATATTCGCGGCCAATTTATTGCATGTTTTGATTATTGTGACAGAAAGTTTTAGTGGGCAGTTTTCAACACTTGTTTTCCAGGCAATAAATTACAGAGTGTTAAATCTATTCAGTTTTGACAAGTTTTTTCTAGACACAAACACGCTTGCATATCTCATGCATGCCACGGTTACATACTGGTTTGCTGGCATTGTAATTATGTTTCTACCAAATAAAGTGTACCTAATTTATATTGAATGAGTACCTACACCGTGCTGTGAACTTTGCTCAAGTGTTTCTGATCAAATTGTACAGAAATGAAGTTTTTTGGGGAGTATTTTGCCTTTTAGGTAAAACGATATCAATCGGAGATTTTATGATTTTGATTTTAAAAAATGAGTTAACTATAAAAGATGCGGTTTTTTGAACCTGTTGGTTAAGCTCCTTTATCAAATTTGTTATTTAGTATCGAATTCTTTTTACTATATTTTATAAATAAATATCGTTTAATTTGCTTCTAAAGGATTTGCAGTATGATAGGCTTTATGTTCTCGAGAGACAAAGGTGTGAATTCAAATATAGAAGCTGTTTTATAAGGATGAACTTTTTCAGCGTTTTTTATTTCTGACTACACACGTTTTTCATAGGTGATAAGTTAATATTTGCCGTTGTAAAGTGATGTGGGCGATTATTTTACATTTTGATGTATGTTCGCCTATGACTTTTAGTATTAATATCGAAGCCACGTTTTCAGCGGGATAAACTCGTTATTTATCGGGACGGACGGACGGAGGGACGGGACTGACTGGGGTGGGTGCTAAAGCAAATCGCCGTCAATATTTAGCGAGAGGTTAGTAGATTTTATCTGCTTTTTGATGGATGTTGTGGAGTCAGTAACTAGTTTTGAAGCTTACCAACAGCTAGCTAGGGTTGCTTGCTTCACAGGGGTTTAGATGTTGTACCTCTATGGAGTTGGCTACTGTGGAATAGAACATGTGTCATTTTCTATGGGACTCAACCGGTAACTGACTTCTGATGACTCTATTATGAATGCAGTTAGGTAGATAAGCTGATAAGAGTAATCTTGTACGAAGAAGAGTCAATGCTGATGGTCAATTTGTTGCTGCTTTTTATTCATAGAATTTATGTTGAAAATTGTGATAAAAGTGTTATTGTGCTATTAAAAAAAATATTGTGCTGTTTACTTGAATTACAATTCACTGTTGGGTTGCTATCGTTCTTTTTATACATGAAATTAAGTATCTATTAAAAATTCATATCTCTGTAGCTGTAAATAAAAAATAGTCATAATTTTTTTTTGAGTTTTACTTGAATTAAATTTCACTGTTGGTTACCGGTTTGGTAAAACATGAAATTTATTTTTGGAGTATTTAATTCGTTTTATAACTAATGGTTTAAAATACTTAAATTTCAAAGTAGGTTCCCCCCCCCTTCTCTACACTCCAATATTTTTGAGGTTTTATTTAAATTAAATATCACTGTTGGGAATCATTTTTTTTATAGTAAAACATGAAATTTATTTCTCTGTTGTCTTAATTAGTTTTATACTAAATTTTCAAGGTGAATCAAGTCCTCAAATCCCCCTCAAATACTCCCCCACCCACTTGCCCCGGTTCCACCCCTGCTGAGTGTTATTATCCATGCTTTTATTGGAAGACTGGCGGAGAAGTTTTCTAGTGCCTAAGTTTTTCCATTGCTTTAGTAATTTGTGATAAGGAAAAAGGTGTCCTTATGGAAGTGTCTGTCCTACAGGCCCTTTATTTAACTTCACCTATCAGACTGATATTAAATGACGAGAATAGGCTGGATGCTGGGGGATTCAGCCGATGGTAATTCGGCATCCGATGGCATAGATTCGACAAATTGACATTGAATGAATTGATGTAGTTAAGTGAGATCGAGTTTGGAGAAGGGGGCATAATGCCAGGATTAGAATTCTAGTGAATCTTTAAAATTTTAGGATTAGGTTTTATATTTTATACAGTTTTGGACAGTTTTGTGTGTGTATGTAATATATTGGAAAGTTTTTACTATATGTCTGTCTGTACCTTTATATTTTTTTATAGAATAGAGTTACAGTTCTGTAATATAATTATAGTCCTATAATTATAATCCTATTTCTGTTATATAGTTATTATTCCATAATGTAGTTATAGCTCTTTAATACAGTTACTATTAGTTACTAAAAGTTAAAAATTGGTACGACTGCATCTATAATTCTCTAGGACATTTGGATATATATTTCGGGATATCCTGAACAATATATACCTTCTTTGATGGTTCTGACGTTCGATCTAATTCATAAGATTGCATACAGTAAAAAAAATATATCCTTCTGTCCGTCCACTCAACTACACAAACAGATCTGTTTTCCCGTTTTCTTCTCGCTATGCAAATCGGAGAATCTGTTACAACTTCGGCCCGAAGAAATTAAACTTTTGCCCAAGTCCTCTAATAATATATATGAGAGGCTGTGACACAAGTTGGAGGAGGAGGAGGAGGAGGGATCTAGTTTTTTGATATGGCTATGGCGTTTTTGGAATGCGAGTGATATGTTAATCCGATCGCTTCTACAAATTGCCTGCGTCAAAACTTATTTAGATCTAGCCTCCTTTCCCAGTGGGGATGTTTATAGGCAGATCGTCCATTATTGTCCATGACGCTGAATATTTATGCTGTTTTATCGTAAAATAGCATAAAAAAGACATTATTTATCGCGAATTTTTGACGGAAGACAGTAGGAGTGTCTCAAATTTATGATTTATGTCTTATTGAATTTTTATCGAAACTATGATATTGTTTTTGTTTTATAATCTGTATCATTGGTGTCTCATTGTGAGCGTGATGAGAGCGGCCTAATTGTAAGTTTTTTGTTTACCATGCCGGTAAATCGCGTCCATATCTGACCTATCCGTGCTACTCATCTGGGGCAAAGTTTCCCAATCAGGGGTTGTTTCCTCATTACTTTTTCCTCCTAATGACCCAAGTTGTCCTGTTTGCAAAGTGTGGCTCAAGTGTTTTGGAGATTGAGACAAGTACAATAGAAGATGAGATGTGGAACTCTGCTTTATCAGGGGTTCGTATGGTTTTTTCGTATGGTTTATGATTGTTTTGTATGTTTTTTCGGATGGATGTTTTTAATATGTTTATGTTGTTTTTATGATGTTTATGTTGTTTTTTGTATGGTTATGATATTTTTGAATTGCATGTGATGTTTTCTTATGATTTATGATCATTTTTGTGTGGCTTATGGTAATTTTTCATGATTATCATCTAGTGGTTTTGATGGTTCGTATTGTTAATTAAGGTTTTGTATAGTTGTGATCTGGTTTTGTATGGTTTATTATTGTTTTTTTTTGTGGTTTATGATCGTTTTTGTGTTTTTTTTATGGTTTATGTTTTTTTGTATCGTTTTGTATGGTGATAATTAATTTGTTATAAATATTACTTTATATCCGTTTAAAAGGTTTGGTTTGGTGTTTTATAGTGCAGTTAAATTGCAATATTATAGGAAAAATGTATTTAAAAACAAATTAATCAAGAAAAAATAAATTAATAAGTTTGGCATTGAAAACAGGCCTCAAATAGTTGTTAAAAATAAACCAATAATTACTTATCGACATTCTTGTTCTTTCTGGAGTGTACCGGAGGTGCCAACAATCAAAATCAAAGTGAACTAATTCTCGATATTAGATTGCCGTTACCATTGTGCTCCAATTGCCTAATGTAACTATCTCTCAAATCCCACTTCTATGGACCCATTCCCACTTCTCTATGGAATCATTCCCGGCGATTCCCATTGGGAGTTTTTTCTTTTGCCGATCGCTTCATCGGTTGGAATCTCTATTGACACGTTATTGATTCACTGGAACCGAGTTAGATGATTAACAACTGGAATGGGAATGAAGAACTGGAATTGGAATGGGAATGAAGAACTGGAATGGGAATGATGATCTGGAATGGGAATGATGATCTGGAATGGGAATGGAGATGGAATGGGAATGGAACTGGAATGGGAATGGAGCTGGAATGGAAATGGAGCTGAAATGGGAATGTGGAATGGGAATGAGGAACTGGAATAGGAATGACTGTAAGAACTGGAATAAGAATTATCACCAATATCATAGTATTAATCACTGTCCTCGGATTACTTCCATTAAGAATACATTTCTTGAATATAATCTCTATATATTTTTAATTATACTTATTTTCTAGATAATTTACTTTCCAATATGTACTTTTAATCATAATAAGTAACTGTAGTGCTAGTTCAATATCTCTATTGACTTACTTTGCTAAGTCTGAGTGTTTCAATTAACATTTTTGTACCTCGCTAATGAACGAGGTGAATTTTTAGACCATTTTATTAATGCCCCAGTTAGTGTACAACTATTGGGTATCGTCTGTTAGGTAACTTAGATATCGTCTGTTAGATAACTTGGATATCGTCTGTTAGATAACTTAGATATCGTCTGTTAGGTAACTTGGATATCGTCTGTTAGATAACTTAGATATCGTCTGTTAGATAACTTGGATATCGTCTGTTGGATAACTTAGATATCGTCTGTTAGATAACTTAGATATCGTCTGTTAGATAACTTAGATATCGTCTGTTAGGTAACTTAGATATCGTCTGTTAGATAACTTGGATATCGTCTGTTAGATAACTTAGATATCGTCTGTTAGATAACTTAGATATCGTCTGTTAGGTAACTTGGATATCGTCTGTTAGATAACTTGGATATCGTCTGTTAGATAACTTGGATATCGTCTGTTAGATAACTTAGATATCGTCTGTTGGATAACTTAGATATCGTCTGTTAGATAACTTAGATATCGTCTGTTAGATAACTTAGATATCGTCTGTTAGGTAACTTAGATATCGTCTGTTAGATAACTTGGATATCGTCTGTTAGATAACTTAGATATCGTCTGTTAGATAACTTAGATATCGTCTGTTAGGTAACTTGGATATCGTCTGTTAGATAACTTGGATATCGTCTGTTAGATAACTTGGATATCGTCTGTTAGATAACTTAGATATCGTCTGTTGGATAACTTAGATATCGTCTGTTAGGTAACTTAGATATCGTCTGTTAAGTAATTTGGATATCGTCTGTTAGGTAACTTGGATATCGTCTGTTAGGTAACTTGGATATCGTCTGTTAGGTAACTTGGATATCGTCTGTTAGATAACTTGGATATCGTGTGTTGGATATCGTCTGTCTCTTAATTATCGTTCATTCCTATTTTCTCTTTTTCTAATTAATTACAATAGCTTTAACTAAATAGGGTCAATTCCCAGTACTTGGAATCACATTAACTTTGGTCTCTGGAACAATTTGGAAATTCTCTGGTATTTTTCCAGGCAGTGTTCCAGGCAGCATTCCCGGCAATTTCCAGGCAACATTCCCGGCAATTTCCAGACAACATTCCCGACAATTTCCAGGCAACATTCCCGGCAATTTCCAGGCAACATTCCCGGCAATTTCCAGACAACATTCCCGACAATTTCCAGGCAACATTCCCGGCAATTTCCAGGCAACATTCCCGGCAATATTCCCGGCAATTTTCAGGCAACATTCCCGGCAATTTCCAGGCAACATTCCCGTCAATATTCCCGGCAATTTCCAGGCAACATTCCCGGCAATTTCCAGGCAACATTCCCGGCAATTTCCAGGCAACATTCCCGGCAATTTCCAGACAACATTCCCGGCAATTTCCAGACAACATTCCCGGCAATTTCCAGACAACATTCCCGGCAATTTCCAGGCAATATTCCCGGCAATTTTCAGGAAATATTCCCGGCAATTTTCAGGAAATATTCCTAACAGTGTTCCTAGCAGTGTTACTAGCAGTGTTACTAGCAGTGTTACTAGCAGTGTTACTAGCAGTGTTACTAGCAGTGTTACTAGCAGTGTTTCTAACAGTGTTACTAGCAGTGTTACTAGCAGTGTTACTAGCAGTGTTACTAGCAGTGTTTCTAGCAGTGTTTCTAGCAGTGTTCCTAGCAGTGTTACTAGCAGTGTTTCTAACAGTGTTTCTAACAGTGTTTCTAACAGTGTTTCTAACAGTGTTCCTAGCAGTGTTCCTAGCAGTGTTCCTAGCAGTGTTACTAGCAGTGTTACTAGCAGTGTTACTAGCAGTGTTCCTAGCAGTGTTACTAGCAGTGTTTCTAACAGTGTTTCTAACAGTGTTCCTAGCAGTGTTCCTAGCAGTGTTCCTAGCAGTGTTTCTAACAGTGTTCCTAGCAGTGTTCCTAGCAGTGTTACTAGCAGTGTTTCTAACAGTGTTCCTAGCAGTGTTCCTAGCAGTGTTCCTAGCAGTGTTTCTAACAGTGTTTCTAACAGTGTTCCTAGCAGTGTTCCTAGCAGTGTTCCTAGCAGTGTTACTAGCAGTGTTTCTAACAGTGTTTCTAACAGTGTTTCTAACAGTGTTCCTAGCAGTGTTCCTAGCAGTGTTCCTAGCAGTGTTCCTAGCAGTGTTCCTAGCAGTGTTCCTAGCAGTGTTTCTAACAGTGTTCCTAGCAGTGTTCCTAGCAGTGTTCCTAGCAGTGTTCCTAGCAGTGTTACTAGCAGTGTTTCTAGCAGTGTTCCTAGCAGTGTTTCTAACAGTGTTTCTAACAGTGTTCCTAGCAGTGTTTCTAACAGTGTTCCTAGCAGTGTTTCTAGCAGTGTTACTAGCAGTGTTACTAGCAGTGTTACTAGCAGTGTTTCTAACAGTGTTACTAGCAGTGTTTCTAACAGTGTTCCTAGCAGTGTTCCTAGCAGTGTTCCTAGCAGTGTTCCTAGCAGTGTTACTAGCAGTGTTCCTAGCAGTGTTCCTAGCAGTGTTCCTAGCAGTGTTCCTAGCAGTGTTCCTAGCAGTGTTCCTAGCAGTGTTACTAGCAGTGTTCCTAACAGTGTTACTAGCAGTGTTACTAGCAGTGTTCCTAGCAGTGTTCCTAGCAGTGTTCCTAGCAGTGTTTCTAACAGTGTTCCTAGCAGTGTTCCTAGCAGTGTTACTAGCAGTGTTTCTAACAGTGTTCCTAGCAGTGTTCCTAGCAGTGTTCCTAGCAGTGTTCCTAGCAGTGTTCCTAGCAGTGTTCCTAACAGTGTTCCTCAGGGATCCGGTGCTAATTGATCCAAATGAAAAGGCTCCCCTCTTTTAAATTATCTAATTCCCTTTAATTCACTTCACAGTTATACCGTCTATATTGTGTTCATATAATTCCTGCATTTAATTATTTATATACCATGCAATTATTGAACTATGGGGTATTTTAAAGAGATATAATATCAATGAATTTATTTATATTTTATATAACTTTTAACATTTATTCATTACTAACGCGTAATTTTAGATGCGTAACGAAATTTGGTATTTATAGTAAATTAACCCTCTAATATTTTAACCCTCTAATATTTTAACCCTCTAATATTTTTACCCTCTAACATTTTTACCCTCTAATATTTTTACCCTCTAATATTTTTACCCTCTAATATTTTTACCCTCTAATATTTTTACCCTCTAATATTTTTACCCTCTAATATTTTTACCCTCTAATATTTTTACCCTCTAATATTTTTACCCTCTAATATTTACTCTAAACCCCTTCAGGCCAAATTATTTCATTTAATGTTCAGTGCAAACAAAGTCAGCACTCGATAATATCTACATCACTTTGGCGTAACTCGATTATCGCGCCCCTGTCCTCAATTAACGCTTTTCAATGGGTCGATTAGTAGAGTGTGCTCCCTGATCGAGCAAAAAGAGGGACAAGCATCGCTGGGACAGGGGCCCTAGCAATAATTAGCTTGGCATTTTAGCAATTAGCTACAAAATTGGATTCTTCTGCTCCCTATCCATGAAAATAAATTTTCTGATCATCAATAACGAAGCGAGTCATTTGTAATGCGTGGTGCTGTATAGTGACTCATTAGTAATGCGTGGTGCTGTACAGTGACTCATTAGTAATGCGTGGTGCTGTACAGTGACTCATTTGTAATGCGTGGTGCTGTACAGTGACTCATTTGTAATGCGTGGTGCTGTACAGTGACTCATTTGTAATGCGTGGTGCTGTACAGTGACTCATTTGTAATGCGTGGTGCTGTACAGTGACTCATTTGTAATGCGTGGTGCTGTACAGTGAGTCATTTGTAATGCGTGGTGCTGTACAGTGACTCATTTGTAATGCGTGGTGCTGTACAGTGACTCATTTGTAATGCGTGGTGCTGTACAGTGACTCATTTGTTATGCGTGGTGCTGTACAGTGACTCATTTGTAATGCGTGGTGCTGTACAGTGACTCATTTGTAATGCGTGGTTCTGTATAATTATTCTAACAGTTGCTCTATGTTACCATTGAGATCTTTCTTTGAAACTGTATTTTACCATTTGCAATATAAAAACATTCAATGTTGGTTCTAATTCTATACTATAGTATGATCTGGAAATTATACGATTGAGAGAGTTCCAGTTCTATCTTTTTCGTTTCATATATATCTGTGGTTTTCCAGTTCTATCTTGTGTTCCAGTTCTGTTTCAGTTCTATCCACAGAGTGTTCCAGTTCTATCCACAGAGTGTTCCAGTTCTATCCACAGAGTGTTCCAGTTCTATCCACAGAGTGTTCCAGTTCTATCCACAGAGTGTTCCAGTTCTATCCACAGAGCGTTCCAGTTCTATCCACAGAGCGTTCCAGTTCTATCCACAGAGCGTTCCAGTTCTATCCACAGAGTGTTCCAGTTCTATCCACAGAGTGTTCCAGTTCTATCCACAGAGTGTTCCAGTTCTATCCACAGAGTGTTCCAGTTCTATCCACAGAGTGTTCCAGTTCTATGTGTTGTTTCCCCTATAACAGCTGTCCCATAGTCAGTACGTCACTCTGATCTATTTCCCTTCCGTCAGTCTTTTGTACCAGCACTTCACAGTCACTGGTTTGGAGAACATTATTGAGTCCAACCCTTATTGTCGACTGAAGGGTCTTGGGCTATATTGGGTCTAGAACTAGGGCTATATTGGGTCTGGAACTAGGGCTATTTTGGGTCTAGAACCAGGGCACTATTGGGTCTCGAACTAGGACAATTTTTCTGCATCCATGAGTTTTTTAAGCGAATGATGGATGTCAACTTTATTACTTTTTCAAGGTCCCTTGTATTTATTTTTCTTCTCTCTTTTTCTTTAATAGAGTAGTTTTCATTATTTTTTTATTATATTCACTACCCAGTAATTTATTATTAATCTCACATTCTTACGGTACATAAATTTTTTCCACATCAAACGTCTATTTTCGTTAAATCATCCCGTCGTCAAAAATAACCGCGTGTTCCTTTAAAAGCCTCTGTTTACCAGTTACGATAAGGTTGTTTTTCCTCGTGATTATCAATGGAAAGTGAGCCTTAGAGGGGGTTAATTTTGATCACAGTGTACTCACATTAGGTAGCTCTCTTTTTCCCCCATCTAAAAAACATTGGCGCGGCGGCTTAACCTCTTCAGAATTCAAACATAATTGGTCGGAACAATGTCATACTATTTATTGGAAGGGTTGGTACGAGTCAGTGTCAGGCGTATGGTAGTACTGAAAATGTTATAATTTGAAAAAAAATTGTTGCTTCGTTTTTTCGGTATTTTTTTCAATTAATTAAATATTTAAATTGTAAAAAAAGTAAGTACAAATTTTCTATGATTTTAAATCTAAGATAAAAGTGAAATTTTAAACAAGAAATTAATAATAAATGTTCATCCGATGTTTAATTTTTATCTTGAAATTAAAACTTTACCATATTAACAATTTTAATAATATTTAACTAATTTATTTATCAGAATCATTATGTTATAAATAAGTAGAAATATATTATATGTAATATAATTGTTCTATTTACTGCTTATACCGCAGGGGCCCAATGGTTGTCTCACCCTCTACCAATCTCCCCCACACCTTTATTGAAGGACAACAATGAACTACTTATAGGCCTAGGCACTATTGTCAGCCTATAATAATCATTGCCAGCCTATTATAACTCTTGGCACACTATTATAATATTGTCATCAGAAAATAATGTTATTGCCTGTCATTAATTGAGTTATTTTCGGCCTATAAAATTATGGTCCACTCGTAGTTTTATGAAACCTATAATTTTTCTTCAACCTACAATTATTAGTTTATTTTTCAGTCTTTTGCAACCTATAATTTTTGCAACCCCCCCCCCCCCCCTCTGAATGCCAGGTCATTAAAAAATCATGAAGTGTGCTGTGCAACACAATAGAGGATACAACAAACTACAAAACGGTCATTTTCATCTTATGTCGAGATTTTCAAAATAACCTTTATTTTTATATTTTTATATTCATTTATCCATTAATTAATTACTTATCGACATTCTTGTTCTTTCTGGAGTGTACCGGAGGTACCTGTCGACGAAGAGTCTCTGCTCACCTTCTAATCGGTTTATAATATCATATGTTTTTATAGTTTTTATTTAATGTTTTTCAAGTCCATTTCAATATAGGAATTCCAGAGAAAAATAATAAAACCTCTTTTCTTCTACCAGATTCAACATTAAATATTCACAAGTTTGCAATTTATTTTAACAGAAATTATTAATGTAATGGAATTAGGCAAAGAGGATTGACATGAGTATGAGTTTGTGACATGAGTATGAGTATGTGACATGAGTATGTGACATGAGTATGAGTATGTGACATGAGTATGAGTATGTGACATGAGTATGAGTATGTGACATGAGTATGAGTATGTGACATGAGTATGAGTATGTGACATGAGTATGTGACATGAGCATGAGTATGTGACATGAGCATGAGTATGTGACATGAGCATGTGACATGAGCATGTGACATGAGCATGTGACATGAGCATGTGACATGAGCATGTGACATGAGTATGTGACATGAGTAGGTATGCGTAACATGAATATGTGGCGTAATGTGTATCGGTATCTGTAGATTACAAATACCAAGTATCGGTACTCGCATCGGTATCGGTAATAACTATGATATCTGTGATATTTATGGAATCAGTATCGGTACTAGTTATGTAATCGCTATTCGTAGTAATTATGGTATCTATACATCCCTAGTATTCTGTGTGAGTACACAGATACTGTAAATAAGGACAATGTGTGATAAAAGGACATTAGAATCGGAAAAATTCTAATTGCTTTTCGATGGGAGATTATTTGCAATGATAGAAAGATCATTTATCTATGGCAATTATAATTCGATGAAAATCCAATCGTACTTTTTATAAATTAAAAAAATCTATAAGCTTTCGTCTTAAAATTTTCAACTGGGTTGCCTGAAAACTGTTTTGTAGCATAAAAATGTTATATTGTTAATCATTTGGGAGACCTATATATTTAAATGATTTTTTAGGGTAAGTTCCCTTATTCCGACCGTTATGCAATTTCGTACATACCTATAATATAAATATACTGACAGTTTTATAGAACGTGCGATGGATGTTAATTTTAATCGTTCTAACTCATAGTATCACGTTCTACCAAACTGTCACTATATTCATGTTATAACTAATGTACGACATTGCGTAACGATCGGAATTACGTAAGTGTAACTAGCCTCTTTTACACTATTTTTTCTACTGTACAATATGTGTTTTCTATTGCATTGTGCACTCTATTGTGCACTCTATTGTGCACTCTATTGTGCACTCTATTGTGCACTCTATTGTGCACTCTATTGTGCACTCTATTGTGCACTCTATTGTGCACCATCTTTTCTCAGGTAAGATAATGTGTACCGTTTGGTGTGAACTATTGTCATAATAAGGGCAAAATAATGAATGATTTAGTGAATCTATGAACTAAGTACAGGGGATTTTTTTTGATTGATTTGTGAATGGAGTGATGGGACTGTGTTCATTTTATTGTCAATCGTATTGTTTATTTTTAGTGTTTTTAAATTGGAAATTATATCTTTCTTCTTTTTCGTGTTGTCAATATTGAATGAAACTGTATAACTTGTACTCCCATTTGCTTCTGATCACCACTCTCTCCATTCACCACTCTCTCCATTCACCACTCTCCTCCTTCTGATCACCACTCTCCTCCTTCTGATCACCACTCTCCTCCTTCTGATCACCACTCTCCTCCTTCTGATCACCACTCTCTCCATTCACCCTCTCCTCCTTCTGATCACCACTCTCCTCCTTCTGATCACCACTCTCCTCCTTCTGATCACCACTCTCCTCCTTCTGATCACCACTCTCCTCCTTCTGATCACCACTCTCTCCATTCACCACTCTCCTCCTTCTGATCACCACTCACCACTCCTAACTTTACTCATCAGTGCAATAATTATTGATGGTAACAACGCCACCTTGAGGAGACTGCATACATGACCTGCTACAAGAGAAATAAACATATTTGAGAAGGATAATTACTTACATAACTGTACCAAAAGAGAAAGCTATGGTGGGGCCATAGATGATTAAGAGAGAAAAAATAGACCCATTTCACGTTCTTCTTGGTATACGAGATTGTAAATATCAAATTTTAACTAAGAATTTTGTTCTTGCTATAATTTTTGTTTGATTTGGTTCTTCCTTTTCGTTTTTTTTTTCATTCTGCCCCTTTCTTTTCTTTTTCCAGTTCCTTCTTTTTCAATTCCAGCAGGTTATGTTTGTGAGTGTTCAGAGTGTCACGTTTGCATTAACTCGAGTCACGTTATTGCACCGTGTTTCGGTACACCTAAAAATGCTGCTAATGAAAGATATACCAACCAAGCAACCACAGAAAACCGTGTGGGTTGCGTATGGTTGTCACCACACACACCCACCCGAGCCAGCCATCGTGACTGCGACAGTTGTGACATAAAGCCATTCAATGAAGAATTATTGCTTTTGTTCTATTTTCTATAGGGTGAATTACGAATTATCGGTCAGTACTACATCTTCGGACATATAAGTGAATATATTAATAATTGTTATTACACAGTGCTATCTAAAAAAAATTATATTGTTTTTTCTTATATGTCCGAAGATGTGGTACTGACGATAATTCGAAACTTACCATTTTATTCAGATTTGTATAATCTACCTTTTAATCCCCAATTATTTTATAGTTTGTATCGACAGTTATACAGAAATAACACCAGGGTTGTGACAATATGCATTTATAATCATATATCTTATGAATATCATAGACGAAACGAAAGGAAATGGTATCGAATACTATATACCGCTGGTGTAGAACCATTCAATACTCTTTAATTCTCTTCGTCTATAATATTTTCGTGATCTATGATTTTAAAAGCATATTGTCACAAACCTAGTTGTAACGATATGAGTATAAATGACACACTTTTATTATTCTCTTTACTACAATAATTGATCAAAAGTTTCACTCTATATCTATATATCTATAATAAAGGCCCTAAATAGGGTAAGCTCCGAATTATCGGACAGTTCCACTTTTTCGGACATGTGGACTTTTATTTAACATTTTATCTTTTAATTACAATTAGAGTTAAAAATGTTGTTTTTTATTTATTACATGGTCGAAAATGTGGAACTGTTCGAAAACTTGGAACGTACCCTATTAGGTGATATGTCTTGTGACCTTATTAATCTAATTTTCTTTTTCTCCTTTCAGGTATGTGTCCGAGGATGAACTGTAAGAACGGCATTAGTGGTTCGTATTAATAAGTTTATTTTTAAGAAATATTTTTTTACCCGGTCCCTTTATCTTTTTTGTGATTTAATTAATTAATTAATTAATCTTATTTTTATTATTTTATTTTCATTATAAGAAAATTATGTTTTCTTCAATTTTTTAATTTTCCTCTATCCCTATTTTTTTCAAGTTAAAATGTAAAATCATTGGTAGTTTTAGATATAATTTTCTTTCGAGCGGCAAATTTTACCCACGGCGCAGATATAGGATTAAATTGATGCTGTTTTGTTTCGTCTTGAAATAATCTTCCGCTATAATTTCCCTATATGAATAACTACATTATTTCCCCCTATAGTAGAGCACTTAAAGTGATGCCAGAAAGCTACCGTGTGTTTGATAGACCCTTTGAGGTTTTCATGGGAACGGGCACAGCCCACCCTTCTTATTCCAATAGGGTCTATTAGTAATAGTAGTGTTGCTATAATGTATAGAAAATAAAACATTATTTAGTGGCATTTTTAAAAGAAAAATGTAATTTTTCCTTCACCAGTTTTGAAATTTAAATTCTTGGTCTGAAAAAAATAATGAATCTGATATCTTTTATTTATTATTGATTGAAATATTTTAAAACTGTTTTATAGAGGAATATTGTGTAGCTAAACCATAAAATTGATATATTTCGATAACCTATTTAATTTTGGTGTTGTATATTGAAATTGAAATTCTTGGTCTGAAAAAAAATCTTAGATTTTTTTTTGATTATTGATTTAAATTCATTTATAAAACTTAAAAGTATTAATTGTCTTCTAAACCATAAAAATAGATATATTTCTATAGTTTCTATATTTTCTGCGAGGTTGTACCTATCTACACAATGCTCCCTTATGATGATCGTGAGCACCATCGTGGTGTTAACCCCAGACTGCACGCTGTGTGATATCATTAGGGGAAGGAAAACGTCATTGCCGGGGTAGAGACGTCTGTCTGTCCATTACTGGGATAGAGACGTCTGTCTGTCCATTGCCGGGGTAGAGACGTCTGTCTGTCCATTACCGGGATAGAGACGTCTGTCTGTCCATTACTGGGATGGAGACGTCTGTCTGTCCATTGCCGGGGTGGAGACGTCTGTCTGTCCATTACCGGGATGGAGACGTCTGTCTGCCCATTACCGGGATGGAGACGTCTGTCTGTCCATTGCCGGGGTAGAGACGTCTGTCTGTCCATTACCGGGATGGAGACGTCTGTCTGTCCATTGCCGGGATAGAGACGTCTGTCTGTCCATTGCCGGGATAGAGACGTCTGTCTGTCCATTACCGGGATAGAGACGTCTGTCTGTCCATTACCGGGATGGAGACGTCTGTCTGTCCATTACCGGGATGGAGACGTCTGTCTGTCCATTACCGGGATGGAGACCTCTGTCTGTCCATTACCGGGATGGAGACGTCTGTCTGCCCATTACCGGGATGGAGACGTCTGTCTGTCCATTACCGGGATGGAGACGTCTGTCTGTCCATTACCGGGATGGAGACGTCTGTCTGTCCATTACCGGGATAGAGACGTCTGTCTGTCCATTACCGGGATAGAGACGTCTGTCTGCCCATTACCGGGATAGAGACGTCTGTCTGCCCATTACCGGGATAGAGACGTCTGTCTGCCCATTACCGGGATAGAGACGTCTGTCTGTCCATTACCGGGATAGAGACGTCTGTCTGTCCATTACCGGGATAGAGACGTCTGTCTGTCCATTACCGGGATAGAGACGTCTGTCTGTCCATTACCGGGATGGAGACGTCTGTCTGTCCATTACCGGGATGGAGACGTCTGTCTGCCCATTACCGGGATGGAGACGTCTGTCTGTCCATTACCGGGATGGAGACGTCTGTCTGTCCATTACCGGGATGGAGACGTCTGTCTGTCCATTGCCGGGATAGAGACGTCTGTCTGTCCATTACCGGGATAGAGACGTCTGTCTGCCCATTACCGGGATAGAGACGTCTGTCTGTCCATTACCGGGATAGAGACGTCTGTCTGTCCATTACCGGGATGGAGACGTCTGTCTGCCCATTACCGGGATAGAGACGTCTGTCTGTCCATTGCCGGGATAGAGACGTCTGTCTGTCCATTACCGGGATGGAGACGTCTGTCTGTCCATTACCGGGATAGAGACGTCTGTCTGTCCATTACCGGGATAGAGACGTCTGTCTGTCCATTACCGGGATAGAGACGTCTGTCTGTCCATTACCGGGATAGAGACGTCTTGTTTGCCCGACGTTTGATTCTATCACAATCACGTGGGTACCCGTTTGTTATCCGCAAATTTGAGGTCAACATTCCGGTATTTGAAAAACCGGGAATATTAGAAACCCGGAATGTTAAAAATTGGCAATGTTACAAACTAGTAAAGGTACAAACCGGGAATGTTTGTTAGAAACAGGGAATGTTAGAAACCGGGAATGTTGGGTTACGGTTACCGGGATTTAACGTTCGGATTACCGATATTCTCCAATGTTATTATTAATAATAATGTTAAATTATGTTTACCTAATTACATAATTCTTTTGCAAACAAAATATTTTTAGGTTTAAAAATTAATGAAAACTTGAGAACGGGAATTGAAATTTAAAAATTAATGAAAATATGAGAACGGGAATTGAAATTTAAAAATTAATGAAAATATGAGAACGGGAATTGAAATTTAAAAATTAATGAAAATATGAGAACGGGAATTGAAATTTAAAAATTAATGAAAATATGAGAACGGGAATTGAAATTTAAAAATTAATGAAAATATGAGAACGGGAATTGAAATTTAAAAATTAATGAAAATATGAGAACGGGAATTGAAATTTAAAAATTAATGAAAACTTGAGAACGGGAATTGAAATTTAAAAATTAATGAAAATATGAGAACGGGAATTGAAATTTAAAAATTAATGAAAACTTGAGAACGGGAATTGAAATTTAAAAATTAATGAAAATATGAGAACGGGAATTGAAATTTAAAAATTAATGAAAATATGAGAACGGGAATTGAAATTTAAAAATTAATGAAAATATGAGAACGGGAATTGAAATTTAAAAATTAATGAAAATATGAGAACGGGAATTGAAATTTAAAAATTAATGAAAATATGAGAACGGGAATTGAAATTTAAAAATTAATGAAAATATGAGAACGGGAATTGAAATTTAAAAATTAATGAAAATATGAGAACGGGAATTGAAATTTAAAAATTAATGAAAATATGAGAACGGGAATTGAAATTTAAAAATTAATGAAAACTTGAGAACGGGAATTGAAATTTAAAAATTAATGAAAATATGAGAACGGGAATTGAAATTTAAAAATTAATGAAAATATGAGAACGGGAATTGAAATTTAAAAATTAATGAAAATATGAGAACGGGAATTGAAATTTAAAAATTAATGAAAATATGAGAACGGGAATTGAAATTTAAAAATTAATGAAAATATGAGAACGGGAATTGAAATTTAAAAATTAATGAAAACTTGAGAACGGGAATTGAAATTTAAAAATTAATGAAAATATGAGAACGGGAATTGAAATTTAAAAATTAATGAAAATATGAGAACGGGAATTGAAATTTAAAAATTAATGAAAATATGAGGTCGGGAATTGAAATTTAAAAATTACGGAAAATAAAGACTTAAAAAACAATACTAGCAAACTTCGAGAATTACGACTTTAATTAAAATGAAAATTGCGACTGTTGAAATCTAAAAGCTGAAAATTACTGTATTTACTAATTACTTATCTAATAACTTAATTAGAAGAGGGAAATACAATAATAGGGGTTACCCCCCCCCCCCCTCTGATTGACGTATCCATGTTACATGACACCTATCAAATTATTTAATTAGTGCGTGTGTACGTACATACAGTTGCACGTGCGCATTCATTTATTAGATATTGGAAATGAAGGGAATATTATATTGATTATTTGAATGGGGAATAGTAGTGAGGGGGAATGCCAATTTACCGATCTTATCCATTTACCGTAAGAAAAAATATATAACTTGCCTGTAAAAAATACCCATTCTATTTATTGTTAAACCATTTTTTATATAATTATCTTATTTTAAATATATAAAACAGTAAAGTTATCTATATATATTTTTTTTGTATAAATATTACCTATAGCTATATTTTTTAATATATTTTATTATAATACATTTTTTATAAAAATTTACAGGCTATAATTTTCTATATATAGCATTTAATTAATTTAATTCAAGGTCGGGAAATAGATGATATCAGGTTTGGGTTAGGTAGGTTCGTCCCTATTTAACCATAGTTGTCTTATCTAACCCCATTATAAACCCCGGGATTGACGGCACAAAAACCCTGATGACGGCTTCCAGAGTTTTATTCTTCCTGTCTCGTCATAAATTTGATCTCGCAGAGAGATATCTCTTATCTCTAAGTTTATCAGTGGTTTAATTTATCCTAGCTTCATTAAGTGGGGTATACTACCCTTAATTGACGCTCTTTTTTATACCTTGGCAACCTTACACATTTCAGGCGGTAAAGGGTTGTGGGGATATTTTTAATTGAAATTCTACGTAGCTTCTGTTTGCCCATATTTTTAAACGAGTACATTTTAATGAGATAAACGTATCTTATTGTGACATTCGTGGGAAAAAACGTGTCGTAGAAGATTATGTGGTTTTTCATGATAATCTTCGCTGGCCGTAGAAGATTAACTGGTACCTCATGATAATCTTCGATATCCCCACCATAATTTTCTCTATCGCATTATTTCTGGAATGGTTTAATTAGCAGTCTTCACATGTTCTTCTTTTTACACCAAGTGTAGTGTTAAGAAAGACCAATTTTAGTGTTAAAGTTTAGTAGGGGCTTAACCAGTACTAATAACACGACTGAGTGCCTATAGCACCCTTAACACTGCCACGGTGCTTATCCTAACACTGTTAGTGCTAATCAATACGGTCTGTCAAACTTTAACATTCTATTGCTTTATTTCAGGTGAATTACACACGTAGGTTTTTTTAAGTCTTTCCACCAGACTCTTTACTAAGCTCCTCCTACTTTTTCCACGAGAATATGAGAAAAAACTATACAAATCGTATAAATATTAGTTGGTATCCATGATACCTGCAGGTATCACGGATACCAACTGAAATAAATAATATTATATCGTTTTTCTTATATTCTCGTGGAAAAAGTAGGAGGAGCTTAGTAAAAAGTCTGGTGGAAAGACTTAAAAAACCCTACGTGTGTACAGCCCTTTTTATTTCAAGACTTAGAATTACTTTAGCCTTCAATTTTCAATACTTGATTTACCTTCTAATAATTAATTATAATTTATCTTCGTAAATTCAATTATGCTCCTAATAATTAGCGATTAATTCCGCTCGAATAAATACAAATTAGTATTGCCATTTACGCTATAATTACCAATACTCTCAGTGTGACATAATCATCAACCTTCTGTGTTATAACAACAAATTCTAATTATCATTATAGACTTATTGATTATTCTTTGTTAATATATACTTATAGTGATTAATTGAAATGTTTAATTTCTATCAGAGTGTATAGAGGCTCATGCAGAAATAGAGACGTATTGTAATTTTCGATAATTTTCGATAATTGTAATTTTTTTCGGTAACTGCTCATTTTTTCGATAAGCGAGTTTTTTTTTCGATAACTGCGGCTCTTTTTCGATAATTTCGCCTGCCTCTTTTTCGATAACTGCGCCTCGGTAAGTGCGCCTCTTTTTCGATAAGTGCGCCTCTCTTTTGATAACTGCGCCTCTCTTTTTCGATAATTTCGCCTGCCTCTTTTTCGGTAACTTCGCCTCGGTAAGTGCGCCTCTTTTTCGATAAGTGCGCCACTTTTTCGATAATTGCGCCTCTCTTTCAAAAGTGCGCCAATCCACCCTAGCTCTGGATATCTATTAATATATTTTTGCGGCACGTGCACTATAGTCACCCATGCGTGAATATTGATCACACTGCTGCGATCACATGTCACTCTCACGAACATTGGAACGAGCTGTCGAACATATCCACGAACTGGCGAACATATCCTCGAACTTACTAACATACACACGAAATCAACTTAAATTTACTTTTAAAATGAATAATAGTTCACTATCTTTTGGTTTACATAAAACCTAAATTTTGAAGATATAGATACAAATAATAATTCTATTAAAGAAACAATCATTTCATTATATCTACCGTATCATCCCTATTTATCGGGACTCAAATCTGTGTGTATATATCCTGACGAATATCTATCTCCATTTATCGATATCTACTGGCAAGATCAAAGGAGATATCGATATATTCTTTTAAAGATTATGTTCACCCCCTGAAAAGATGCGCAAAAATCTAGAGCAGCAAAAATAACACATTATTTTTTGGTTGTTATGACCTTTTACTGGGAAAATAATACACACTGATGTATATTGGTAGTGATTGATATGCTGTTATTGATTGTTATTGTTATTGATTGTTATTGTTATTGACTGTTATTTTGTTATTAGTGATGTTTAGGGTTTTGACAATATGCTTTTATAATCATAGATCTTAAGAATATCACAGACGAAATGAAATGGTATCGAATACTATATACCGCTGGTGTAGAACCATTCAATACTCTTTAATTCTCTCCGTCTATAATATTTTCAGGATCTATGATTTTAAACGCATATTGTCACAACCCTATTGATATGCATTGGATAATTTTTCCCTTTCAATTCAACCAATTGAAAATTTAACCATTTGTGTCATTATTTTAAAATTCATTTGTAGCTATGTTAATTTTTATGAAATTTTCACGGCAGGGTTTGAATTATTGACTTCAAAATGTTTATGATTTAAATTAAAAAAAAATAGATTTGATTTTAAATTTTCGAAAATTACCTAGATATGATTTTAATAAAAAAAAATATTTTGAATTTAAAAAACATTAATTTTCCCGTTAATTTTCGTCCATTATTTTGCCTATCTATTAACTACATCTTCAGTGTTTGTTTCTAGCATGTCAAAGTTGTTGGTCGTTGCACTGGCAAAGAATACCTCCTCCCCTCCCTCTCCCCCACCCACTTGTTTGAAATCTGTAGCATATCGATTGCAGTTTATGGACCCAGTACTGCACCCTGTGCCAGCTAGGACCCTCTATAGCACCAAACGCAGGCCCCTGTGGGTCCACACTCAATTTTGTTCCTGGCTTTGATGCCGCGTGATTTTTAAACTGAAT
Source organism: Caprella mutica (assembly GCA_947561585.1). Lineage (NCBI taxonomy): Eukaryota > Metazoa > Arthropoda > Malacostraca > Amphipoda > Caprellidae > Caprella > Caprella mutica. Next base: position 170,517 of record CANNZV010000214.1, on the reverse strand, counting down.
AATTTTCCAGTGGAGTCAGACCTAATGTTTAATGAATCCAATTATTATTATTGGTGCAATATTATGCTATGTCAGCACTTTTTAAACTAACTACAGTGTTATGAATAACAATACTGGTATCCGTGATACCTGCAGGTATAATGGATACCAATTAAAATAAAGTAGTTGTTATTATTTCGTTTTTTCTTATATGACCGAAGATGTGAAACTGACCGATAATTCGTAACTTAGCTTAACCCTATCGGTAAAAGGGTTAGGCAACCCCTTAATCCGCTCTACCACAGATGGTGGTTGTAGATTTTAGGAGTTAAGCTACAATTAGTTATTGACTGGTCAAACATGTTCCTTTGACCTGAAAACATAATCTTTTGACCAGATAACATGTCCGTTTGACCTGAAAACATGTTCGTTTGACCTGAAAACATGTTCGTTTGACCTGTAAACATGTTCGTTTGACCTGAATACATGTTCGTTTTCTGAATATCGAGTTTATATTTTTTTATTACAAAAAAAGTAATTATTTTATGTTGTTCAAAAAAATATGAATATATTAATAGTATAATATTTATATGAATACATTATAGTATAATAAATATATGTATACATGCATTATAGTATAATTGTATACATACATTATAGTATAATGTCTATATGTATACATACATAATAGTATAATAAATTTAAGTATACATACATTATAGTATAATAAATATATTTAATAAAATATCAAATACTTAATTTGCTATTCGTGGGAAAGTGCATATCGCGTGCATGTGTGTGTACGTATGTACATTGGACAGGTGATTATGTAATTAATATGTATATTCCTACCTAATTTGTTATTTATTGATTTAATCTGCAGTTAGTCCATATGTATGCAGTATATTTACACCTATAGAATTAAATTACTATTGCCTCCGCATATTAAAATTTATTATAAAGTTATATATTTATTGTCTGTACGATCCTATTGATTTCTATTAAATTTCTTTGGTACTCGTATATTTTTATGATTCTTTTACTTAAATATATTTAGTCATATATTTTTAAACAATTTATATTCATATATTTTTCATATTTTTCACTCATATTTTCATATTTATAGCTCTTATTTTTCATATTTTTTGTTCATATTTTTTTCATACTTCTTGCTCATTTTTTATAGCTATAGCTCGTATATCTTTCATATATTCTATTAGTACAAAGTTATAATACTTCTTACACATATATATATTTTCCACACATACATTTCTTAATATTCCATACCCTTATATATATGATATTCTCTAATTATGTTCCTTATTTTTATTGATTTCCCTATCCTAGGTGATTAATTCCAGGGAGAAGCAAATGAAGCTAACTCTAGTGTGTATAATTTAATACGCTCTGTACGCTATTATCGCCCTTAATAATACGCTACACAGAGACTATCTTGTCATCTTTCTCCTCTCACTCATACCCCTCGTTAATTAACGCTAATAGTACCATAAGGAAATAGTTAAATAGTACCAACTATTGTTACATTTCCTACTTCTTGCTTTTATTTCAAAATTTGAGTATGTTTTTTTTTTTCAAAATATATTTTCGTTTTTTAACTATTATTCAAAACTACTGTTTTTAATTTTTTTTAACATAGCTAATATTTATTTTATTTATTTCTTATACTGTATTTACATTATATATTAAATATTCATATTATTGGTAACGTGTCAGTTTTTTTTAATTTAATTTAATAATTTTTTCTTATGTTAAATATAGTCTATATATTTCTTACCGCACATGCAAGGCCACTGTTTACACACATGTCAAACATGTTTGTAACTTGTGAGACATGTTAACAACATGTTCAGATGGTTCATATCAACATGGGTGGTATATATGATCTAACTAACCTATTTATATATTAAAATAGAAATCATACTTTAAATAATTGAAACTCAATAATGATTATTTTAATTTAATTTTTATTATCCTTATTTGATTTATATTACTATTTATTAATTTACTATATATAAGTATATTAATGTATAAAATACACACGTGGTAACTTTATTGATTGGTGTATCTACTTGAGAATGTAAGTATCGATTTAGTAGATACATTGTATGCGACTGAAACAACTGTGCTATATGTATCTAGTGTACCTAGCCTTAATCTGTACTGTATCCATGATACGCTCTCTGTCTATATTGTATCCATGATACGCTCTCAGTCTATATTGTATCCATGATACGCTTTCAGTCTATATTGTGTCCATGATACGCTCCCAGTCTATATTGTGTCCATGATACGCTCTCAGTCTATATTGTATCCATGATACGCTTTCAGTCTATATTGTATCCATGATACGCTCTCAGTCTATATTGTATCCATGATACGCTCTCAGTCTATATTGTATCCATGATACGCTCTCAGTCTATATTGTATCCATGATACGCTCTCAGTCTATATTGTATCCATGATACGCTCTCAGTCTATATTGTATCCATGATACGCTCCCAGTCTATATTGTATCCATGATACGCTCCCAGTCTATATTGTGTCCATGATACGCTCTCAGTCTATATTGTATCCATGATACGCTCTCAGTCTATATTGTATCCATGATACGCTCTCAGTCTATATTGTATCCATGATACGCTCTCAGTCTATATTGTATCCATGATACGCTCTCTGTCTATATTGTATCCATGATACGCTCTCTGTCTATATTGTATCCATGATACGCTCTCTGTCTATATTGTATCCATGATACGCTCTCTGTCTATATTGTATCCATGATACGCTCTCAGTCTATATTGTATCTATGATACGCTCTCATTCAATAGGTACTGCATCCATGATGCATTTTATTTTTTGTTATCATTATTCTTATTCAAACATCTTTATTTTATTATTATTTTGATCGTATATATATTTTATACATTTTCTGTTTAATATATCTAATGTAATTTTTAAAAGTTAGTACATTAAATTTGCTGAATAATGCCAATAAATACTGTATCAAAATCATCATTCAATATCAATTATCATTTTTATTTCTAAAGTACATCTTTACATGTTTTAAATAACCTCATAGTAAGTACATCACTTACATGTTCTAAATAACCTCATAATAAGTACATCACTTATATGTTCTCCTAATAAATATACAATGTTTTAATGTTCTCTCTTTTTCACACATGCAGCCGTTGGACTTGAATTGGGTTCGTATTAATTATAATTGAGCAGTTATTTAGTATACTTTTTTTTAACTATTTTTCTCCTCTATTTGTGCATGGGAATAATCATCGTAATGGAATGTGTGAAGTCCGTGGATTTGTTTTAATTTTCTTTTGCAAAGAAAACTGCAATATTGTTTGAAGATTAACTCTTATAATTGGTAGAACTTATTAAAAACAGTACAGAAGCAATTCTAGAGCAGGATTTGTGTGTTGAACAATACACATATTTACTACAAATAATAAAGTTACTCTAATTAGTTTTAAATTACATTTTAAAATTTAGAGGATGTCTATTTTTTAAATATCTATTTTATGTGAATGTTTGTCTAATTTCAATTTTCGATCAAAAATAATTTTATCGGTTTGATATCGTTAATCTATCGGTTTGGTATCGTTAATCTGTCGGTTTGATATCGTTAATCTATCGGTTTGGTATCGTTATCTATCGGTTTGGTATCGTTATCTATCGGTTTGATATCGTTAATCTATCGGTTTGGTATCGTTAATCTATCGGTTTGATATCGTTAATCTATCGGTTTGGTATCGTTAATCTATCGGTTTGATATCGTTAATCTATCAGTTTGGTATCGTTAATCTATCGGTTTGATATCGTTAATCTATCGGTTTGGTATCGTTAATCTATCGGTTTGATATCGTTAATCTATCGGTTTGGTATCGTTATCTATCGGTTTGATATCGTTAATCTATCAGTTTGGTATCGTTAATCTATCGGTTTGATATCGTTAATCTATCGGTTTGGTATCGTTAGAGTTAATCTATCGGTTTGATATCGTTAGAGTTAATCTATCGGTATGATATCGTTAGAGTTAATCTATCGGTATGATATCGTTAGAGTTAATCTATCGGTATGATATCGTTAGAGTTAATCTATCGGTTTGATATCGTTTGATCTTCCGTAGAGTTTATTAAGGCACCGATAGATTTATCGGCTTATCGTAAATACTGTTGGGGGGAAATATCGGGCGATAGGCTGGGGTTTAGCCCTAATCTAGCTAGGCCTAAATGATTGCTACCTTTCGCTCAGAATGATAGGCTAGTGATACTCTTAACTATTATTGTAAATCATATTTTTATTTAAATTATATTTCATACTCCATATAAAATTATTATTCATATTGTGAATTTCATTATAATTTAAATTGTAAATTGCATTTTACTTCATATTGTAAATCTTTTTGACGTTATTGTACATCATATTATTTTAATTCATATCATTATAAATAATGATGCTAATTTCTCAAATCACAGTTTTCTAATTTTCTATCATTTTCAAATCTTACAAATTTGTCATCGTGTACCCAGACCAATTTAAAATATCTACAAGCATTACAATTGGTAAAGTTACTTTAAGTGTGAAACTAGTAAAATGTTTTTTGAATCATTACAGATACACTTTACATTTATTTAAAGTGTATCTGTAACATCCCTGATACACTTTACATTTATTTAAAGTGTATCTGTAACATCCCTGATACACTTTACATTTATTTAAAGTGTATCTGTAACATCCCTGATACACTTTAATTTACCCAAAATTTACATTTATTCAATTTACGTTCATTTAATTTACATTGATTTAATTTACATTTATTTAATTTACGTTGATTTAATTTACATTTATTTAATTTACATTTATTTAATTTACGTTGATTTAATTTACATTTATTTAATTTACGTTTATTTAATTTACATTTATTTAATTTACGTTTATTTAATTTACATTTATTTATAGTTATATTACCCAAAATGTGTTCCTTTTCAATGGTATAGACACACTTCCTTTCAATAGTATTATTTTATCATCATGATAACAAATGTTATTATTAGATATTGTATGCTTTGAATATCACATCAGATATCTTATTCTTCTTTTCTGGTTATCTAATATCTATGGAATATATCATCTTTGACATAGTATTCATCTCCTGAATTATTCATTATATCCTACATATATCATATATCTTTCATATTATTTATCTGAACGGTAATGTGGCACTGCACGGTAATGTGGCACTGCACGGTAATGTGGCACTGCACGGTAATGTGGCACTGCACGGTTATGTGGCACTGCACGTTAATGTGGCACTGCACGGTAATGTGGCACTGCACGGTAATATGGCACTGCACGGTAATGTGGCACTGCACGGTAATATGGCACTGCACGGCAATATGACATACCCCTGTGGCTCTACCTTCTCAATATCTTCTGTTTCCATGGTAACCATTGTGCTCCATATTCTATTATTGCTAGATGATATTTTCCTGTAAAATGTGATTTGAACAGAGGAGCCTCTTGCAGTTAGCTCCTGCAGTTAGCTCCTGCAGTTAGCTCCTGCAGTTAGCTCCTGCAGTTAGCTCCTGCAGTTAGCTCCTGCAGTTAGCTCCTGCAGTTAGCTCCTGCAGTTAGCTCCTGCAGTTAGCTCCTGCAGTTAGCTCCTGCAGTTAGCTCTTGCAATTAGCTCTTGCAGTTAGCTCCTGCAGTTAGCTCTTGCAGTTAGCTCCTGCAGTTAGCTCCTGCAGTTAGCTCTTGCAGTTAGCTCCTGCAGTTAGCTCTTGCAGTTAGCTCCTGCAGTTAGCTCCTGCAGTTAGCTCTTGCAGTTAGCTCTTGCAGTTAGCTCTTGCAGTTACCTCTTGCTGTTTATTCCTGCAGTTACCTCCTGCAATTACCTCTTACAGTTGTAATAAGTTCCTGCAGTTAGGTGTAAAGTAGATTTCTATTTTAATGGTCTATAACTTCCTTAAAATATAAATATTTTATTTTAACCAAGAAAAATATGTACCTGCAATTTTCAATGTGTAGCGATATCGAAATTTTAAAATTCAACCATATGTGTAAAGGAACTGTTAAATTTAACAATATCTGTTAAAATTCGTAACTAAACAGTCTACTACAGTTCTACAGTTACAGTCACTCTCACACTGTCACTATACCTACAGTCACTCTCACACTGTACAGTCACTTTCACATTGTCACTATACCTACAGTCACTCTCACACTGTACAGTCACTTTCACATTGTCACTATACCTACAGTCACTCTCACACTGTACAGTCACTTTCACACTGTCACTATACCTACAGTCACTCTCACACTGTACAGTCACTTTCACATTGTCACTATACCTACAGTCACTCTCACACTGTACAGTCACTCTCACATTGTCACTATACCTACAGTCACTCTCACACTGTACAGTCACTTTCACATTGTCACTATACCTACAGTCACTCTCACACTGTACAGTCACTTTCACATTGTCACTATACCTACAGTCACTCTCACACTGTACAGTCACTTTCACATTGTCACTATACCTACAGTCACTCTCACACTGTACAGTCACTTTCACATTGTCACTATACCTACAGTCACTCTCACACTGTACAGTCACTCTCACATTGTCACTATACCTACAGTCACTCTCACACTGTACAGTCACTTTCACATTGTCACTATACCTACAGTCACTCTCACACTGTACAGTCACTTTCACATTGTCACTATACCTACAGTCACTCTCACACTGTACAGTCACTTTCACATTGTCACTATACCTACAGTCACTCTCACACTGTCACTATACCTACAGTCACTCTCACACTGTCACTATACCTACAGTCACTCTCATATTGTCACTATACCTACAGTCACTCTCACACTGTACAGTCACTTTCACATTGTCACTATACCTACAGTCACTCTCACATTGTCACTATACCTACAGTCACTCTCACACTGTCACTATACCTACAGTCACTCTCACACTGTCACTATACCTACAGTCACTCTCACACTGTCACTATACCTACAGTCACTCTCATATTGTCACTATACCTACAGTCACTCTCACACTGTACAGTCACTTTCACATTGTCACTATACCTACAGTCACTCTCACACTGTCACTATACCTACAGTCACTCTCACACTGTCACTATACCTACAGTCACTCTCATATTGTCACTATACCTACAGTCACTCTCACACTGTACAGTCACTTTCACATTGTCACTATACCTACAGTCACTCTCACACTGTCACTATACCTACAGTCACTCTCACACTGTAACTATACCTACAGTCACTCTCACACTGTAACTATACATACAGTCACTCTCCACTGTAACTATACCTACAGTCACTCTCACACTGTCACTATACCTACAGTCACTCTCACACTGTAACTATACATACAGTCACTCTCACACTGTAACTATACCTACAGTCACTCTCACACTGTAACTATACCTACAGTCACTCTCACACTGTAGCTATACCTACAGTCACTCTCACACTGTAACTATACCTACAGTCACTCTCACACTGTAACTATACCTACAGTCACTCTCACACTGTAACTATACATACAGTCACTCTCACACTGTCACTATACATACAGTCACTCTCACACTGTAACAATACCTACAGTCACTCTCACATTGTAACTATACCTACAGTCACTCTCACACTGTAACTATACCTACAGTCACTCTCACACTGTCACTATACATACAGTCACTCTCAAATTGTCACTATACATACAGTCACTCTCACACTGTCACTATACATACAGTCACTCTCACATTGTCACTATACATACAGTCACTCTCACACTGTCACTATACATACAGTCACTCTCACACTGTCACTATACATACAGTCACTCTCACACTGTCACTATACATACAGTCACTCTCACACTGTCACTATACATACAGTCACTCACACTGTCACTATACATACAGTCACTCTCACACTGTCACTATACCTACAGTCACTCTCACACTGTCACTATACCTACAGTCACTCTCACACTGTCACTATACCTACAGTCACTATACATACAGTCACTCTCACATTGTAACTATACCTACAGTCACTCTCACACTGTCACTATACATACAGTCACTCTCACACTGTCACTATACCTACAGTCACTCTCACACTGTCACTATACATACAGTCACTCTCACACTGTCACTATACATACAGTCACTGTCACACTGTCACTATACATATAGTCACTCTCACACTGTCACTATACATATAGTCACTCTCACACTGTCACTATACCTACAGTCACTCTCACACTGTCACTATACCTACAGTCACTCTCACACTGTCACTATACCTACAGTCACTATACATACAGTCACTCTCACATTGTAACTATACCTACAGTCACTCTCACACTGTCACTATACCTACAGTCACTCTCACACTGTCACTATACATACAGTCACTCTCACACTGTCACTATACCTACAGTCACTCTCACACTGTCACTATACATACAGTCACTCTCCACTGTCACTATACCTACAGTCACTCTCACATTGTCACTATACCTACAGTCACTCTCACACTGTAACTATGCCTACAGTCACTCTCACACTGTACAGTCACTCTCACACTGTAACTATACCTACAGTCACTCTCACACTGTAACTATGCCTACAGTCACTCTCACACTGTAACTATGCCTAGTCACTCTCACACTGTACAGTCACTCTCACACTGTAACTATACCTACAGTCACTCTCACACTGTAACTATACCTACAGTCACTCTCACACTGTAACTATACCTACAGTCACTATACATACAGTCACTCTCACATTGTAACTATACCTACAGTCACTCTCACACTGTCACTATACATACAGTCACTCTCACACTGTCACTATACCTACAGTCACTCTCACACTGTCACTATACATACATTCACTCTCACACTGTCACTATACCTACAGTCACTCTCACACTGTCACTATACCTACAGTCACTCTCACACTGTAACTATGCCTACAGTCACTCTCACACTGTAACTATGCCTAGTCACTCTCACACTGTACAGTCACTCTCACACTGTAACTATACCTACAGTCACTCTCACACTGTAACTATGCCTACAGTCACTCTCACACTGTAACTATGCCTAGTCACTCTCACACTGTACAGTCACTCTCACACTGTAACTATACCTACAGTCACTCTCACACTGTAACTATGCCTACAGTCACTCTCACACTGTAACTATGCCTAGTCACTCTCACACTGTACAGTCACTCTCACACTGTAACTATACCTACAGTCTCTCTTCAACAGGTCACGGTCACGCTTTTTTTTAATATTTTCATTGTTTGGTGAATCCCTGAAATATTCCATACATTTCTTTCCATCATTAATTAGGAGAAATTTTTATTTGTTATCATTAAAGGAAAAATTTAAATCAATTCTATTTTTAAATTATTTATGTAGATGAAATTCCTGGAGACTTTTACAAAAATACAGTTTTTTTTTCTCGTTTAAATCACTGTTTCATATTTTTTGTTTCAATTCATATGAATAAAAGGTAGTTTCATAGTTTTTTCATCATACAATTTTTCGTACTAGGGTAAGTTATGAATTATCGATCACTACTACATCTTCGGACATATAAGAAATAAATATGTATAAATTATTAGAGAGCACTGTGTAATAATTATAATTTTTGTATTGCTTTTTCTTATATGACCGAAGATGTAGTACTGACCGATGATTCGTAACTTACCCTACTAAAGAAAAAATTCTCACGCTATTAAATTTTGGTGGTAGTTATTGAATATTTTTTATTGAGAATTCGACTGTATGTTTCTGATTTAATTCCTCCCCATTTATCTATCTAGCACTTCTTTCTAACGTATAGTTTTTGTGTGAGGTTATTCCCCTTCTATCTGTCAGTTTGAGCTGTCAGGCAATCTGTCAGGCCATCAGCTGGTAGTTAGCAGTTAATTTCAAACTACCAGACCAGGTTTAACTTCTGCTAAGTAGTCATTTTGCTGCTTGCTGGCTGCCTGTCTTTAGTGTGATTTTGTTCGTGAAATACAAAATAAAAGTGATTAAAAAATTTCAAAACATACAGTCAGATTTTGTGAAAAATTTGCGACTTGTAGAATCTATGAATTTAAAACTTATTTTATCATAATAAAAATTAAATTATATATTCCTGAAACTGTTTATTTCTTTTTAAATAAATAAATTGGATTAACTGTGTATAGAAATATTAGAAAATATCAATTGAATTATTTCACTATATACCAATCGTAATTTTTTCAACTTTATATTTAATCTATTAAATATATCTAATGTATGTATCTATTAATTCACATTTATAACTATTTAATTCATATAAAATAGAACCTACCTAATAATCTATTTACTCTATTCATAATATTAATTTCAAACTCGTTGCCTGTCTGTTAGTGTGAATAAAAGAAGTTAACCTGTTATACATTTCATCACCCCTATGCTATTCCTACGCAGAGTGGTTACTTACACAATACACATGTGTGTCACATACACCCGTGACACCTTCTCTTAATTAGCTCTTAAAAGTCACACCGGTTTTTTTTTCTATCGTAGTTTCACATGCTACGCTCTTCCGACTTCATTTTTTGTTGGTTCATTGCTTTGCCAATCACAGGATTTTATTATTGAGTCGTGATAGGGAATGGTGAATGGTGATAGTGAATGGTGAATGTTGATGGTGAATGGTGAATGTTGATAGTGAATGGTGAATGTTGATAGTGAATGTTCCTACTAACTTCACTATTAAAATAGACTATTTTTAATTTACATAACAATATCAAAGTTCACATTTGAACAGTTTCATTATAATGTTCATAATATTTCAAATCAAAACTAACGTCCGATTTATAACGGTAAATGCATTTTTTTTTCGGCCATTACATTTGCACTGATTTATTTATATATATATTCACTTACTGTTTTAAACAGTATATCTATCTGTTAGTTCAGTCGATACACTAGATACATTCGACTATATAGCAGTATAAATTGATCTGTGTTTTGATTGGAGCATATCAACAACAACAATAATATGAACATCAACACGAAGCTTATATCTCTTGCATAATAGGGATATTCGTTCATAAACAAGATACAGTCGCAAACCTGGATTAGCTACTGTTGTGAGAGAACTGTCAAACAACAGATACTGTTATCAGAGAACAGTAAACAGGCACTGTTGTCAGAGAACAGTGAACAGGCACTGTTGTCAGAGAACAGTGAATACAGACACTGTTGTCAGAGAACAGTAAACAGGCTATCTTTCGTCGGACATTCCCCAATAAAATTTCCGACAATTGCGTCTTGAATTATGATATTCTACGAAATAACACAATCAATATTTACCGTAATGGACAATCTGCTGATTATATTCTCCGACTGACTTTTCTATTGTACATACTCTATACATAATACCTATAATTTAAACATCAGTTTTAAATCCTTTTATTTCAATCAAACACTTCAATTTGTATCTCCCCTTCATTTTCCCCTCCTTTCTTTCCTTTCTTACTATGTATTCTCCCTTCAGTTTACACATTTCCATTTGCTCCTGTGTTTAAATCATCTTTAAACCTTCAGATACAAATCCGATAGATGGACTTAGTCTTACACCGCTACAGGACGATAGGTGGCAACGTCTACACTGCTACAGGACGATAGGTGGCAACGTCTACACTGCTACAGGACGATAGGTGGCAGCGTCTACACTGCTACAGGACGATAGGTGGCAGCGTCTACACTGCTACAGGACGATAGGTGGCAGCGTCTACACTGCTACAGGACGATAGGTGGCAGCGTCTACACTGCTACAGGACGATAGGTGGCAGCGTCTACACTGCTACAGGACGATAGGTGGCAGCGTCTACACTGCTACAGGACGATAGGTGGCAGCGTCTACACTGCTACAGGACGATAGGTGGCAGCGTCTACACTGCTACAGGACGATAGGTGGCAGCGTCTACACTGCTACAGGACGATAGGTGGCAGTGTCTACACTGCTACACCACGATAGGTGGCAGCGTCTACACTGCTACAGGACGATAGGTGGCAGCGTCTACACTGCTACAGGACGATAGTTGGCAGCGTCTACACTGCTACAGGACGATAGGTGGCAGCGTCTACACTGCTACAGGGCGATAGGTGGCAGCGTCTACACTGCTACAGGACGATAGGTGGCAGCGTCTACACTGCTACAGGACGATAGGTGGCAGCGTCTACACTGCTACAGGACAAAAGGTGGCAGCGTCTACACTGCTACAGGACGATAGGTGGCAGCGTCTACACTGCTACAGGACGATAGGTGGCAGCGTCTACACTGCTACAGGACAAAAGGTGGCAGCGTCTACACTGCTACAGGACAAAAGGTGGCAGCGTCTACACTGCTACAGGACGATAGGTGGCAGCGTCTACACTGCTACAGGACGATAGGTGGCAGCGTCTACACTGCTACAGGACGATAGGTGGCAGCGTCTACACTGCTACAGGACGATAGGTGGCAGCGTCTACACTGCTACACCACGATAGGTGGCAGCGTCTACACTGCTACAGGACGATAGGTGGCAGCGTCTAAGATGCATTCTAGGAAGCGTACCTATTGATGAGTATCTCTTAACCTTGTGTATATTGCTGGAGAAATTAACGTTAGATAAAAAGATTGCAGTTAATATTAGAAAGAATAAAAGTGGTAATCGATGTGAACTTACAGTTTTAGAGCTAGATATCATATTGTTCTGATAGCTTTTCTGCACCCACGAACATTCAATAAAAAGTGTTCATCGAGGAATAAATGGTAGCTTTATTCATTTCAGTGCTTTAGATTATGATGATCAGTAGCTTTCCTGCATCCACGAGCTTGTCATCCAATAGTAGATAGTGATTTTGTTCATGAAGCCACTTTCTTATCTGACTGCTTTTTCCGAGTCCCTTGTACTACTCTTTTTGACGTTAACAAACTAATATATCTTAAATTTATTTTATTTATTTGTTCCTCACAATGCCTAGGTTGCTTCAGCTTATTATAATGCAGTTGTCTGAATAATATATTTTCCTTGAAAAGAACATATGCAAAGTAGGTATGCATATCGTTATTGTGCTGCATATCACATTAGACCTTGTGCCTGTGGTATATGTGTGTCTGCCCTCTTCTAAGCATTGTCCCATTACTGCAACATGGAAATTGACTAATATATATATTATTAATTGTGAAGTACTGTGTCTGAAGTAATTATAGTATTACAATATAATTTATTTATTATAATATAATTATAGTATTATGATATAATTTATTTATTATGTTATATGTTATTTTATTTCGTTTAATTGTTGATTGCCATAGTTTGGATTAATTTATTAGGTACGCTCTGAGTTATCGGACAGTTCCACATTTGCGATCACATAAGAAAAAGTATATAATTATCAATGTTTTTAACTTTTAATATAATTTTTATTGGTATCCATGATACCTGCATGTATCAAGGATACCTATAAAATTAAACAATACTTACATTTTTTCCTTTCATGATCGAGAACGTGGAAGTGTCCGATAACTTGGAACTTACCCTATCATATGTTATATCAATATTTATACATATTTGTAAAATTTTAATGTAAATATTTTCACTTCATAATAATATAATACGTTCACTCCTTTTTCTTCCATTTCTCGTCTATTTCATCATATATATTATATGTATGTATGTATTTTGATGGTGAAAGTGCTATTTTATACAGGGTATCCCATTAAAAACCTAACTCCCTTAGGTTTTTAATGCTAACTTATTAATAGATTTTATTTTTTTATATTCTTTAGTTTGATGCATACATTTGTGCTAAATAATAACATTAAAATTGTTTACAAGTTAGTTCATTAGATACTTTCAGAGAAGGTTCAGTTCAAGTGGCACACCCTGTATCTAACCATCTGGTAGTTATTTCATTTATCAGTTCTTCATCATTAATCTCTCTAATATTTTGAATAGTTCAAACTCTTGTTAAAGTTCAGTGGATAAAATCTTTTATTATTTAATTTTTCTTGCTAATTCATTTTTAATTTGTCCATGATATTAACAGGTATTAAAGTATTTTTTTAAATTTTATTATTTCTTGTGTTCAGTGAAATTAAATACTATAGTTTGGAGTGAATGGTAGTATAAGTGACTCACAGTGAAATTGAAATGGGGATCAATTGCCCCACAGTTAAATTGAAATGGGGATCAATTGACTCACAGTTAAATTGAAATGGGGATCAATTACCCCACAGTTAAATTGAAATGGGGATCAATTGACTCACAGTTAAATTGAAATGGGGATCAATTGACCCACGGATAAATTGAAATGGGGATCAATTGACCCACGGATAAATTGAAATGTGGGTCAAATATTAAAATATTTACTTTTTATAATTTTACATTTTTCAAGTGTATTTTAAAATGTTTGAGTGTCAAAGCTATACTCAAATCTCACATTTTTTGATTCACGATGCCCCAGTTTTATTTCCTCTTGACCCAGTTAATATTTCTGCCAAACAATACATGCGAGTCGTAATGAATGTTAATATACCTTTCATCTTGGCAATTAAAGTTAAAGTTAAGCCTCTCTTTTCACGTAGTATCTTATTTATCGGGTCACTCTTCTGCGTAACGGGCCTTGCGCTCGTTCATTCCGTGGCGAATTGTTTCGATAAGGACCATAAAAACCGATATTGCGAAACTCTACACTGTTTCAGTCCCTCTGTATTGGCGCAATAAGGGTCATTATGGACCCCCATAGGTTGTCTGGGGGTATCTGCCCCCCTTGGCCTTTATCTGGGTGATAGTTGTTGAAATTGGTCAGTGTATTTGGTAACAGCTCGGTCTATTGTATATTAAATGCTTTGATTTAATTTCAGCCTGTAGAATTTAGCACTGGAACTATGTACCTAGCAGTCAATTTGACTGATTTTTACTCTTCAAACATTTAAAGTATAATTGGTTTATACTAGAATTTTTTTAATATAAGGAGACACTCGTTATTTTAATTGGTATCCATGATACTTGCAGGTATCATGGATACCAATAAAAATGAAAAACTCAGGTATCTACGGATACTAATTTATGAAAAATAGCAGTCAAATTGACTGTTTGGTAGTTTTAGTGTTTTTAACGTTAATAGAATAAGTTCAGAGTTATCTGATGGTTCCAATTCCAGGACAATAACCCCCCGTGCAAAATACCCCCGTGCAAAATACCCCCCGGACAAGAACCCCCCAAGCAAAAAAACCCCTGTCTATATAAATAGCATAATTCATTTTTATTAATATATTAAACATTATTCAATGCGAACCAATAATTATTACATTTTCTTCAAAAATATGACAATTTTTCTTGCAAAATAAGGCATAGCTACGCAATTACCTATTTTATAGTAAAAATAAGTACAGTATACATTTGAAGAGTTTGGTTCCAAAACGCGATAAACGCCACTTTTGAAAAAAATGAGTTTCCACCTAAATCAATATTGTATTTCGTCGGTATTGTGGATTTGAATTGTTTATGTTATTATAACCTCAATATGCTATGTGAATGATTGAAACAGAAAATAGTGGTTTTCATCTTTGTACTTTCTTGGTAAAGAAAACACATTTTAACTCAAATTGATCAAAATGGATTTATAGCGTTTTGGAACCAAACTCTTCATTTTGTCACTATCAAACCTGGCCGCTTGCCACCCCCCCCCCTCCCCAACCGGACCGCTAACCTAACCTTAGGCGCACTATATCTCTTTATATTTATAGCATATACTAATTTTATTAATAAAAAATGAATGAAAATTAATTAATTGAATTAGGCTATTTACATCGACCGGGGTTTTTTGCACCGGGATTTTTTTTGCTTGGGGGGTTCTTGTCCGTGGGGCATTTGTCCGGGGGTTTATTGCACGGCAGTTTTTGACCGCGGGTTTTTTTTTCACGGGGGTTATTGTCCTGTTACCGACGGTTCCACATTTTCGGACATATAAGAAAAAAATTAATTGTTATTATTTAACTAGTATTCGGACTAGAATCCAAGATAATTATTATATTTTTTTGATCGAAAATGTGGAACTGACCGATAACTCAGAATTTACTCTACTTTAGTCTAGCCTTTTAACTAGTCTCAAAATATTTTAATTGACTTTTAATATATATAGAATGCATTTTAATTAAATTAGCAGCAAGTCTATAAATTGTCTACCAACTCGACTATCTGGTTGTTCTTTATATCTTCTAATATATAGATCTTCTAATATATAGATCTTCTAGTATATAGATCTTCTAATAAATCCACAGATCTTCGGATTGATACGAATCTTCTAAACAGTTCTATGGTATCTTTTATCCGTAAGTCTATCCCTTATTTTATCCATTAACATCGTTACATTGCTCTAATTGAGTTATTATACACTACCACAATCTTGTCAGTAGATAGCACAGTGATAGTTAGTTAGTGCTTAGGGCAAATAATAGGGAATTAATAGGGAGGAGATAGGGAAATTAATATGACTAATAGATAGGTAAAATATATTTGGTAGATAGGGAAATGCTGTCTATCAGGGATAGGGTATATGAAAGCCTATTAAAATGTGTGAGATGCATTTAAACAAGGCAAAAAGGTAGCCACTTTCCTTACTGACTGCTTCTCTGTAGTCCCTTGTACGTACTTTCCTATTGACATCAGCGATATGGCCTTAGGTTTCAACAACATACTTAATTAATCCTTTTTATCTCATTACTTCTTAGGTATTGTCTTTTTTTGTTAATAAGTTGAAGTCACAAAACATAACTCATTACTGATCAAGGTTGCAATTTTACGAATTTCTTTTTGATAATTCTCCTCTTGTGTCTTTTTTTTTGCGAAGTAGCCATAGCATTTATATTGTCGTGATTAAAATGACATTTTGTGACCATCCATCACTCTTTGCTCTTGACCTCATCACTCTTATCGCACATCACTCTTTAGTGCCTGCCTCAAACACTTAGTCACTCTTGGAACTCTTTGCCATTTGCTATAGCGTGGCTCATTCATTGAATTTCGGCTGTGTTTTTTTTACTTTGAAATAATGGGATTTGAATTATTTTCAAATTTTCTCGAAAGGTAGGGTAAGTTACGAATTATCGGTCGGTTCCACATCTTCGGTCATATGAGAAAAAACTATATAGTAATATTTTTTAATTTTGATTGGTGTCCATGTTCCCCACGGGTATCATGGATACCAATTATAATAGAAATTTTTTTTATAATTTTTATTGTTTTTTCTTACATGACCGAAGATGTGAAACCGACCGATAATTCGTAACTAGCCCTAAACTGACTGATTTTTGACGGGTGTTTCTATACTTTAAAATAATGGAAAGTGAATTATTTTCAAATTTAGTTATTCATTGAATTTTTATAGATTTTTTTTTTAATTTTGGGAATGAAGTTTAAGTGACAATGCCTTTTAAGGTTAGGAATGTCATGGCCTTAACATTTACTCGGTAACCTAATGTGTCACCGTGTACCCTATCTGGTACATCAGTGTACCGCGAGAAGATGACCATCTAGTAGGTTAATTGAACTGACATGTTGGTGAATATGTTGGTTGATTGTAACTGGTCAAATAGGTGATTTGCATACCCACTTACTTACATATAATGCTATGTTAAAATATTCTTCTTGGGAGAATATTATAGGTGCAATTTCAATGATTTTTTTTAGTAAGTCATAAAGATAAAGTGGTATTTTAACTAATGGATTGAATTCTATTAATTTAGATAACGGCATCTATTCCATTAGCACAATTTGAATACTTTTTTTCTAATACATTGTTTAATTTATAATCGAAAAATGTTTTTTTTTTACAATTTATTTCGTAAGTTTATTATAGAAACATTAAATACAAATATATTTTTTTAGAACATTGCCTAATATTTTATCGAACGAATATTTTTTAATGCATTTCTTTATTTTATGATAAAAGCATTCTTAAATTAATGTTTTTTTTTAAATTAAATATTGATACTTCTTTATCAGTTAACATATGTATTTTATTTACTGTGTTCTGTACACATTATAGTTCACAGAATATGCATTTCCGCATTTTGTCTAATTTTAATTTTAATTCTTTTGTTAATTTTATTCCCACCTCTTCAATGAATTCAATTAATTTTTATGTTCCTCAGAAAGTTCCTCATGGAACAGCTGATCTATTCAAGTTTTTAAAATTGTACCAGTGTTGCTTAATTATGCATAAGTATTGCTACGCTGGAACGTACGTACGTAGGGGTAATTATTCTCTGAGGTATTAGAGCTAATACCATGTTAGGTAATGGTAATAGTGTCGCCCATAAGGCTATGGGTATTGCTTTATAATTGTCTGGTGCCTTATTTAGATTTTTATGGTTGTTTATGGTGTTGTTTTATGGGTGGAATGATATAATGAAAGTGGAGTCAGATTGTGAGTCACCCTTTTTTTTCACCGGTGTACTAACCTCGTAGTCAGTAAAAAATTTAATACTATAGTTTGTGGATATTTTAGATTATAAGCTTTTTACGAATTATCGGTCAGTTCCACAATTTCGATCATGTAAGAGAAATTTGTAATTGTGAACTATTTTTTAAATATATAACTATAGTTAAAATTTAACTTTATATTTGTTCTCGTGATCGAAAATTTGGATGTGTTCGATAACTTGGACTTTACCCTAGATGAAAAATATAAAATTTATAATGAATAGAAAACTGTGTATGGAAAAATTTATGGTGGGGCCATAGAAGATTATGAGGGGGAAGTTATGGTGGGACCATACAAGATTGAGAGGGGGAAGTTATGGTGAGGCCATAGAAGATTAAGAGGGTACCCTACTTTTATCTTCTATGGCCCCACCATAAATTTCCCTACTAAATCTTCTATGGCCCACCATAACCTTATCCTCTATTTAGTTTTTATTAAAATTGACTATTTAAAATTCTGCTAAAAATTAAAAAATATTTTTTTTAATAAATGCATTGTCCCAAAACAGCGTCAGCTGTTCAATTTGACCTCCTGTTGTTTTTGTGTTTGACCGTTGACACTGACAGCTCTCCATTTTCCTCTTTGGGTCACAACTCTTTACTCTTCCTCTTTGTAGGTATAGTTTCCCTCTTTGGCTAAATATGCTCTTTAATTGCCAGAGTTCAAACAGCTCCAAATGCAGTCATTTCGAATGTGAAAAAGAGAAAAATAAGCTCAGAATTTTAGTGAATTTGAAATTTCAATTTTATGATTAAAATAATGTGAAATTTAAAAAAGACTACATTTTATTTGGTAAAATAAATTATGCTAGTTTATTTGTTTGAAAAAAATTGATATGAAATTTATGACGAATTTATTAATGAAAATATTTAAAACAAAAGCACACGTAAATTTTTGTACTTTAGAAAACTCTCATGAAAATAATAGAAAAAAATAATAAGACATATGTTTTGTAATTCTTTATATTTCATTAATTTTTATTTTTTATCAAACATTTTCCATTCGTTTTAAAGCAAAATAGGGAATCTTAGGCAATAAATAGCGGAGATATTCATCAGAATATGTTTATTTATTTAAAATGTTTATTGCTATGCGTATATATAGTCAGAGTGTAAATTTAATGGAAGATAAGTTTACTATATACATTCACGTCATTTATTTTAGTTAAAGTTTTTATTTTGTGTAATTAATACTAGATGCAAGCAGCGATGCGTAATAAATTAACTCTGGTACAAGGTGATACCCAGTGAAGAAGTTATGGTGGGGCCTTAGAAGATTAAGAGGGGAGGGGGTATTTGCTTTTAATCTTCTGTGGCCCCACCATAACAAAGAGGGGAAATTATGGTCTGGCCATCGAAGATTTAGAGGGGGTATTTGCTTTTAATCTTCTATGGCCCCACTATAATATGGGGTGGGTTATGGTAATCTTCTATGGCCCACCATAAATTTATCACATGTATTTCAGAGCAGAAATTTCAAAACACTTTAAAATTAATATTAAGTGATAAATATGAAAAATAATCGATCTAAAAATGATATATCAAATCTTTTTAAAAAGCTATAAAATCTACTATAACATCTACTATAACATTATGTTAGGTCAAGTTACCACTAAAGTGATTTGCCATATGGTATAATAAGATATTTAGTTATTTCGCTCTGTATTTAGATTCATTGATTCTCTTGCTAACTACCTTTAGGTTTATTATATTAGGTAACTGTATAAATAGAACACATTTTAACCTCTATTTTCGATATGAAGTTCTTTCCATGTATATCTACTGTGTAGATATCTTACACAGTGCTTAGATACGATATGCAGGAGATATATCTTTATATATAATGTGTAGGTACTATATACTAAAATGTGTAGGTACTATATACTAAAATGTGTAGGTACTATATACTAAAATGTATAAGTACTATATACTATAATGTATAAGTACTATATACTAAAATGTATAAGTACTATATACTAAAATGTATAAGTACTATATACTAAAATGTATAAGTACTATATACTAAAATGTATAAGTACTATATACTAAAATGTATAAGTACTATATACTAAAATGTATAAGTACTATATACTATACTGTCTATGTACTATATACTATACTGTCTATGTACTATATACTAAAATGTATAAGTACTATTTACTGTACAGGTACTATATACTGTACAGGTACTATATCTTTCACAACACGTAGGTACTCCAATGTTGTTTGAACTTTTCAGTGTAGTTAAGTTGCACAATACCGTACCCACTCTCCCTTTCTATAGATATGCAAAGCGATAGATATGTGTAGGTACTTAGATATGTATGCTTAAATATCTAAAGATCTTTCTAGAGATATGGTTGGCTGTATAGATATGCATGGCTGTGTAGATATGAATGGCTGTATAGATGTGTATACTGTATAGTTGTATAAATTTGTTTATATAAATATATACAGATTGAGAAATATATATTTGTAATTTGTTTAGATATCGCATAAACATGCAATAGAGTTCAGAATGTTTGAAGTACATAACCACTGCCTTTTTTCTCTCTAAGCTTACCTTCACATATTCCCATTTAGCTTGTTAGTTTAATATTTATGTTGACAGGGAGTCTATTGTTTTATCTCTTTTATTCATTAATTGGTGTATTACCCAATTTTTCTTTTAGTGACCTTTAGAGCAATACTCTAGTGGTATCTGTAGGGTGAACTTATCGTCATTTCGGGCCTAAAATTTCTATTTGATGTCTAGGACTACGAACCAGTCAATTTGACTGGTATTTATTTTTCTACCATTTGTATCTCTTAAATTTTTATTGGTAGGTAGTTAATTTTTTTTAATACAAGTAGACGTTGATAATTAACTAGGGTAAGTTCTTAATTATCGGTCACTGCCACATCTTCGGTCATATAAGAAAAAAAAACATAAAAATTATTATTATTACACAGTGCTATCTAATACTTCTGCTAACCGGGGTATTAGATAGCACTGTGTAATGATAACAATTTTATATTGTTTTTTCTTATATGACCGAAGATGTAGTACTGACCGATAATTCAGAACTTATCCTATCTACCGATAATAATTTAAGAGATACAAATGTTTGCAAGTAAAAACCAGTCAAATTGACTTCTTTTTAGTCCTAGTGTTAATCACTCTCTCTCTCTCTCTCTCTCTCTTAGGCCTATAGGTTCTTTTTTCGATCAGATGACTTGCACATTTTACACCGGAAACTCTTTATCTTCATATGCCGTAAATATGAAAAAATCATCAAATATAATTTTTAATATCAACCGAGAAATTGAAAACATATATCCACTATTTTTAGTAGATATGAAAAGTTAGATGAATTATCATATATAATTTTCCATTCATAGATATTGACAATGTTTTATATTTTAAATGCTATTTTTCATTACGTTCACAAATTCGCGGAAGGTTATATTTAACCTGGCATTTATTTATTCACTATATTCTAATATCACTATAGATAGATAATATCTAATATCGTCACTATATTTTAGATAATATCTATTATCGTAGGTAGCACTCTTCTTTCTTTTTTTTCCATTTTCACATTATTTTCCGTACAATGGGCTGATTGAATTCCATTAGCCGCTCCTCCACATCGTCTGATGTTACCTGATTGCTTCCACATCCCCTATTGTTAAGCTATTGTTAAAAAAATATTATACCACAGTGATGATATACCCAGTCTCTGCCTTCCTTATTATATGGTGGTGAATTCGGTAGATGGTGTACCAAAACCCTGTAACTTCTGTACCTAACAAGAGGAGTCTTAGGGTGAGTTCCGAATTATCGGTCAGTACTACATCTTCGGTCATATAAGAAAAAACGATTTGAAAATTGTTATTAGTACACGGTGCTCTCTAATATTAATTTTATATCGTTTTTTCTTATATGACCGATGATGTGAAACCGACCAATAATTCGTAACTTACCCTACCTATTTTTTGAGCTTCATATCGCAGTTCCTATTAATTATTAAAGGCTTATTTTTCTTTTCGAAACAGAGACTATGGAAAGAATGTTCGTAAATGATTTATACCGTCACATTGGAAAAAGATGAGGAATTTTGCCGAGGGTGACGGACGGCATTAGACGTTCTATCTCTCTATCTCCTCGGCAATGAAATAACTCTTCTGTTTCAACTTATATTTAATATATAAGAATAATAGATTATTATTTCTCTCATTGTTATGAAATAGAAAGCAATGGTTTAACTCATTTCAGCGATTTGGAAAATTTAATATCAAACCCAGTCAAAAATTTTAAGTCGTCCATTTGGGTTCTGAGTTATCGGACGGTTCCACATTTTCGATCATGTAAAAAATATATATACCAATTCCTTTTTTTTTTTATTAAATACTATTATTTTTTTTTAATTATTAGATACTATTTTTTTTTAATTATTAGATAGGTACTATTTTTTTTAATTATTAGATACTATTATTATTTATTTATTATTAGATATTTTTTTTTTTTTAGATACTATTATTTTTTTTTTATTAGATACTATTATTATTTATTTATTATTAGATACTATTTTTTTTTTATTAGATACTATTATTTTTTTTTTATTAGATACTATTATTATTTATTTATTATTAGATACTATTTTTTTTTTATTAGATACTATTATTATTTATTTATTATTAGATACTATTTTTTTTTTATTAGATACTATTATTATTTATTTATTATTAGATACTATTTTTTTTTTATTAGATACTATTATTTTTTTTTTATTAGATACTATTATTATTTATTTATTATTAGATACTATTTTTTTTTTATTAGATACTATTATTATTTATTTATTATTAGATACTATTTTTTTTTTATTAGATACTATTATTTTTTTTTTATTAGATACTATTATTATTTATTTATTATTAGATACTATTTTTTTTTTATTAGATACTATTATTTTTTTTTTATTAGATACTATTATTTTTTTTTATTATTAGATACTATTATTATTTTTTTTTTATTAGATACTATTATTATTTATTTATTATTAGATACTATTTTTTTTTTATTAGATACTATTATTTTTTTTTTATTAGATACTATTATTTTTTTTTTATTAGATACTATTATTTTTTTTTATTATTAGATACTATTATTATTTTTTTTTTATTAGATACTATTATTATTTATTTATTATTAGATACTATTTTTTTTTTATTAGATACTATTATTTTTTTTTTATTAGATACTATTATTATTTATTTATTATTAGATACTATTTTTTTTTATTAGATACTATTATTATTTATTTATTATTAGATACTATTTTTTTTTTATTAGATACTATTATTATTTATTTATTATTAGATACTATTTTTTTTTATTAGATACTATTATTATTTATTTATTATTAGATACTATTTTTTTTTTATTAGATACTATTATTTTTTTTTTATTAGATACTATTATTTTTTTTTATTATTAGATACTATTATTATATTTTTATTATTATATCTAATAATATATTTTTATTATTAGATACGTGATTTTTTTCATGTAAAAAAATGTGGAAATGTCCGATAACTGTGAATTTACCCTGTTGTCCATCCATGACTCTATAAATTAATCGTATTTTCCCGTACATAATAATTTCGAACATTATCGTCTAGATTTTTCATCAGATATGTCCGACGAAAAAAAATAACGATACTCGTAAGTGTTTATATTTTCGATAATTTATGATCGAATTTTTAATAATGAATATTTTATCTCTGTTTATAATCGGGGAACGAAAACCTGTAATGGACAATAATTATCCTTTTCTGAATCGGAACTGGAACATACACATAGGCAAGAAGAATTTATTCCTGGGATATTAAGGGAATATCCCAGGCAAGAAGAATTTACTCCTGGGAAATTAAGAGAATATCCCAGGAACAAATGCTTCTTGCCTGGGTACATGATCCAAGTTTCTGTTTTAGCTATTTTCTCTCTGTGCCATTTTATCACCATCGTAAAACTTTTTCTACCGTCAATGACTCTTTCCGCGTCACGTTTAACCCCAAAGTTCGTAAGGAAGTTCGTAACCCCAAAGTTCGTAAAGAGTTTTAACTACTGCGTTCGATTCACAGATAAATATTTCTGCTAACCTCGAAATGAACATCTGATTAAAATTTTTGTCAAACTGTGAAAATACTCGAAAACAAATACTGTACGTATTAATTATAGCTATAGTTGATTTAAAAAAAATTTAATATTTATTAATATATTGAACTTCAATCTCATTTATTTCTATTTATTTTTGCCTTTTTTTGCTTATTTTCAACATTTTGATTTTCTTAATTAATTTTTCTTCTTCTATTAGATGTGTTAAAATATTTCAGGATGTTTGCCATCAATAGTTATTTATATTTTAACATTTGTCCATTGAATTAACTTTATTGTTCAATGCTCAGTACTGAGAAGGACGCTGGACATTCCACTTTATTTTACCGTGATAAAGATTGTAAAGAATGAATAGAAATGGCATAGATGTTCCTTCCCAGATTGCATTCACTATTTAAAACATTAATACCATCATCTATACCACCTTGAAAGCATCTATACCACCTTAAAACATTACCAATACCACCTTAAAACATTACCAATACCACCTACTGACCCTAACTGATTTTAGCAATTTAAATAGAAATATCATGTAACGGTATTGAAAAATGCTGTACGTAATTTAGGATCGAACAAATTGTGGACTTTTTTTCTGTTACCTAAGAAGGTAGTTGGTATTTTTTATTGTTGTACACAGTTCTGTTATAGAGCTTGGGATCAAACAATTAAAATGTTTTTTTTATGATGAAGTCATTTTGAAGTGATCTTTTAACATCGGTGTGACTCTTTACAACTTTAGATTCACTGAAAAGAATCATCTGATTGTATTCTATTTTATTATTTTAATTTTCAATTTAATTTGCTTTTATTTTTTTATTTATTATTATTCTGAGATTTGCCGTTAACTGACAAAATGATTTCTGTATTAACATGTTTATTTTACTTTATAAGAAATTATTATTTTTAGCCTTTTTGAAATATAAATTATTTAATGATTTATCATATTTTTTAAGTCTGTAGATAATTACCCATATGACCATATTTAGGAATTCAAAATATTGAAATGGTGTTTCAATCATTTATTGTAAAAAGATTGTTTAAACTTATTTTTATTTTTACATTTTCCATATGATTATAGGGGAAAATAAATAAAAAAGAGGGTAATTTTCGAGTTATCGAACAGTTCCACATTTTCGATCATGTCATTAAAACTATACATATAATAATAAAAAAACTTATATGATTGATAATGTGGAACTGTCCGATAACTCGAAACTTACCCTATAGCAAAATAATAAATAAATATCTTTCCTCTATTTTTTACCTCTTGAGTTATATAGGTAAAATAATTAGAATTTTAAGCAAGGTGGATTTAAGGAGTGTTGACAAAGGTTAACTTATTCACCTTACTTTAAGGTGAATAATAGGGGGTGTGAAGGTGAATAAAGTCTATGATCCGCCTAAACTGAATTGAATAATTAAGGTGGGGCCAGCGAAGATTAACATGGGAACTTGTTTTGTCTTGTATCTTTTTGCTGCTATCACTTTCCTTGTTAAGTATTAACTGCTACTCTTCCATTTATAATTGTTGCACTATGATTTTTTTAGCTCTATACAGTAAAGCTCCTTTTTAATGGAATCTTGTATAGTGAATGTAGTGTCCTGAGTAAAGAAGTAGCCTCTATAGTGAAGAAATTTTCGTTAGTCTGCCATGAATAACCTTCTGTTTTCTGAAACTGATTGCCAATTTCTGGCAGACTGAAAAATATTGTTCACTATACAGGCTGCTTCCTTACTCAGGACTATTCATTCACTATACAGGGTTTCATTATAGCGGAGTTCTATTGCAATAACCTAATAATTAGTTTGTAATAATTTAACCTGTAGTCTTTACGGTATAAAAAACCTCCTGTACACTATATCCATAATAATAAAATTTCCACCCCTAGCTTCTAAGACGCCCTCAACTTCTCATTTGGTTTAATGCGAAATCCATCGTTCTTTAGGGTGATGTCGAATTAAAATTCTGCAAAGTTTGCTACCTTCCTCCCTCCCCCCCCCCTCTTTCCAAACCCCATCCATCATCGTCTCTACTTTCATTAGTTCACACACACACTCTTTTTATTCTGTAAGGTAGGTTCTCAATTAATTAAAGATCTGGACTTGCTCCGTGCCTTACTTTTTCTTGTGGATTAATAAAGAGTTGCGATCATAAAATCGATTGGTTATATAAAATTGTCCGACATAACAATATTTTAATTTTTTTTCATCGGGCCATTTTTTTTAGAATCCTGGGTAGTAGTTTTAGCGTTGTGCGCAGCTTATGATTAGCTCTCTAGTTTATTACTCTTTAGATTGAGGCAGCGTACACCGCTTAATGGAAAGCGCTGCACGCCGTTCTAATGGACCCGTTCATTAATCAGACGAGGCTGGCTTTGTGCTTCGTACACCTGAAAATAGCAACACTTTTGTGACCTGTGAGGCGGGGGGGGGGGTGTTATATGTAGTGTCATCTACAGTGTCTACAGGCCTCATCATCTACAGTGTCTACAGGCCTCATTATCTACAGTGTCTACAGGCCTCATCATCTACAGTGTCTCCATACACAATCATCAACTAATAATTAATTTTACAGTTTTTATTTACGAGTCTTACGTCTTCAATCGAAATCTTTAGATCATTCCTAAAGGCTCTGACTATTTTTCATACTATCGAACATGTGCTAAAGTTATTTATATTTTTCAATGGTTCTTCTTTTAGCCTCTCAAACGTGAATTAATGACCGAGGCATCGTTACTCTTTTGTTTGGCAGTATTGAACAGAGTTGTGAAACGGACTTTTTTCTCATTTTACAAATGCTAAAAAGTGAATAATGGTGATTCTTTTAAAGATTTTAAAATGTTTTCTTTCACGCCCATCTGTCGAGTGATGCATGAATAGTTAATGTTGAATGATGTATATTGACTGAATTATTTTTGAAATATAATCTTTTTTTGATATGGTCAGGGCATATTTTACTGAATATTCAAATAAATAAGATCCATCATTTTCCATTTATTAACGCTTACTATTTTTTCTTGAATAATAATGTGATTTATTCTTACTTTCCATTTTTAACCTTCAGTTAATTATTTTCATTTGCTATTAATGTGATTTATCGTCATCCCTCTGATTATTTCCCATTGTGTTATAAATAATGTAGATATTATGATAAAGAATTAACCCCCGCATTATACTATACTGAATGAGATCACAGGAATAAATTAAATACACATTATAGCTTTTAAAATATATAGTGTAGGTGCTATATTTCAAAATCTTAACTGTGGCGATCTAGTCTGCCAAGGTTGGTCTTTAATTCATTCCTTTAATGGTCTTGGAAGACTATTTGTTAAATTGAATTTCAACTTTAGTATATGCTATGACACAATATATTTAATTAAGTGACATAGGGACTACCTATAAAGTTCAATGGTAATTCGTAAGTACTATCAGGGAAAAGTGTACCTGTGATTATTCCTATGACCAACTTTACTAATTTTACATTTAAAGATATTTTTCTTATTTGTAATGTTTGTAGTTATTTTAAAATTGGTACACAACGACGAATTTGTTAGTTTTGGAAATATTAGAAAATTGGAAAACTGTAATTTGAGAAATCATATTTTATTTTAATTGGTATCCATGATACCTGAAGGTATCGTGGATACCAATTAAAATATATATTAAAACATTTCCTGCGACAGCTTTAACTGTCATAATTTCTGTTTAATTTGGACAGAATTTTTTTAATTTTCATTAGTAGACTTTTCCCTATTTTATGTACAATATATCCTTCTTTAGGATATAAATATACGCCTTTAAAAGAAATATTAGTTAAAAGAGAAAAAGCTTTGATCTTATCCTTGATACCCGCAGGTATCATGGATACCAATTAAAATAAATGTTAAATACTAATTATTATATATTTTTCTTAACGTGTCCGAAAATGTGGAACTGACCGATAATTAAGAACTTACCCTATCCATACCGTTTCTCTTACCCATCACTAATGCATGTACAAACATTACTATCTCGTATCTTTTCACCTTCTTCTCTTTTCTTCGCTAAGTAAGGTCAAGTGATCTTTACGCGTTTAACCCCCATTGCTCAGCTCTTTGTGTCCTTTATTTTGGTAAGTGTGTTAACGTCTTTTCTATTTTAAGGCGTATTCTCTAAAGTATATTCTTATGATTTACTTTTTTGATGAAATATTTAGTGGAATGATGTTTATTTACCCGCTTACTTCACTTGTTCATGCATCTTATAGTTTATAGTTCTTCATGTTTTTTAAATCTATAATTTTTTTGTCATTATGTGGTATTCATGTTCCCTCTATGTGGTAATACCCTCTATGTGTTATTCATGTTCCCTCTATGTGTTATTCATGTTCCCTCTATGTGGTATTCATGTTCCCTCTATGTGGTATTACCCCTCTATGTGGTATTACCCCTCTAGTGGTATTACACCTCTATGTGGTATTACACCTCTATGTGGTATTACCCACTATGTGGTGTTACCCTCTATGTGGTGTTACCCTCTATGTGGTATTACCCTCTATGTGGTATTACACTCTATGTGGTATTACCCTCTATGTGGTATTACCCTCTATGTGGTATTACCCTCTATGTGGTATCACCCTCTATGTGGTATCACCCTCTATGTGATATCACCCTCTATGTGATATCACCCTCTATGTGGTATTACCCTCTATGTGGTATTACCCTCTATGTGGTATCACCCTCTATGTGGTGTTCTCTATGTGTTCCTTATTTTTGTTTCCTATGTGCTCACTATGTGGCGATGTGTTCCTCAATTCTCACAATCTTGACCCCTCTGAACTTGATAAAAAAGATCTACCCAACATTGCTAAGAAAATTATCACCACGATCCTAAATTCATCTTGAGACTAATCATTACTAAGAATTTATCTGAAAAACCTTTTAGTAGTTTAATGTTGGTTTGCAATGTCCTACCAGATGGTAGGTCTTTTTAAACTGTAGTTAACTAGTGAAATGATTGTACTGTAAAAGAAAAGTATCTCGACTTGGTCGACTAGAAGGGCCCACCCACTCTCACTATGTCTTCCACTTGACCTAGAGACCTAGTCATAGTGTACATAGAGATGGGATTTACAGTTTGAAGATTCACAAGTTTTGGTGCTCGAAAAGTTATTTTGTATCTAATAGGATTATTTTTTTCAGTCTAGGCAATTTTGAAGAAAAAATATGGATTATTATTATAATTTTTGTGCATAAATATTTTCTAGATATTCAATTCAGAAATGTTTATTTTAATTCTTAGTAAAAGTTTATATTTTCTTAGTTGAAAGTATGTGAATGTATGTGTTTCTTTATAAAAATGTTTAAATTAAATATGCATATTACTCGTATTTTAAATTTTTCATTTAACAAAATATAAATTCTAAACATAACTTACGCTAAATATTATTACAAAATATAATTAATTGAAAATGGTAATCAACCAACCAATTCATATCTCTTTTTCTAATTAATATAAAAAAGATTTTATAGTCCTCTAAAATCAATTTTTATCGCATTTTAAAATCTAGAAAATCTTAATTTAATAGACTCCTGTCAAACTTCCTAAATCGTTCATTAAATAATCGTGTGCAATAAACTCCCTAAACAATCTCTAAAAATTCCAACAGAGTCATTTCAACAAATTACAAACTAAGATGATCTTGACCTAACCTAGCCAATTGTTTAACTATCTTTGATAGTACAATATACCATATTTACCTATCTAATTTTATCCCCCTAAATAATATTTATCGACAGTTCATGACACTTTAAACTTCCAAAAACGAATTTTCATTCTCCGATCAGATTGGCTACCTTCCAATAAATAATCAATAATGTTCACTAATACACATTTTATGGACTTTAATTTATTCTATCTATAGTTCATTGCTCATTTAAATCATTGGTGAGACGTAAAATAAAACATTAAATGTCGTAGTGTACACTACACGATAAGGTCGCGACTCTATCAGATGATTTATACTAATGATTCCACGTCAAAATTGACGCTTTAAAATGATTAAAATGAAAAGCTAACACTAACGAAGCTAATTGAATTTAAAAAAAAAATTCATATAATTTGTGGTCATTGAGACTTTTCTCTCTGGTTTGAAATCTTGAAGGCTCATGATGTTTCAAACTTTAAATTATTCCCTTCTGTATTTGAGAAGTGAATAGTATATTTATTAAATATTTTTCTATTTATTTAATAACTATATATATTGAAATGCTAGTATATATGATTTCCATATTTTGAATACGAGTTATCAGTATAAATAATAAGACGCGGAGTATAATCGAATTATTATGCATTCAAATACAAACCACAATCATTTCAAAACCAACTATTAAACTAAATACCTATTTACTTCTCATGCAAGACTGGAAATTAATTACCGCCCCACATTCTCGTTCAACAATGGTCTGAAAAATGATAACCTCTCCGAAAAATAGCCCTGCCGCCGCCGTAGGTAATTTCAAAGTCAATTACATGCTTTGCTTTGAAGATGTAAAACTCAATGTCCTTTGATGTGAATCTATCTAAACTTCATTAACATCCGTAACTAGCTTTTCCTTTCCAAAGTAAAGAAGTTGACCAACTGAAGTTATTTATTTACCCAATTTGTACTCTATAATGATGATCAAACATATCAGGAAAGGTTATTTTTGGATGAGATTTTAGCAGTGGACATTTGCTCACAGAGTTAATCTCGTGGCGTGCGGAGAGTTGGTTAGTTAGTCTTTATCTGGCAGCCGTAGCGGTAGGGGGTGCGTGCTCTATACTCCGCATAAAACATTCCATCACCTCCCTCTCTAATGACGTATATCTTACAAACATTAAGTTTTCTTTCGATATATTCCACGCTCACACCTTGCTAATTATGTAATACTACCTTGGTGTAAGAGTTCGAATTCCCTTTCGGTATTTGATCAAAGGTTTCACTTAGCACAAACAGTTTGCCCGGTAGCGCCGTGAGTGTATTTTTATAAGCCACTTCTCTTGCCGATAATTCGGAATTTGAGCGCGATTCACGCCATCAATTTGCATAGCGGGATGGGAATTGCGTGTTCGGGGAAAACTGACTCCGTGAATGGGTCGGAGAATGCACATTTATTTGTGGCGGCGAACTCGCTGACTGAATGTGAGCTGCCATTTTCAAATATGGAACATGTCTGTTTGAGTGAATATTCTACGAGGCTTTTGAATACATTTAGGCACATCTTTTTATTTCTTTTGACCTACATTACAGGACTGAACTGACGAGTCTTTTACTTCTTCTTTCACCGACTTTAATCCTAGAAATTTAAAAGCTTTTAATATATAAGAACACAGCTTATGAATGTGTCTATAAAGTATTGAACGCTTCAGAAAATAGAATTCCTTGTTTAAAGCTAAAATATATGAGAAATAATTTACCATTGAATGCGTACGTAACCTTTCGTCTTTTCAATTTGTGTGCATTTTCTCTATTTATTCAAATGTTCACTATCACTAAATCATATCTCCACGACCGTGACACTGCTAAGGGTCATTTTGCCATTGAATTGCACTGCGTTATCGACCTTACGAGACCAGTTTCGACACATCTATTCAACTCTAAAGGCCAATTAATTGCATAAGTAATGTAAAGTACTCAGATTGTCACTTTGAACTTTTATCATGAAATATATATATTTAAATTTCTGAAAAAATTACAATATTTTCTTTAATAAATCAAACGGGGTAAATTACGAATTATCGGTCAGTTTCATATTTTCGGTCATATGAGAAAAAACGATGTTACAATTATTATTTATTTTTATTTTAGTTGGTATCCATGATACCTGCAGGTATCATGGACTACTCACCAACTAAAATAAAAATAAAATAACAATTTTAACATAGTTTTTTCTCATATGACCGAAAATATGAAACTGACCGATAATTCGTAATTTACCCCGTTTGATTTTTTTTAAAGAATATAGTTTCGTTAATTTTTCATGTTTTTTTTCGATTTGTTATAGGTAATACTTAGTATTTATTTCCATTGACTTTAACTTGTAAACATTGTAAGTGTATGCATATTATCTTGTAACCATCAGTCGCTGGTTAACTTTTTGTAGACTTACAGGTCAAGACCTTAGGTCAAAGTTAGTCAAGAGTCTATGGTGACTCTTAGTCAAGAATCTGGTGACTTTTTTTAGTCGAGAGTCTTTTGACTGTTTTAGTCAAGAGTTTTTTGACTGTTTTAGTCAAGAGTCTTTTGACTGTTTTAGTCAAGAGTCTTTTGACTGTTTTAGTCAAGAGTCTTTTGACTGTTTTAGTCAAGAGTCTTTTGACTGTTTTAGTCAAGAGTCTTTTGACTGTTTTAGTCAAGAGTCTTTTGACTGTTTTAGTCAAGAATCTTTTGACTGTTTTAGTCAAGAGTCTTGTAACTATTAGTCAAGCATCTAGTGACTATTAGTCAAGCATCTAGTGACTATTAGTCAAGCATCTAGTGACTATTAGTCAAGCATCTAGTGACTATTAGTCAAGCATCTAGTGACTATTAGTCAAGCATCTAGTGACTATTAGTCAAGCATCTAGTGACTATTAGTCAAGCATCTAGTGACTATTAGTCAAGCATCTAGTGACTATTAGTCAAGCATCTAGTGACTATTAGTCAAGCATCTAGTGACTATTAGTCAAGCATCTAGTGACTATTAGTCAAGCATCTAGTGACTATTAGTCAAGCATCTAGTGACTGTTTTAGTCAAGAACGTTAGTCAAGAATCTATAAGTCAATTAAAGTTTTATATATTCTTTCTAATATCCCATGAACTCTGACTCTAACACCTCTACGTTCTATAGCAAGTGAGAAAACCTGTTTATCTGTACCATGAGGGGCTATATGTTGCTGTCATTTCACAGCTGTTTTCCTACCTCTTCAATACCTTGAGAATAAAAACACAGGTAAAGGTGTTTCACCTTGTTTCTCATGGGTGTTTCGATTTGTTTTCTGTATTCAGTCTGGAAATTTATAATCGGCATATCGAATATTACAGTAAAACTCCTCTATAGTGAATGTACAGTCCTGAGTAAGGAAGTAGCCTCTATAGTGAATTTTTTTCTTCATAAGAATTGCGTGACAGTTATCCCTCAATGACCGTAGTTTTCTAAGAATCATAGAAAACTATCAAATGTACCCGAGTTATGAATTAACCAATGCTTCATACCTCAGGAGTTTTCACTGTATAATCGACTGTTATTTTTCGATTGTGTTGTTGAGCAAGAAATGCAATACTTTGTAGAATATGTTACTGCCTGCAGGTATTAGAGAATATTTCTTTTGATGGAGAATACTTTGCTTGATGCTCTAGACTACTCTCATTCTTTCCAGAGGGTTTACACGCAATGTATCGCTTAGAACTAATTTAACCTCTTGTGAAATGTCTGACCATTTGTAGTACGTAACTGATTGGAGCGATACTGGTGAATTAAATATTATTTAAGTAAATATTTGTGCGATAAATATTAGTGTAAGGAATATTCTGATTTTTATTCGTGTAATAAGGTATTTTGGCTTTAATTATGATAATTTTATCCATGATACCTGCTTGTATCATTGATACCAAATAAAATATAGATTGAATAATTAATAGTATATCGTTTTTTCTTTTCATACGTGTCCGGAAATGTGGAACTAACCGATAATTAAGAACTTGCCTACATGATTAACATTTTTTAAATGATTTATTTGCTTTTTTCAAATACTCAAATTTTCAATAGGTCTACAACGTTCTAGATTCAAACGACGCACCATCATCTATAACATCATTGGAATATTTTTCATATCATTTTAAACCTGTTATTTCAATCAAGAAAAATATTTTTCGTCCAAACGCTCGAATTAAATTTTTTTATATGTAATATTTATTTAATAAGAATTTTTTTTTTTAAATAAGTGTTCGACATTTAGTCAAGTGCTATCGATATCTTTTCTTACGATGCTATAGGCAGAGTAACAAAGCTATAATATGGTGCATCTGCTTTAATTTTCTTATGTAAACAAAACTAGGCCTATATAAACATGTGTGCAACAACACATTTTTTAATCATGCTCTTTTTTTCTGAAAAAAACAATCTAAATAATAAATTATTATAAAAAATAAACATAAAATAATTGAAAACAAGTAAATATGTCCCTATCGAAAAAAAAAATATGAATACGATTTCATGATCAATAAAAACACAAATACATTCAATTTATCTATTATAAATAATATATTCCTGATTATAGTTAAATTAAACCTAGGGTAATTCCCGAATTATCGGTCAGTACTACATCTTCGGACATATAAGAAAAAAACAATATAAAAATTATTAATAGATAGCTCTCTGTAATAATAATAATATTTATATTGTTTTTTCTTATATGACCGAAGATGCAGTACTGACCGATAATTCGGAACTTACCCTAATTGATTTTCTTCAAGGCAAAGAAACCCCCCAATAACCTCCTCCTCCCCCCCCCCTTTATTTTTTAGCACTCAGGCCAGTGTTTCAACATCCAAATGGTTTCTCGATTACCGAAAAAGCTAAAGTTTCCCCCCAAAGTTGTCGCATAAAATTACTTATTTGACTAGAAATATTTGGAGCGTCGCACTTATCCTAAGTTTGGAGATAGCAATGAAGACCTTAGTTAGTGTATGCATTTAGCAATGGCTATTTGCTATATTTTATTCATATAGCATTTAAACATTTCTATTTAGTATATTTTAATTAGCATTCAGTATTTTTTATCGATTAATGTTTTTTATTGGTATTTTTATATTTTTTAGGTATCCTTTATTTTGTTTCAGTCAATTTCTCTAGTTTTAATTTCATCTCAATTTACTCGCTTTAAATTCATTATCTAACCTGAAATTAACCGTAGATAATTTTTCTCACTGAATAATATTAATTTTTTTTTTTCAGATCGTCCCCCCTACCGCACCACATACGCATGTGAGGGGTCTACCCTCACCATGGAGTGTGACCCGGGACACGTCATCAATCTCATACGGGCAAACTACGGCCGCTTCTCCATCACCATCTGCAACGATCACGGAAATACAGAATGGTCCGTAAACTGTATGAGCCGCCGTTCCCACAGAGTGTTGCACGATAAGTAAGTACTGTACGGTAATTAGGGAGATACCCTGGAAGTTATGGTGGGGCTATAGAAGATTAAGGTGGGTATAGTCGCCTCTACCATAATATCCTCTAATACAATTTAGATTGTTCTATGGTCCCACCATAATTTTCTGTCTGGGTACATATATTTTAGTAATAAATTTTAAATTTAGACAAGTAATTTAAATAAGTGTAATTTAATAAATATTTTTTGTTTTTAGTCGAAAAATATTTCTTCAATTTTTTTTTTAATTAATCAGTATTTATTTAAGTTTTAATACATTTCTTCTAACTTATAATATAAATATCTTTGTTCTAACTGCGGTACATTTATTAACCATGAACAAATTTAAATTTAATTAAATAAAGTAATTAACAACAACAGGCCACTTAACTTGCTTAGTCTCTAATTAATAATTAAAATAATTGAATTAAGTGGCATTACTGTTCCAAATCCATTATAATATTAAAAGCGTCTATTTGACTGCATACAACATGTCCTTAAAAAACCTTACCGCAAAAATATCAAACGCGGCAAATTTACCGCAGAAATGCGGTCGGTCGGTCATTGCTTAAGACGTATCAATATTTGAACTATAGCTACCTAAGCTCACTTAGCTATATTATTGCTATACTTTTCCCTGCCGTTATTTCCATTGAATTGTTGATATTCCATTAAATGATATGGTTAAAAAATATTAGCCAACTTAAACGATTGTTTGGGAAAGGAGAAGCGATTTATTTCAGCTAGTGGATTTCATAGTAGAAATTTCATGTTGAAAATGGTGGAAAAAAAGCGGGCAGTTATATTCATAAGATTTAATTCATTAAAGAATACAAAGGGGTAGCTTTTTTGTTTAAAACTTTAAAAGACGGTTGCTTTATTTCTTTTTTAATTCTAGGTTATTTTGAATAATTTTGTATATAATTATGAAAAACTCTTCAAAATATAATAAAAAAAAATCGTTCATTAATGGTTAATTTAGTAGTAAACTGCAAACTAATTTGAATAGCAATGAGTTTTCTGTATATTTTTACATCATTTGTACGAATAATATTCCTGTTGTGTCCGTTAGGAGAATTTATAGTCAGTAGAACTGTTTGGTTTCTTTTCTTTGCGCAACTGGAAATTATTTTGTATGTCTTTTTGAAGAACAAAAAACGACGAGAAATTACTAAAAAATATACAAATTTGGTAATTATTAACTTATTTTTGAAAGCTTCAAGTTTTTAAAATTTTGAAATGATAAAAAAGAAATCATGATAATAAAATAATTCCGTATTTACAATAAAATACAAACTAATTTTCACATCTTACATTTCTAGTGTATGTAGGGTAAGTTACGAATTAACAGACAGTTTCACATTTTGGGTCAAGAAATAACTGTATAACAATTACTACCTAATATAGTTCGTAACTGAGTTTAAGTTCCGTTTACAGTCGTAATCGCTACGTAATACATCTCTAGCGTATATCTTGAGACGCTACGTAACTTTCAAAAGAGTATTTTAATGGTTTTCCCCCTCGTTGGTAAGCGTAATTTGCTTCTATTGCACACAGCACTGTGCCCCATAAAGGCTTCTAAAACCTCTAAACCTTCTTCTAAACCTCTAAACCTTCTTCTAAACCTCTAAAGCAACATCACGAGCAACACATAAAACAGAGGAAACTTCTGAGGGGGACACTTAATGCCCCCCCTAATAAAAAGGGGGCCAGGCCTTATGAATTAGTGATGAATTAGGTAGCTAGGGGCCTTAGGTGTACATTTAAATACTAATTCATTGCATCTCTGGGGTAAGTTCCAAGTCATAGAACAGTTCCACATTTGCGATCATATAATAAAAAAGTAGCTATATAATAATTAGATTTTATTTAATTATTTTAGTTGGTATCCATGATACCTGCAGGTATCATCCAATTAATATCAATTTAAAATATAATAACTGTTATTTATCTCGTTATTTTAGTTGGTATCCATGATACCTGCAAGTATCATGGATACCAATTAATATAGAATTAAAACTATTATATATTGTTTATGACTCGAAACTTGCCAATAGTAACTTTTTTTTATCTGTAACGTTCCTAAAATGCAATGAGTGTTGGAGAGCAATTTGAACTGTTGTAATTTGTGGTATAAAATGTAGGACAGTCTTTTGAAGTTCTCATTGCTAATTACTGTGGTAATTAAGTCACTACTGTGTAGGGGTGTGTACTCTGTTGTGGGACAGAGTACTATGCATGCACTTGATGTGAATAAGTGAGATGAATAAATTGGTACGCAAATAATACAGTAATTAGTAAATATAAAAATAAGTAAGTACAATAATTATTACATGGTGCAATAATTAGTTACATAAATATTGATTTGCCTAGATACGTAGTCACTGTTACAGTCACTGTAGTAACTGTTACAGTCACTGTTACAGTCACTATAGTCACTGTTACAGTCACTGTTGCAGTCACTGTAGTAACTATTACAGTCACAGTGACATCATCACTGCTCACCAAATTGTTGGTCTTAATCTGCTCATAAGTTACTAATTAATCCTATCAGGGATTATTAATTAATCATCGTTATAATCACCAGCTGAGCAATCTATATGGTAGGAATTTGGAGTCATGAATTCCCATTAAATCCTTGGGTGGTGTAGGTAGGAGTGGGAATGGTGTAGGTAGGAGTGGGAATGGTGTAGGTAGGAGTGGGAATGGTGTAGGTAGGAGTGGGAATGGTGTAGGTAGGAGTGGGAATGGTGTAGGCTGGAGTGGGAATGGTGTAGGCTGGAGTGGGAATGGTGTAGGCTGGAGTGGGAATGGTGTAGGCTGGAGTGGGAATGGTGTAGGCTGGAGTGGGAATGGTGTAGGTAGGAGTGGGAATGGTGTAGGCTGGAGTGGGAATGGTGTAGGCTGGAGTGGGAATGGTGT
Organism: Caprella mutica; assembly: GCA_947561585.1. NCBI lineage: Eukaryota > Metazoa > Arthropoda > Malacostraca > Amphipoda > Caprellidae > Caprella > Caprella mutica. The sequence continues at coordinate 131,666 of CANNZV010000214.1, read as the reverse complement.
AGGCTGGAGTGGGAATGGTGTAGGCTGGAGTGGGAATGGTGTAGGCTGGAGTGGGAATGGTGTAGGCTGGAGTGGGAATGGTGTAGGCTGGAGTGGGAATGGTGTAGGCTGGAGTGGGAATGGTGTAGGCTGGAGTGGGAATGGTGTAGGTAGGAGTGGGAATTCTTTTATTAACATATTCCTATTTATTTATTGAATATATTTTTCTAAAAGAAATTCTTCATAGGTTAATAAAAAATATTACATTACTACTATTCATTTATGGCTTCCTTTGTATCTCTCGATCTATCTTTGGTAACCATAGCAACCATGTCAACATACAAATTCTATTGGCACGTTTCCTTGAAATTATTTTATGTAGCTACCTAATGTTTTGAGAAACTTTCTTTTTCTGGAAACATTTATTTCTAGAATTTTTTTTTTCTAGAAACGTTTTTTTTTATAGAAATGTTTTTTTTTATATATAAACGTTAATTTTTCTAAAACATACTTTTAGCAACGCTATTCATTGAAACGTTTTCACAACGAAAGTTCATTTCAGTAACGTTTTTTTTCTCTCTTTTCACAGATGCAGTCAGAGACAAAACTGTTCGGTACCGGCATCGACCCGGGGGTTCGGTGACCCGTGTCCCGGCACACTGAAGTACCTCGAGGCCCAGTTCCAGTGTGTACCCGGTAAGAAAAAAAGTCACTAGGGTAAAGTTACGAATTATTGGTCCGTTTCACTTCTTTAGTCAAAAACGATATGATAATAATTATTAAATTGTTTTTTCTTATATGACCGAAGATGTGGAACTGACCAATAATTCGTAACTTACCCTATTTATTATAATTTTTAAAACATAGCCAAAATTATTAGGGGCGGCACGTCGCATTACTCGGTAAGTGCGTTTCATTACAGTCCATGATAGATCACAAACATAAAAATTTTCTAATCTAATTTCAAAATAAAACCTAAAAATCTTTTTTTTTTTAAATTAAACTTTTTAATTGGGACGTAAAAATATCGCAATCCGATCAAATTATTAAAAGAAGTAAATCGTTCTATCTCTTCAAAGTTAATTCGATATCTAATTAACTTTTAATCGTCTGAAAGAAACTAAATCTTTTACTAATATTCCACTTCAACATTCAACCCCCAATCCTATCCGACCTCCCTTCCCCTCCTCCCACCGCATCCTTCATTTTTCTCCGACTATCAAATGAACTCAGGATGAAACTTGACGCTTCGTTTCTTTGTGTTCCACTGAATAATAAACAGAAAAAAGCTATTAATGCTCATTAGCGAAAAGAAAATCTGACACACAAATGAATTGTTTTCCGTCACTCGAGTTGGTCTTACTTTGCTCATTAGTCTCCACGATGAGAAGGCCTTGCGTGTTGTCTCCCCAAATCAATCTGATATTATAGAAATTAATTAATAGTTATTCTAATAATTATTAGACACCTTCCCACTGTTTGGGTTTTGAAGTTTTTTAATGTATACCATTATTTAGTTATTTACCAATAGGATATTTTTGTTTCTAGTTACGAATCATTGTATAGATATCATCTGCATCGTACATCTTGCGCTTTACTCGCTGTTGCTCTTTCATTTGTTTCTGGTAGGTTGGCCTAGTGTTTACCTCGCTCTCTCGACTCGTTTTACCAATTAGTCTGACTAATGAGCTGAGATATCATATCAAAATTAGCCCCAACCTATCGTTGAGATTACTACAAATCAGAGATATGCTATGGTTTTGCTCTGGTTTGGGGTAAGGGTTGTCAGGGGTATGCCATGGTGGTCCGGGGTATGCCATGGTGGTCCGGGATATGCCATGGTGGTCCGGGATATGCCATGGTGGTCCGGGATATGCCATGGTGGACCAGGGTATGTCCTTGTATTCGGGGCGGGAATGTCCTGGTATTCCGGGAATCTCCTTCTGTTCCGGGGTATGACTGAAATTGTTAATACCGTAGGATTGTATATAACTTTCTATTGTTAATTAAATCTTCTTGTTTATAATGGAAAAATATCATCTTTAAAGAAACATATTTTAAATATAATACTTGCTATTTTCTATTTCAGTTAATTTACCACACGGTAGACCCAGACCTGTGTGGTTAGTCGATGCTCAGTCCACAGTGTCTTCAATAACTGGGGACCATCCCCTTCGTCGGCCACCTCCCTTCCGAAACCCAAACTCTCGTGTCAACGGCAGCCCCAAATTGCCCGGAACACACGGGGATAGCAGTTCAGTTCCCGGACCGGGTGACTTGGACGTTGTGAGCGGGATAAGCAATTTGCCCGGTGGAAACTTTGATTCAGACGGTGAAAAAGGTGAATTGAGTAAATGGTTTATTGCGAAATATTTCCACATTAATTTTAGTGCAATTTGTTGATTTTATTTCAGAAGTTAATTTTTTTTTTAATTTTTTTTTTCAGGTGGTGACGGTTCTCCAAGAGGGGATGACTATCCATCTGGTGGAAGAGAGTCTGATGGTTCAACTTCCTCAACCACAACCTTAAGACCACCACCATGGTTGAAAACTAACGTCACCACCAAGAATGCAACCACCAGCACCACAACAACAACAACCAGCGCCCAACCACCCTCAACAAGCTCCACAACTCCCGAACCACCGCCGAAAATCTCCGACGATGATTCCTCGTCTTCACCAGCTTCTTCGCACCTTCTGAGACCGTCTTACGGAGGAGAGGGTTTTATGGAGGAGGAGGAGAGGAGTTTGGAAAGGGAGGAGGACAGGGAGAGGGATGAGTTACTGGAGGAGCAGAACAGGCTCCTGGAGGAGGAGTTGAACCACTCTTTCCCTCCTCAAAGGGGCATGGATGGAGGCAACCCGGAGGATTCTTTCACCGCGGCATCAGGTTAGTAATTAATAATTAGATCAAAGTTAATAAAAATTCAAACTATATTACAGTTAAAAAAAATTTAATAAAAAAATTAAAATTAAAAATAAGTTAATAACAATTCAAACTATGCTTCGTGCATCCATTACTCCTTTCAGAAAAAATCTACATCGTTAATATATTATTCTCACTACCTGTATTTATTCAGGAATTTTCTCTCTTTATAAATAAATTTCCAATTAATGAATTTTATAAATAGAATAGGTATAATTTTTTTATTAATGAATAAACTCATAACTTGTTAAATAAAATATATATTGCATCAATTCGAAAAGAAATTGCAGCAATGAAAACTATCTCACTCTATTTTCTACCTAGCTAACAACTATTATTTCCATATTCCACATTCACCTCAAATGTACGTAGTAGCTACAACAAGATCCTCAGCTTGTAAATATTGCTAGTTTTCTCCCCGTGTAGCTTCTTTTGCGAGTTGCTGCTGCTTTTTCGCCCTCTGGCGGCCTAATAAACTTCAGAACATTCCTAACCCTGAACAAACGGGCATACTGGCTGGCTGGCTGCAGCAACACTTAGTTTATTTCTGCTCTGATTAAGATTCTGGTGCAAAAGATCCGTTGTTGGAGTGTGCAAATGGAGCAACTCTTGGGGCTCATTTAGGAGCTTAGCCTGTTGAAGATTCGGGCCTACACCGCCCCCGTAAACTTTAAATGTATCTGCATGTGTGAGAAGTGATGAACAGTAGTGTGAATTACGAATTATCGGTCTGTTTCACATCTTCGGTCATATAAGGAAAAATGATATTATAATTGTTATTTAGTTTTATTTTAGTTGGTATCCATGATACCTGCAGGTATCATGGATACCAACTAAAATAAAACTAAATAACAATTATTATAATATTGTTTTTTCTTATATGACCGAAGATGTGAAACAGACCGATAATTCGTAATTTACTCTATATCGAATAATTGTTTGTATTCCATAAATGTATTCCTTTTGGATTCTCCGGGAATTTGCTTTTTATATAACTTCCCTGGAATAATGGATAATGCAACTCTCACTAAATGACTCTATATCATCATGTCAAAGCACTTCAATTCCTCTCTGCTGAGTATGTCGATCATTATACAACATATCACTTGCACCCTTCCTCCATCTCTCCTTTTATTTAACAATCCATCGCTGACTGCTAAACTCGAAATGGAATACTCGTCTTCAAAGCTAGCTGTCCACGGTGCTTCAGAGTAATTTATTCCCATTTGTTTCTAAGTCGACACAGAATTTATAACAGTTGAATGGAGGTATAGTGTTCAGTGCTGCTGTTGCTTCAGAGCAAAGAATGAAATTCCAATTGAATACAGCAGTGTGATCATTTCTTTCCGAAAGCTTATATTTGTTGGAAAAATATATTGTAGTACGTAGTTCGAACAAAAATATATATAGTTAATTAAACTAATTAATAATTGTAAATGATAAAGTTTCCATTTTCATGAAAAATAAAAAGAGAAGTCAATTCGACTTTTATTGTAGGTCTAAAAAGGAAAATAAATTCCATTCCACATTCCAAACTATTTATGTAATTATTTTGCAACTGACATTTTCAAAATTTGAGAAACAATCTCCCAATTTGTATATCTTCATGAATTTCTTCGGGTTCGAACCAGTTTTGGCCATTATACCACAGACATTTTTTTCTGTGATTTTAGTCTTTTCGATTAAGTTCAATGCTATTGGCGCCCAAACTTTCCGTCGCGACTGTACCTAACAAGAGACTTAGTTTTTGAGGGTTGGCTTAATCCTGGCGATTTACCTCGGGATTTAGATAGCACGAGCTGTCTCTCTGTCCCGACTAATGGGCTTAACGTCTTTTGCTTTTTCTAGCTCTCTGAACTAGCGCTAAATCATGCTCTCCTAACTACTTTAGTGCGGTAAATTGATGGAAATGTCATTATGATAGAAAAAATTTTTTATGTCCTTTCCTGCTTACAGAGAGATATTTAGGTCTAGTACAGACGGGGCGTTTCAAACGCGCGTTAGATAGACAGACAGACAAACCGAAAAACTTGCATTTCAACGAGAAAAACCTGAAACGTGCGTTAGCTGGGTGAAGAACACGAAACGCGCGTTTATGTATACAAAACTTTTAGTCAATCGAAACCCGCGATTTTAACGCGAGTTAAAAACGCACCGTTTGTACCGGCTTTTAGAGATCGTAGAATATTATGCATTGTCCCCACTTAATCTACGTTGGCAATACAATAAATATCACAACAAATTACCCTACTGTTATTTACTTAACAATCTTTTTACTATTCAGGTTGGAGACCACAAGAACCGTGGTGTGGACCCTCCTCAGCTCGTGGACTCTTGTGGAACTGGACCCGGCCTGGAGACACTGCCGTGCACCCATGTCCTGGCGGTGCCTCAGGGTGGGCCAGGAGGACTTGTTTACCCGGAGGTTGGGCACCGCGTGCTGATTTGGGCGGCTGTTTGAGTGTGTGGTTGAGCACCCTGACTTCTCGAGCAAATGGTAGTGATTCCGTTCTAGCGGTTGGCCATGATTTATCGGCAGTTACTGCAGTACGAGCACTTTACGGAGGTGATGTGACCGCAGCTGCAAGACTACTGTCTTCTCTGGTGAAAAGAATGGCGCGGAGTCTTTACCATTTCCCAGACACTCAGCAGAGAGAGGCACTTCTTGCAGGTAAGCAAATCGAGCATCAAGATTAAGATAGTTTTACATCTAATAGGCCGTACACACGCAGGGTTTTTAAGTCTTTCCACCAGACTTTTTGCTAAGCTCCTCCTACTTTATCCCCGAGAATATAAGAAAAAACTATATAATTATTATTTATTTGTTGGTATCCATGATACCTGCAGGTATCATGGATACCAACTGAAATAAATAATTATTATATCGTTTTTTCTTATATTCTCGTGAAAAAATTAGGAGAATCTTAGCAAAAAGTCTGGTGAAAAGACTTGAAAAACCCTACGTGTGTACGGCTCTTAATAATTAAAATAACCACCATCCTTTTCCATCCCTAGAATTACTCTCTGCAACACTTTCCTCCGCGTCGCACCTCATTGGCTCTCAGGAAGAAGCGTGGCGAGATCTGCGTCCAGACGAACACCGGTCTGCCGCAACTACTCTTTTGCTGGCTCTCGAACAAGCTGCCTTCTTACTGGCTGATAATCTTCGACAGCAGGATGTCGTCAGACATTCTTACCCCAATATACGTGAGTAGAACTGATAGTTTAGGTTTTATTGATAGCTCTCTAAAATATTTACTTATTTAAAATCCGAATGCGACCGTTTTGTTAGAGGTGCGATTTTTTAAGAGGGTTTTATTTGATTCACTAATACCAAAGATTATTTTGGTGCAAGCTCTAGTACAAGGACCGTATCTCATTCTACGGATCGTTTTGATTGAAGACTTAAAGAAGCAATTTCATTTCCGAAAACTCTTGTTAGGCCTTCAAAAGAAACCTCTATTGTAGCTATTCCGGAAACTGTTTCTTTCTTTATCTCTTCAATTTGAAACAAAGTCTATTTTCTGTTCATATCAAGTCAAGTTGCAAGGTGTTTCCGGTTCGAACAAGTGGAATTTCAGTTTTTTTATTTCAATCGGGAACCGCTTAACTTGAAATTAAGTAAACTAATTAAAGTTCAATATTCATTAAACACAGAATTAGTTTCTGGGTTAAATATGTGTTTTAATTGGATACATTAAAATTGTTCATACTTTTATCTTGCATATTCGTAGCTCAATGAATATAATAAGCCACTGTTTGAACACGTAATTCTTTTGTTCAGTATTTTTTGATGAAGCTGCCTTATTAATTATTAATATCATTGGGAATAGTAACTATTTTATCGCATGAATTATTAGTTAATGCACCACAAGCACCAGATTAATTAACTAATTACTCATTGCTATATTTAAATAGATATCATAATTTCTCTGCCAGTATAAATTTATTGATATAACTAGAAAAATCTATTTAAATCAAGTTTTATCTTAAACTTGTTAAACTACTGTACTCTGGCCTAAAATAATCAGTACTAAGCATTCGTGTAGACTGCAATCGAATTGGTTTTATACTACCTGGCCTTTGGCTAGCTTATCAATGATAATAAATTGAATTAACATCAGGAGAAGAATCAATATCATTTGATTTCACTGGCTCGGTTTGCTCATCTATATTATATGAGTCGTTCCATATTGTATTAGAGTTTGTTTCGCTCTGACATGAAAATCTATTGAAACTCGTACACCCTACATAGCACTACGATTTAATATTATATGCGATGCTTTACGGTTATGAATTGTGTTTAGGTTTGAAAATAGAGTATTAATGATTGAATTTCTTTTGTACAGTTATGCGTCTCCAAGTACTAGAGACGAGAAATGTCGCCCACATCACCTTCCCCTCACCCAGTGAAATCTGGCAAATACCAACCCACCAATCTCCCCACCACTCCCCTTCTATGGAACCTGCTGCTTCCTCCATCATTTTAAACCCCCTATCGACAGCTTCATCCTCTCCACATCCCTCCCAGTCTCCCCCACCCGGTTCTTATGACTCTATCACACTTCCCCCGGAGGCCTTGCTCGAGAACTCGGAGAGTGGGCTGATTAAGATGGTCTTCTTCAGCTACAGGGGTCTAGAAGACCTACTGCAACCCAGCCACAGCAGCTATCTCAGTGAAGACCCGCACTTTATGGTGGGTGTCCTAATCTATTTTGCATAATTCCCGTCAATGTTCTATACTTATTTTAGAACGTACGTACCTAATCATCCTCATTCATCCTCATCTCGTTTCATCTTTCATAACCTTATTCTTCATTCTTGCACGATCCTCTTTAATCGTTTCTTCATTAAAGCATACTCTTCTTCCATAATGTTCTCTCCGTTTGAATATACAGCTCATTAAATAATAACTTATTTACCGTTATTTATCACCACTAAATCTTCCCAGCACTTTTTTCCCCCATGTAACAAAGTGTTTTCTTCTCAGTCTACGAACAACTCCCGTCGTCTGAATTCGCGGGTTTTGGCCGCGTCACTGGGTTCCGGACGGCACATCGAGCTTTCTGAGCCCGTGGTTATCACCTTTGCTCTGCTACAGACAGTCAACGTCACCAATCCATCCTGCGTCTTTTGGGACTACACTACAAGGTAGGGTTAAAAATATATAAGGTAAGTTACGAATTATCGGACACTTCCACATCTTCGGTCATGTAAGAAAAACGGTATTTATAATAATTTTTGTTTTATTTTAATTGGTTTCCATGATACCTGCAGATATCATGGATACCAATTTAAAATTAAAAATAAAATAATTCTTATTTTATCGTTTTTTCTTATATGACGGAAGATGTGGAACTGACCGAGAATTCGTAACTTACCCTACTGATCTATCTTGGTTATCTTCTCATTTATCAAAATTTTGTTGCATTTCTTGATAGAAATTCCAAATGTTGACTAGCGTCACAGTACTCGGAATGTTGGTATTTTAATATAGGTTGATCAGAAAGCTACTTTTCAATTTATATTTTATTTAATTGAACCCGAAAGCAATTTTCTACGTCTCCATTTAGTATTTTTTTATTTTACTTTCTGTCTACCAGCAACAAGTTTCTAGAGAGCTATCAGTTATTACAATTGGTTTGCATGTTCCACTCCTCATTCCGATACCTTATTTAATTCAACACAATTAAATTTACGACATCGAGTTAATTTCGGGGCCGATATTCTCCACGTGAATGTTGGTCGTATCGCCCACCATAAACTCCGATCTTTATGACTAGTTCTCCGATAATTTATGCGCTCTTTTTTATCGCTTGTTTTTGGATGCTTAAATCTCTTGCTTTGTGTGCCACCATTTTGAACCTTATTGACATCTCTTAATGAACTGACACTAAATTCTAAAATGTATATTGCTTTAACTGAGTTGTTTCTATTCGCAATAGTTTTTACTATAAATAGTTCTAGCGTTGAGAAGAATGAGTGAAGTATCTCGCTCTTACGATTCGCACTCATTTATGAGGCCACAGTGGGGTTAAACTAAAAAGTGGTCGTTTTCTCACCGAAAGTGTAGTGGAAGCTTGAAAATATGTTAACTATAAATGATGGTTTAGATAATTGTAGTGTTCGTTACTGTCTCAATGTGATAGTAAATCTGTCCGAGGTGTGAGACTGTATCTGTCACATCATTGTCTAGTAATGACATCGTAATGATGTCACATCTATACCCCATCACCTACTCACTGTCAGTCGTTAGGGTTGATTAAGATGTTAACTGGGGTTGAAAGTACTTACAATAATGTAAAGTGCTTAGATATGGGGTTGAAAGTGACTTGGATTTTGGGATAACGAAGCTGTAGATGAGGCCTGTAGACACTGTAGATGATGAGGCCTGTAGACACTGTAGATGATGAGGCCTGTAGACACTGTAGATGATGAGGCCTGTAGACACTGTAGATGATGAGGCCTGTAGACACTGTAGATGATGAGGCCTGTAGACACTGTAGATGATGAGGCCTGTAGACACTGTAGATGATGAGGCCTAGAGACACTGTAGATGATGAGGCCTGTAGACACTGTAGATGATGAGGCCTGTAGACACTGTAGATGGTGAGGCCTGTAGACACTGTAGATAATGAGACCTGTAGACACTGTAGATGATGAGGCCTGTAGACACTGTAGATGATGAGGCCTGTAGACACTGTAGATGATGAGGCCTGTAGACACTGTAGATGATGAGGCCTGTAGACACTGTAGATAATGAGACCTGTAGACACTGTAGATGATGAGGCCTGTAGACACTGTAGATGATGAGGCCTGTAGACACTGTAGATGATGAGGCCTGTAGACACTGTAGATGATGAGGCCTGTAGACACTGTAGATGATGAGGCCTGTAGACACTGTAGATGATGAGGTCTGTAGACACTGTAGATGATGAGGCCTGTAGACACTGTAGATGATGAGGCCTGTAGACACTGTAGATGATGAGGCCTGTAGACACTGTAGATGATGAGGCCTGTAGACACTGTAGATGATGAGGCAGGCCTGTAGACACTGTAGATGGTGAGGCCTGTAGACACTGTAGATGATGAGGCAGGCCTGTAGACACTGTAGATAGAGGCCTGTAGACACTGTAGATAGAGGCCTGTAGACACTGTAGATGATGAGGCAGGCCTGTAGACACTGTAGATGATGAGGCAGGCCTGTAGACACTGTAGATGATGAGGCAGGCCTGTAGACACTGTAGATGATGAGGCAGGCCTGTAGACACTGTAGATGATGAGGCAGGCCTGTAGACACTGTAGATGATGAGGCCTGTAGACACTGTAGATGATGAGGCAGGCCTGTAGACACTGTAGATGATGAGGTCTGTAGACACTGTAGATGATGAGGTCTGTAGACACTGTAGATAGAGGCCTGTAGACACTGTAGATAGAGGCCTGTAGACACTGTAGATAGAGGCCTGTAGACACTAGATAGAGGCCTGTAGACACTAGATAGAGGCCTGCAAACACTAGATAGAGGCCTGCAAACACTAGATAGAGGCCTGTAGACACTAGATAGAGGTCTGTAGACACTAGAAAGAGGTCTGTAGACACTAGATAGAGGCCTGTAAACACTAGATAGAGGCCTGTAGACACTAGATAGAGGTCTGTAGACACTAGATAGAGGTCTGTAGACACTAGAAAGAGGTCTGTAGACACTAGATAGAGGTCTGTAGACACTAGATAGAGGTCTGTAGACACTAGAAAGAGGTCTGTAGACACTAGATAGAGGCCTGTAAACACTAGATAGAGGCCTGTAAACACTAGATAGAGGCCTGTAGACACTAGATAGAGGCCTGTAGACACTAGATAGAGGCCTGTAGACTGTACAATGAGAGTATCATCTTCACTCCCAATCCGTTGGATTCACATCTGATTGCACTCACAATTCCATGTCAGTGCAGTCATTCAAAAGTGTCAGAATCTCACATCAGCTTTTTTCTTTTTCAACTCTAAAGCTTGCAACTATTTTGCTTAGTAAGCTCTTCTGCGACTGCCAGTCCTTCTTATTGTCGCATTACTCTCTCTAAATTATACATGGGACATTGTGTTGGCTCCGAATTTTGATGTTCTGAACCAGGGAAAAAGGTACGGTTGGTTCACTAAGCTAAATGTTTGGTTAGAAATGTTGTTGATTTTTCTCTGAGGTGAATTTAAAGGTAGACGATTCGTATGAAATTGCAGTGAAGATCTTCTAAAGGAAGAATATTAGAAAGGAGCAAACTTTTGAAAGAAATCATAATAGAGAATTTTGTCTTCTGGAAAATACCAAATTTTGGAAAATATCAAAATTTGGACAGACAACAAATATTGAAAGATACCATTATTTTCAAAGAAACAAAATTTTGGAACAATACAACTTTTTCCAACATTTTAAACAAATAAAAGGATTAATAATACTAAATAGCTATTTAATGTTCGTACATCCCCTGACAATGGTTGAGTTGCTATCTTGTGACTAGATATGAGTTTTGTGTTATGCAGGGCAGCATGTCGTGACAGTGTGTATACCATTACTCATACGTCACTCACGCGTCACTTTACTCCTGAAATATGACACTCGGAATGACTCGGGAATATCAGGAATGGTGACTGTGTTCCTGAATGGATAGGAGATTAGTGTGGTTTGACATATATAGGGTCAGCATTCTGTGTTAGGCAGTAGAATAAGTTAATAACCTACTATTATTAACCGGAATTTCCTTCAGAAAGAAGAAATTTTGATTTAGTTTTGATTTTCATTGGTATCCATGATACCTGCACCCCCAGGTATCATGTATACCGATGTAAATAAATAATTAAAATGTTGTTTTTTCAAAAAACTAGAATTCGAACGTAAATGTAATTCATCTTTTTTTTTCCGATCGTCAAAATAAAGAGATCCGGTTTTTTATATGACCGAAGATGTAAAACTGACCAATAATTCGTAACCCACCCTATAATAATATTCCTTACATAATTTCCTCGCCGAAGTCGAAACCGTATGCACTCTTTCGGACAGGCGTGACACGTCACAAACGTGTTCAGAACATGTTTTCTCGTGTCTGAACATGAAGAGTCGTGATAAGATTTACAGGGTGATGAATGAATTGGTGGACAGGTTCACAGAGTTTTATTATCTAATGCTATTCTTAGTAAAAAAAGGAGTTATTAGAGAATTTAAATGGAGCAGTTGAATTGGGATGTGAAAATTGGTAAATATACGGAACTTATGTAGATTAGGAATAACACTGAGTTTTTAAAGTTTGTCGTGACCCTTACCTAGATATTAAACAAGATGTTTGCATCAATTTGATGTTATTTTTCAATGGTGATTTGCTTAATAATTTACTGTAATAATATTAATGAGTATGAATGTGTATATGTACTATCAGTACTTTCTGTGCCTTGGGCATTTGTTACTAGAAATCAATTGGTGGAAATACTACCATTGTGCCATCCCTCATTGCCATTGTGCCATCCCTCATTGCCATTGTGCCATCCTTCATTGCCATTGTGCCATCCCTCATTGCCATTGTGCCATCCCTCATTGCCATTGTGCCATTGCCACATACCTATATTTCTCAACATTATTAATATTTATTCCTAAGTTACATATTATACAAATGGAGAGGTATTAGAAACTGAAAGATTTTTTTGAAAATAAAAAAAAATATAGAAAATATAATATTTTCTACTTCCTGTTTAAATAAAGTAAGTACTACTTCTACCCCCTAAAAGGGGGGTTATTCTACCTCACCCCCCCCCCCCTTAACATGGGGGGGGGGGTTAAGTATGACAGATGTTCCTACTCCTGAGTTTTTCCTCTGAATTATTATTCACAGATTTTCGGAGCGTTTAGCCGACAAGAATCTGTGAAATTTTTCCCTGGCTCAGAAACATCAATCATATTGTGGGGAACGGATAACCCACCCCCCAGGCCCCCTTGAGGGGGTATACCTTTGGGTATGGATTCCAATTTTGGTGCATTATGATTTTACGAAAATCAAAACGTCCCCCTTCACTTTCTTCCTCGATATTTATATCGCTTCAACATTCTTACAATACAGTTATGACTTCTTTGTCTTCCATCCGATATTATTCTAATTTTAGTACACTCTAGGCCTATAGAGTACACTCTAGGCCTATAAAGTACACTCTAGGCCTATAAAGTACACTCTAGGCCTATAAAGTACACTCAAGGCCTATAAAGTACACTCTAGGCCTATAAAGTACACTCAAGGCCTATAAAGTACACTCTAGGCCTATAAAGTACACTCTAGGCCTATAAAGTACACTCTAGGCCTATAGAGTACACTCTAGGCCTATAAAGTACACTCTAGGCCTATAAAGTACACTCTAGGCCTATAAAGTACACTCTAGGCCTATAAAGTACACTCTAGGCCTATAAAGTACACTCAAGGCCTATAAAGTACACTCTAGGCCTATAAAGTACACTCTAGGCCTATAAAGTACACTCTAGGCCTATAAAGTACACTCAAGGCCTATAAAGTACACTCTAGGCCTATAGAGTACACACTAGGCCTATAGAGTACACACTAGGCCTACAGAGTACACACTAGGCCTATAAAGTACACTCTAGGCCTATAAAGTACACTCTAGGCCTATAAAGTACACTCTAGGCCTATAAAGTACACTCTAGGCCTATAGAGTACACTCTAGGCCTATAGAGTACACTCTAGGCCTATAGAGTACTCTCTAGGCCTATAGAGTACTCTCTAGGCCTATAGAGTACACACTAGGCCTATAGAGTACACACTAGGCCTATAGAGTACACACTAGGCCTATAGAGTACACACTAGGCCTATAGAGTACACACTAGGCCTATAGAGTACACACTAGGCCTATAGAGTACACACTAGGCCTACAGAGTACACACTAGGCCTACAGAGTACACACTAGGCCTACAGAGTACACACTAGGCCTACAGAGTACACACTAGGCCTACAGAGTACACACTAGGCCTACAGAGTACACACTAGGCCTACAGAGTACACACTAGGCCTACAGAGTACACACTAGGCCTACAGAGTACACACTAGGCCTACAGAGTACACACTAGGCCTACAGAGTACACACTAGGCCTACAGAGTACACACTAGGCCTATAAAGTACACACTAGGCCTATTAATCTTCCTGCTTCACGACTTTCCTTTCATTTAGTTTACCTTTTTCAGTCAATTTGTCAATTTTAGTTTTGTTTCTGACGTCCTCTTCATCAATATTGGCGTCGGTTGTTCATCATTTGTCCGACCGCACGTCAATATTTCGTTAAAGAAATGTCTGCGTCCAAAAAAGAGGCTTATTGTTTTCGCATTTTCTCCTCGCAGCTTTTCTGCATCCATGAGCACAATTCAATGTTGTGAGTTCAGATAAACAGTAAATGGGTTTGGGACTTCATTTTGGAGTGGAACGAATTTTAAAACGAATATTAGAAGGAAGTTTTGAATGATGTGATAACTAATCATTATGAAAATGAAACAATATTTCAAATTAGAAAATTTAAAATATTGTTCTCGTCAAAGTTCCTTGGTAAGTGACTGTTTTAACAAAGTAGCTTTTCTGCATCCATGAGCATTTTCACAAACTGGTGGCAGATGACTTTATTCATTAAGCCACTTTTCTTTCTGACTGCTTCTTCCAGTCCCTTTTATTTGATTTCCTTTTGACCTTTGGTTCCGAAGCAGACGTTAAACACCTACTAAATTAATTATATATGAGAATGAAATAGTTACTTAATTATTCAATACAACTCAGATAATCTTTAATCGGAATATAACAAACATAATATTTTAAATAGCATCGCAATGTGATGTTCTTTTAGTTCATGTCACACCTCGGATTTGCATCTCAGAAATTCTATTACTTTAAATTGGTTTTAAAGTTTAACCTGACATTTCATTCCAACCTTTCAAAATAACTGTAGCCAATTAAACCAATTTGTCGGAAAGTACTATCCGGCAAAGTTCACTTCTAGCATTTCGGTCATGTAAAAAAAAAATATAAAAGTTGAAATTAGGGCAAGTTACTAATTGTCGGTCTGTTTCACGTCTTCGGCCGTATAAGAGAAAGCGATAGAAAAAATGATAATTAAATTACAATTATTATATCGCTTTTTTGCTATATGACCGAAGATGTGAAACTGACCGACAATTCGTAACCTGTTATATATATATTTATCTCATGATCGAAAATGTGAAACCGTCCGATAAGTCGTAACTACACACTTATTTCTCCCACTACTTCCACTTCTCTTCAATTATTCGCTCTTTTAATCAGTCAATGCCTTAATCCTCTAGTGTCTCTAACTCTTAATCTTCTTATTGCCAACAAACTGGCGTAGAGAGTATTTAATCATTGCCAAGAGTGTATCTATTCATTGCCCCTGAAGTGTTTCTGACCACAGGCAGCTTTATACCTACAGGGACTGGAGTATCACAATAAAGAATTTGAATATCTATTGACACTTCAAATTGCAAGATGCTTATTCTGTAATTTTAGCAGTCATGGTTAATTTGAACGACACTAGAAATAAATTTCATTAATTCGTTTCAATTCCATTTTATTTCGAAAGGATTGTATTTTCACCGAATGTAGTAACGGTAAATTTTCGATCATGCCATTTTTCCGGAAGTTTTTCATACTCATGTCAATAAATAGAATACTAATGGACATTTCTTCCGTTGGTTCACCGGGGACTTTGACGTGTAATCGTTATCGCGTTGTGTAGTTTTTTGTATCCGCTAGTTTGTTGAGTCTCACTGTTAATGATTGTTTAAGACTATCAGGGGTGCTTATTTAGCTTTTAATTATATAAATAATACTGTCGAATGCTCAAATTTATCGATTGATTGGATTTTGAACAGCCCTGAGGGCATTTGACTTTGGAAATAATATAATAAATTTCAAACATGTGGTTAACACGTTGAAATACGTTCCATTAGTCCCATAGACTGTTTATGTTCATATCTTTGCATTAGTCTTTCAATTACGAAAAGTAGAACATGTTACGCTTTTTAATTCTTTAAAAGGTTATTCATTTTTTATTCCATCTGCGTGTGGCACGCCCTCTTCTTTCTACTTGGTGCTACTTCTACTGTCCTAACTTGGTACTACTTGTTAGTACTTCTACTTGGTTCAACTTGTTTGTACTATTACTTCTACTGTCCTAACTTGGAACTACTTGTTAGTACTTCTACTTGGAACTTCTTGTTTACTTTCAAATGAAATAGAGATCCAATGGGATAATTATTTTCAAAGTTCTACCTAGTAAATTTTTTAAACCTGTAAAATAAATATATTTGAAGAGTGGAGTACACTTTTTTATATTTATATATTTTTTACATGTTCGGTAATTTACATGTGTTAGGTTACGTAGTTGTGTCCGGTAATATGGTTGCATACCCCTTCACTCCCATACATTTCGGCGCATTAGCGTTAGTACTAATGATTACAGGGCAGAGCTTACCCAACTACAACCTCAGCCATCTAATGTGTATGTCCTTACCTAACTAATAGATATTCATTAACTATATACTCTCCGTGAATATCTTCAGTATTGCACTGCATAATATATATAATAAGGCCTCTCTTGAAATAAACTGTGACGAAAGGATAATAGACGTGCTTGATATGGGTCTCTGACACGCTTTAAACTATGTGTGTACTATCGGAGAAAAGAAACTGTGTGACCCATCACTGGCAGTAATCCAGTGTAAACTTGTGACAATATGCTTTTAAAATCATAGATCATGCAATTTTATAGATGGAGAGAATTAAAGAGTATTGAATGGTTCTATACCAGCGGTATATAGTATTCGATACCATTTCATTCATGATATTCTTGAGATCTATGATATAAAAAGCATATTGTCGCCATCTTTCTCTTGAGGTTGACTATTCTGTATTTGACGTAAACTTTTCAGTCGCTAGTTTAGTAGGTGACGGTACATGTTAACGTATGGCGTTTGGTATAGTGTCTATTTCTATTCAACCAACGCCATATTACTCAACCTAATGGATTATATGTGTCACACGGAGATATATTCTCTTTTTAAATAAGCGAAAACAACCTGTCACGATAGATAGCTACACGAATTATTGACTCTGTATCTATTTGGTTACAGAGAAAGTGACCACAATATGTCACAGCCATTAAATAGTTAGTCATAAATAGGATATGCCAAAGCCCCATGATATTGTCACTGTTATTTATAATGGGCATAAAGTGCTCATGGTTTCGGCAGTAATGGCTTTTAAGAAGTGTTTATAATGTATAAAATCTCAAAGGAAATAAATTTCTCGATGTGAGAATGATTTATTATAGAAAGTTATTGGGCTGTTGAAAAATACAAATACATTGATATTCGAATTCTCTGTTTTTTTTTTTAGATAAGTACATATGTTTTCATTTCGGACTCTGGAAGCTTTTTGATTTCCTGGTCCTTTTTATAAAAGAAATAGCTAAAAGAAACCATATGATTTAACAATAACAATAAATTGAAATTTCTTCATTATTAGATTTCCCTCATCCCTCCAATTCAGATTTCTCTCATTCCTCAAATTCAGATTTCTCTCAACCCTCCAATTCAGATTTCTCTCATCCCTCCAATCCAGTTTTCTCTCATCCCTCCAATCCAGTTTTCTCTCAACCCTCAAATCCAGATTTCTCTCAACCCTCCAATTCAGATTTCTCTCAACCCTCCAATTCAGATTTCTCCCAACCCTCCAATCCAGATTTCTCTCAACCCTCCAATCCAGATTTCTCTCATCCCTCCAATTCAGATTTCTCTCATCCCTCCAATTCAGATTTCTCCCAACCCTCCAATCCAGATTTCTCTCAACCCTCCAATCCAGATTTCTCTCAACCCTCCAATCCCGTTCGGTTGAAGGCCTTTAACCCGGTGTGTTCCTCAGATTACGCTGTCGTGTTCACATCCCTTACATTTCTCTCTCTCTCTCGGTATATATTAAATATATATAGGCTGGCAGGTATGGAGTGTGTCCGGAATAACAAATGATGAACATGCGATACAATACAGTCTGCAGACCATACTACTTTATAGTAAACAATGTCCGCTATAAAATGTAAATATTCAATAGTATAATGGTATATTTTTATAATGGCCACTAGACTATTCAAATTAAAAATTTCAGTAGTATAATGGTAGATTTTTGTAATTACGGTCTACTATAAATTTGATAATTTTAATTAATTCAATTATAACTAATTTATTTTAATGATCTATTATTCAATTATAACTGTATTTAAACATTAAAGTAACTTTATTTTACCGATAAACTGCCATCAGTAAATAAGAACTGACATGAAAAGATCAACAGATCGATTCAAGTTATTTGTCATACTATACTTCATTATGAATAATAGCACTATTACGATAGCTATCAAAGTGAAATAACGGCACTTAATTCACCATTAGTGATTTTATAGACCCTTTCAATGACTACAAAATGTGACATTATAGGTGTAATGCCACCATAATCTACCATATTTGATCGTGTGATTTCCAACCTCATGCACGGCAGCAGTCTGTTAAGGGCCGTACACACGTAGGTTTTTTTAAGTCTTTCCACCAGACTTTTTGCAAAGCTCCTCCTACTTTTTCCACGAGACTTTTGAATCATATAATAATAATTCAATTTCAGTTGGTATCCATGATAGTTGCAGGTATCAAGGATACCAACAAAAATAAATTATAATTATATTGTTTTTTTTTTCTTACATTCTCGTGGAAAAAGTAGGAGGAGCTTAGCAAAAATCTGGCGGAAAGACTTAAAAAAACCTGCGTGTGTACGGCCCTTAACAAGTAGAGTTGGCATTGATTTACTGTTCCAATTGCCATTCTTGTTTATTCAGTGTGAATTATGGAGTTGATGAACATTGATTGAAGTTAATGATTAACCTGTAGCGTTCTGACATTCGTATCTGTGCCACCCGGTAGTTGTATCTCTGCGTGATATAATCAGCTTAGTCTCGATGTCAGTCGGAAAAAAGTACGAAGCCCGATTCCATTCGATGGGGGGGGGGGAGGGGGGGGAGGGAATTACAAAACTTTCAATCAGACAAAGAGGATGAAGTTTTATGTCCATTTTCTAAACGTTAGTCTTAATCTGGTTTCCAAATTTTCTATGTTAAAAAAATTACCGAAATTTTTCAATTAGCTGATATTTGGCATCATTTATTAAACATAACAGATGTAGGAGACAAATGCTGTTTAGATTTCTATCATCATTACTAATCTAATAATGTTCTCTTAACAGTTCTTGGTCAGACGAAGGATGTCGCGTTGTAGGTTCGAATTCCACCCACCTGACATGTCACTGCGACCACCTCACCAACTTCGCGGTGCTGATGGACTTCCACGCCTCGCCCATCTCCCCCGAACATGACTTCGCCCTCTCCATCATCACTTACGTGGGATGTGTGGTCTCCATAGTCTGTTTGTTGTTGGCTATCGTCGTCTTTCATTTCTTCAAAGGACTCAAGGTTTGTTTAAATACTTCCTAGTAATATAAATATCAAGACTACTTTAATGTTATATTAACTGTAACCACTTCTACCCAATCGGTCATCAAATCTTCTACCTGATTTTGCAGCTTTTTTCACATAGCTACAGATTTTCATTTCTCTGTTCAATGATGTCTTCATATATTCTAAAGTATATTGAGTCTTTTTTACATGCCTTTTACTCAGTTAAGAGTTCATTGTGAGTAGAGAGTGAGTGAGTGAGTGAGTGAGTGCACTACTTACTCTCCATCTCTAGGTGCGTTACGACAAGGAATTGTTCAGCTCGTCACCTCATATCGCGCTGATTAAATCTCCCCTGAAATGACATTCGGGACAAAAAGCCTCTGGAGATGAAATGTTTTTTGTTTGTCTTAGGAGAGAGTGAGAGACTCCTTTATTTCACCTCTGTGTCTTGATCAGACTAATGTTATCTCATTTAGGCTGCTTCTTGGACTTTGTTTGGCTCTAAGGGGATTCACAATTAGATTTAAGACGAGAGAGGCGATGGGAGCTGAGTAGCTCTTCCTTCTCCTGTTTAATATTTCTTCTAAAATATGCATTTAAGTGATGACATTTTTCGCACATGCGTACTATTACCAGTGACAATACTCTTTGGAAATAGGAGTATAATGAAAGTGGATAAAAATAATAAAATAGCGCAAGTTCTTGAAGATATTCTATTGTTTACCAATTTCCAAAAAGACATTCTCGTTCATTAGAACAAGCTGCAGAATAGGATAAAAAAATCAGTATTGACAAATTCACGATCATGGACTCGAGGTATCTACTATCCAGCCCTCCAGGTCGCATTTTATTTTTATAACTAGGGTAAGTTTTTAATTATCGGTCAGTTCCCCATTTTCGGACACGTAAGAAAAAACGATATAATAAAAATTGAATAATTATTATAATGGGGAACTGACCGATAATTAAGAACTTACCCTAGTTAAAACTGGTCGTTTCAAATTCTATAATTCCTTCATATTCAATCTTTTTCGCAGAGTGATCGTACTTCCATTCACAAGAACCTCTGCGTGTGTCTGTTGATCGCTGAAGTCGTTTTCTTGGCGGGTGTGAACCAGACTTCCAATGCCATAGTTTGCGGAGTGGTCGCTGGGTTGCTGCATTACTTCTTCTTGGCGGCTTTTGCCTGGATGTTCATGGAAGGTGAGAAAGTACATTCATTTACCTTACCTGTCAATAAATACAGCTGACTAGGTACAGTAGAACTCATCTAAAGTGAATGACTTAGGAGGTAGCCCGTATAGTGAACATGTTTCCTTCAGCCTGCCACAAAATTGCTATCAGTTTATATGCCTCTTTGACTAACTCCTCTAATTTTCATCACAGGTTTGCAGTTGTATCTCATGCTGGTTGAGGTCTTCGAAGCCGAAAGATCTCGCATGAAGTACTACTGTATGCTCTCCTACGGAATTCCCGCCCTCATCGTGATGATCTCCGCCGCCGTGGACCCGTACAGTTACGGCACCGGAGAAGTCTGCTGGCTCAGCACTGATAACTACTTCATCTTCGCTTTTGTTGGTCCCGTCATTTTGGTGATTCTGGTGAGTTGGCGGGGATGGGAAGCATTGAGAAATTCCGTTGATAGATTTTAGTATGTTTTGACTGATATTAATCTCTATAATGCTAATTTTTTTGAAAAGAAAAACATATGGATAACAAGTATAATTCTAATATGATTAACAATTGGTATTGTCAATTACCGATGAATATTAAAATTTAGTTAATAAATTCTGGTTAATTTTTATTAATAGCTACTTGATTACGCAAATCTTTAATTCGAAACTCTGCATATAACAATTCAACAAATGACTTTATTTTCCTCCAATCAACTGATTTTAATTATTGATGATATAATATGGTTAAGAGACTGGGGTAAGTTCTTAATTATCGGTCAGTTCAATATTTTCGAACACGTAAGAAAAAAATCTATGATAATTATTATTCAATTTTTATTTTTATTGGTATCCTTGAAACCTGCATTCATGATACCTGCAGGTATCATGGATACCAATAAGAATAAAAATTTAATAATTCTACATTTTTTTCTTACGTTTCCGATAATGAAGAACTTACCTAGCTCTATAATTGGATTATACCGACCCTTAAAAATGTTCCTACGTAGAAATTAGTAGCAAGTCCCTTTAATTTGCATGACTCATCAATAAGGTAGATAGTGAGAGTTCTAGACCTAATTAGGAGTTAATTTAAAGCATTGCCATATTCTGACGAGCTCCATCAGAATGACTAATTATTAGCTACCGTCCTTATTTGATCAATGCTCTCTCTACGTGTGTCCAATTGTCCCTACTTAAATGGAGTTCCAGAGCTCATAGTTCTTATTGTAGTAACTACAACTGATGTAGCAATGACTTATTGTAGTAACTACAACTGATGTAGCAATGACTTATTGTAGTAACTACAACTGATGTAGCAATGACTTATTGTAGTAACTACAACTGATGTAGCAATGACTTATTGTAGTAACTACAACTGATGTAGAAATGACTTATTGTAGTAACTACAACTGATGTAGCAATGACTTATTGTTGTTTGGGTAATTTCAAAATTTTGTGCTTTTGAAATTTGGTACATTCTTTGAACATTTTCAAAGGATTTTAAAACTAGAGCTGCTTACAAATAGTAATACTGCATAAAAGTTTGTATGTTCATTATTCTGAATATGTTTGAAAATGAACATCAAATCTTTGTTTAAATCTCTACAAAGTTAAACCAAATGTCAATCACGCATTTCAATTTCTATATCAATATCGATAGAGTAAATAACATGTATTTCCGTATTTACTTCAATAACAATTTTCCTTGCATATGTAATTACGTCCGAAAAGTTTGGAAGCATGTTAGCAATAAATAAGAACTCCCGCCTTCTTCAAATTGAATGTTTAATTGAATTCAGAACCGGTAGAACTAATCTCAATCCGACGTTTATTTGATTTAAAGTTTTGCCCAGTATTCCTTCTTCCGAGTCCGCCGCATGATCCGGATAAAGCGGAGTTAGAAGAAGAGGACTGATGCTCCTGCCTAGTCTAAACTAATCGCAAATTCTAATGAAATTGCTGCTTAGGAAGTTCTTCCTAAGGAAACTCTTGAACATGATCTATTATTCCGTGGCTGCTAATTAGAACTTCTGTTTCGTGTAAAAACACAAACTTCTGCTATTGTCATTAGTAGGTACCTCTAGAACTCTATTTGCATCCACTGTTTCAGATCTCTAAACTGGTTCAGATGTTAGAAAAGAACGAACTATGAACCTCTATATTCGGAATTTTTTTGGTCATTGAGTTGCAAATATTATAATTAAAGAGTATCTTTATATGTATTGAAATTTAGTTGTATACTAAAAAAATTTATTTCTTGCTCGACAGTAAAAATTTAATTTTAAACATTCGAGCTTTTTTGAAAACTACCTTTTGATATCTCCTGTTCATTCTAATTCGTAGGAATTATTTCTTCCGCTCCATTTGGTCCTATTATCAACATTAGTTATTACTTCAATTAGCCGTGAATGAAGGCGTTCTGCCTCCATTTTTCCCCTCCAATTCCTCCCTCTGACGCGCTCCTTTGTTTTTCTCCATCCAGGCTAACACAGTGTTCCTGACATTATCTTTGTTCGTTCTTTGTCGTCACAACGCTTCGTCCGCAGCGATCAAAAACAAAGAGCACACCAAACTCGGCTCTGTGAGGTAAGTTTATGTACTTCTATGTCATGGAGTTAGGTATTCCAAATTATATTACTTAGATGAATTGTAGAAAAATATTATTTTAGATTTCATTTTCGGATATCCGATATTAGCTAATTTATTCTGCTTTTTTCTTGAAACCGTTAA
Source organism: Caprella mutica (assembly GCA_947561585.1). Classification (NCBI taxonomy): domain Eukaryota; kingdom Metazoa; phylum Arthropoda; class Malacostraca; order Amphipoda; family Caprellidae; genus Caprella; species Caprella mutica. Next base: position 108,319 of record CANNZV010000214.1, on the reverse strand, counting down.
AAATATATACTTTGAAATATTTAAAGTAAGTACCATTTATGATGATTTATTTCGTTTTATTATTCCATTCTGAAGTGATGATTGGTCGCTCCATCTTGAGAGAAATTAATCCTTTTTCCATTATGAAAAGCATGTCAGAGTCTCGTATTTTTGCTCTCTAACTCTCCGCTCATCCATGCCAATTTGCAGAACGTGGCTACGCGGCGCTTTCGTGCTCATGTTTTTGCTGGGAATTACCTGGACGTTCGGAGTGCTGTACCTAAACAAACATACGCTGGTGATGGCGTATATATTCACTGTGCTGAATTCGCTGCAAGGCCTCTTCATCTTCATTTTCCATTGCATGCAGAACGATAAGGTATGTTCTGAACTAAGTGCTGAGTTGTTGTAGGTTTGATCTGGTTTAAAGATATTATAACTAAACGACTTGCCAGTATTTTGTTGTGGAAAAGAATATATTTATGGCTTTATATTATTACTAACTATTCAAGGAATGATGTGGTGCTATTTTTAGTCAATCACCTAATATATTAAAATGGTGGAAACTTGAAAATATTTGCATTGGTTATTATCCGACTCATAATTAACGGGGGAATATTGTTTTAAACTAGTGACAACTTCTCTAGCTATTGTTGATCTTTCTTGCTTTTTATTCTCTCTTCGCAATAGAAATTCTTTCATAAGAACTTCAAATAATCGCAATATTGATTATACCTTTCGCTTACTGTCCACAATTAGAAATAATTGATAAGTGACTAAACTCTTCAGCTGACATTTCTTTACCTGTGTATCTCTACTAAATGTGCTTTCTTGTGAAGTCTTCATTTCAAGTCTTCCAGGTTATCTGATAGCTACTCGAGAAATCTCTATTTAAAAATATCAATAATAATCGATGTGGTTTAACAGTCGAATCCTGACCTTCACTTTACTTCCAAACTCGCTAGGTGAAAAAAGAGCTGCGCAGTGCTACACGAAGACACTCTTGGCTACGCGCAGCTTGTCTCTGCGACAACAACGGTCTCCACCATACGCCAACGGCATCCTCTGTCAAAACCACCGTCTCGACCAGAGTTCACCACCCACCTGCTTCCATGACAAGCTATCCTGCTACCTCTGTGGGTATAACCACAGCACCACAATGTGCTATCAATGGAACATTGGCTCACCAACATGGTGGTGGCCGCCTCCTCACAAACATACCATCCGATGTAGTGAACCTTGTAACAGACACCACTGTAACGAGTGCCACAAACACACCATTACACCAACCTTCACAATTTGTAGCACAACAAAACTACCTCACAAACTACCACAACAAGTATAACACCAATAGCTCAAACTTCTCGCAACACCATCAAATCATCGCACATAGTAACATGTCTTTAAATTCGTCGCCAACTTCTTCCTCTGCCAGTGAGTTACAATCCATGCCTGACCAGCAAACGGCCAACTACCAGAACTACTTGGCTTTCCGGGCACAACAACTCAATGCAGCTCAAATATACGCCAGTCCTCCAGGGACGCCCATGTCTCAGATCTATGACACAGCTCAATACCCTCCTCAACATGGACTGGAGGCAAACCTTGCTTTTCCGGCTTACAATTCGCCTCTACAACCTCACCAGTTAGTTCCATCAACAAATACCTGTTCTTCCGATGTGCTGTACCAAGCCGTGCCCGTGAAGATGACTCTTGCTCAAAATGCTCCTCCTAACTTCCAAGAGTACCACAATTTGCCTCCAGTTGGTTCTTACTCGCCAGAGGAAGAAGATTTTGGTTCGTCCCACCACTACATGACTCCTCACACTGAAGTTAATGCTTACATGGGCAGCCTCACTGACAATAGACCTAAGACATTCAATAATAGCAAAAAACGAAATAACGGCTATTCTTCCAGTCAAATCAACGGTGACAGATGAATGCCAACGACGCATTTAACTTAGATGCAGGGCATTTTGAATAAAAAATATCGTCAATTAGGTTTAAGATGATATATATAGATACGTGAATTAAAATTAGGTTAGAATTTTTAATACGAATATCAACAATCTGAGGGAGAACGGTTTCGTTTATTTGTAGAAATGTATAAAGTAATTTCAGCAACAAGAATAAAGATCTTATATTAGTTAAGTTTTAAGTTCGATAACTTACTGGGAATATTAAAAGAAGAAGAGTTACACAATAAGTAAACTCATTATACTCATATCATTCAAAACAAATATACATTCAATAAAAACAAACAAACATCTGCGAAAACATCACTGGCCATCATCTCACGTGACGTCACCCATTTGGCGGTAAATTGAACTTTCTTTAAAATTTCTTTTCTGCACTAAAATGGTCCATCGTCACTACATGGTTGCCATTTTCACGCTTTGGATTTCATTGCACATTTCACGCTTCTGTTGATTAGATTACTTAGTCCGGTACTGCATGTTTTGATTCTTATCCTCACATTTCTGCATGCTTTTTATATGAAAATTATTATAATTTAATATTTTTCTAATCTTAGTGGGTGTTGGCCCGGAATAGAATTTCTTAACCCGTACATGGAGGGTGGCCTTATTTTGGGACAGCAATCTGTAGATGTGGCACATCAGCAAAGTTAAAGTTGTGTAACCGTGTACGGGTTAATTAGGTATTATTAATTAGCTCTTACAATTTTCAATCCATCTTCTCTAAGCCTCATTTACAAACTCATAAACAAGCAACACGAAATATTAAAAGCTGCTGCAAGGGTTGGTATGCCTAATCACACTTTTTTCCTACATTCTTTGATTGATTGTTATGACAGGCTTCCAAAATTTAATCTTTAATTGGTTTCGATGACTCCCAAGTAAACCTGTCATAACAACCTATTAATATTTTCTTACACATGGTATTTGGGTTTATTAGAGCTAGTTTAATTACCTCTCACTAAGTTGAAATTGGCATATGTGTATTAATTACAAAATAGCATGCTCTCTAATTAAGTTTCGTTGTATCAATATCGTTTTTCTCTTTTTTGAAACAGAAATACTCGTTCAAATCCTGCGGAAGAGATTCTGGAAATGGCGGCAGCGAGCAAGAAGAATCCCCCCGCACAAACACTTCTGGTAAACTGACTTCCCTTCGCTTGAACAGTAATGGGTTGCAGACTCCCCAAGACAGACTCGTGAGCCCGGGTAACGCCCCAGCACACCTGCTTCATTTACCTCCATCCACGTCTCCCGATGCTCTACTCCCTGACTACAGACTGAGCAACTCTGCTGATGGTGTTATTCGACTACCACCAGGTCACCACATGCTTCATCCCGCCGGGGGTTTGACTAATGCCTCTGCGCGGTATCGCAACCAAAGCCCGTACAATCACACCTACACCGAAATATCAGAAGGTGGCAAAAGTCTTAACGGAGTTCCAGGTCGCATCGATCCGGTGTACGAAGAGATCGAACGGGAAAGACAGCATGCAACCGAACTTCAGGTAAAATTTCCATAAAAAACTATTTATAGTTTAATTTTATATTAATGATAATTTTGTATATCCGTCACCAATCCAGAACACTCTAATAATTTCGCCACTTATCCTTCCACAGGTTAGTGACATGTCGGATGAAGACCGACGAGTGTCATCAGACGTCTCTAGACAGTCTTCAAGGTCTTACGGCGATCACAGACCTCTGCTGCCCTATAATCTCGCTGATCACCTGCATACATCCATGCACCACCTGCCGCATCATCTGCAGCAACAGTTGCAACAGCAAAACCACCTGCAACAAGTAGCAATGCAGCAGCAACACAATCTGCAACAACAAATACTCAATAATCAATTGCAACAGCAGCATTTCCATATTCACCATCACCCACATCACCATCATCCCGGCATTCATTCTCCGACTAACGCCGACGGTGGGGGATCTCTATATGGTGAAACGTTAGGTCAACACCCACTTGCTCCACGCGGTGGTGGGGAAGAATCAGCCATGGTACAGCCTCTTAGTGAACCCAATCTGAGAAGTTGGGAAGCTGTTCAACATCATAGAGATTTGCAGCAACTTCAACAACACTTTGATGGTGGTTCACCAGGGCCTGGCCAACAACAACAGCACCACCACATGCCCAATGGAAATGGTGGAGCACCCACTCAATCACCCCACATGATCAATGGCACTCCGTCCCAATCTAAGCAGGTACCAACTTCAGTCGGCACCAGTTCGATACAGCAATCACAAATGGTGAACGGGCCTGTTCCCGAACAGTGTTTACCGGTAGGCGGCGAAAGCAACGGCGAGATGAGCGTGTCTGTGTTGAGTGGCGAGCAAGTTTTATGTAAGCTCAAGAGTACGCTGGCACCCATCCAGGAATCTAGTAGTGGACCTAACTCATCACCTGATTCCAATCAACAAACGAGTAATAGTAAAGTAACTGATAAACAACATCACAATAATATAAAAAATAACAATCAACAACAGGGTCCAATGAAACATCCAGTTGCTTGTTTAACATACTCACACTGCTAGCATTAGCCGCTTCATACTTTAATATTCTCAACTACTACATTAAGGTTTATATATATATTTTAATGTGTCAACCGGGCTGGAAAACTTCTGTCAAGCACAAAGTTAGTTGTTTACGTAATTTACCAGCCTGGATCATTTTACTAGTCAAAATATTGTCTCTTGAAGCTTCATAAAATACTCTCTGATTAAACCGTGAAGCTGAATAAACAACTACTCTGAAAATGATACTCAAAATAGACAGAGATCCTATCAATAACTTCCAACACCTTGTTTATTACTTTGCCACACTCTAGGATATTCTCTCACACTAATCAAATTTAAGATAAATTATGGATAATATTTTTGCAAATAGGATTTAAATAATATCGAGTAATCGAGATAATGCCATTTGTCCATGTAAATAAACAATATATGTGAATAATGAGGTAGTATTTTTAATTCGTTATTATATTTGCGTCTCAGATTGTTACTATTGTTGTTGTTTTTGAGCTTATCTGACAATCACAGGAATGTTTCAATTTTTTTTTTGATAATTTTAAATTTTGTCGTTTCCTGAATCACTTTTTTTCACTTGGCTAATCTTTCTATTTCGAGTTATTCCATATTTCTTAATTTGTAACAGGTATTGTACTTAATTAAGGGCCGTACACACGCAGGGTTTTATAAGTCTTTCCACCAGACTTTTGCTAAGCTCCTCCTACTTTTTCCACGAGAATATAAGAAAAAACGGTTCAATTATTATTTATTTTAGTTGGTATCCATGATACCTGCAGGTATCATGGATACCAAATAATAATTATACAATTTATATAGTTTTTTCTTATATTCTCGTGGTAAAAGTAGGAGGAGCTTAGCAAAAAGTCAGGTGGAAAGACTTAAAAAACTCTGCGTGTGTACGGCCCTTTAAGCCTTAAAAGCCAAGTTTATTTCTAAAGACCAGTCTCGAACCTTTCTCTCAGATGGCTTCATTTTTATTTTCCCTCCTTTAAATTTTGTATCGTTTTTTTTACCATCACCAAATTATTTGAATCTCAGTTTTTTAATACTTAAAAGTATATTCTACAATTCTGGTAACGATGTGCTTGCTATGTAATTGATTTACACACTTTCCCTAGGTTTTTATCAGCATTCTGTAAATAGTCTTAATGTAAATTGGTAGCTACTCTTAGGTGTACATATGTACTAAATTGTCTATGTGTATATTTTATCAATGTTTAAAGAAATATTAACGTCTTAGTGTACAATTCTCTCTTAATGATTTTTCATAATAATATACTCATTCATGTTCATGTTTCAGAAGGTGGAATCAAATATATTATATGTATAGCTCCAATGAATATCATTTTAACGGAAAATCTAAATGATTCACTTCTGTAATTTGTTTAGCGCAATTTCGATTACATTTCAAGATCCTATTTTATATAGCAGCTGTCTATTTGTTAGAGCCGTAGTATAGTTGTGCATTTAGATAAATTTTACAACTTCTCAATACTCGGTGTGCCTATTCTGTCTATCACTGTATAAATAGGCTAGCACAAAATCTCTGTGTTCTCTATCCTTACAATGGATTCGCCATCTTTGAGCTAAAGTTTTTCAAACACAATGTAATGGGTACTCTATTAGTACCTAGCTAGATACATCGTACCTATTATCTTGGTAACTACCTAGCTAGATACATCGTACCTAACAAGATAGGTAGGTGACTACCTAGCTAGATGCATCGTACCTAACAAGATAGGTAGGTGACTACCTAGCTAGATATATTGTACCTAACAAGATAGGTAGGTTACTACCTAGCTAGATACATCGTACCTAACAAGATAGGTAGATGACTACCTACATCGTACCTAACAAGATAGGTAGATGACTACCTAGCTAGATATATTGTACCTAACAAGATAGGTAGGTGACTACCTAGCTACTAGTTCAATAGTTAGCTAATTAGGTAAGGACTTCATCATATTCTCACTTTGGTGCTTTTTTGAGTACCTAAAAAGAGAACTTATCTACCTAAGTAATTTACCTACATTGCTAAGTAATTGACTGTACTTACCGAGGTACTTACCTAGATGATGCAGATTATGTTCTTAATGATTATCTAGCTAGGTAACTGCTAATTTAATTAGGTATTATTGCTTAGCAAACTAGGTAAATGCTTACCTAACATGTATACATACTCAGTTATATGAAAGCCTTTTCCTGCTATTTATTTCTACTTTCTTTTAATTTTAGTGTAAAGAGCAGCTCTATGATCTTAGGTAGGATTTTGTATGTAAACTGTGATACATGTATTAATTAATAACAATAATGTTAACTATTAGAGAATTAATAATATATCGCCAAATTGATCAAATCAATAAATTATTGTGAGAATAAATAGTTTATTATTACATTCCTATCTTCAAAAATTCTATTCGTATATCTATTCAATGGAGAAGATTGGACTGTAATCAATATATTTTCATCTCGAGGCAACTTCGAATGTCAATCGAAGAAATAAATTAAATTTCTTTGATCGAATTCTTGGTGGCAGTCGCGACTCTCTTTGATATAATCAGCAAAAATGAAGTTAGGTCGCCGATTTCTCTGATTATCAACTGCCAAGTTCCGCAACATGGAAATGTTGGTACATTTAACACGGCATGTGAATGACACGCCAGGCCGGGGCCCGCCCGCCCGCGTTCGCCTATTTAAAAAAGAACTTTTCTCCCAGCAAACTTCAATCCGAAATGAAGCCTTTTAATAAAATAGCAGCAAAATTAATTTGAGAATCTCTGAGAGAGAGAGAAGTCTTGACATCTTGCACGAAAAGTTGGACAGACGTGAAGTTGGAATTGCGACTGTTGCAAAAACATCTGTTTGTACCTAGGTAGCTATTGCCGCTTCGTTCGGGGTGAACTTTAATTATGGAGCTGCGCCAAAGTTATTCTGTGAATGTCACATTTGGAATTAGATTATCGCCAGAAGTCTTAATATTCCAAGAGAAGCATTTAATGAATAGGAAAGAAGCATATGTTTGAAAGTTAGGAGTAATTAGAGATAGGTATGACTGAGGATATATTTTACGTCTGAATTTAATGAGATTCAGTTGCTTCATTTGAAATAATTCTAAGTTCTATTTAACGTGGAATAAAGTTCTCTTTGACGTGGAATAAAGTTCTCTTTGACGCGAAAAAGATGTATTTAACGTGGAATAAAAATCTCTATAACGTGGAAAAGATATATTTAACGTGGAATAAAGTTCTCTTTAACGTGGAATAAAGATCTTTTAACGTGGAAAAGATCTATGTAACGTGGAAAAGATCTATTTAACGTGGAATAAAGTTCCTTTTAACGTGTAAAAGATCATTTTCTATGATGTATATTCTGCATGATAATAACAGCAACCATCGAGCTTTGAAAGTTATAAGTAACACATACAACAACAATCCCAGGCACCCCCTATAAACAATCCCAGGCACCCCCTATAAACAATCCCAGGCACCCCCTATAAACAATCCCAGGCACCCCCTATAAACAATCCCAGGCACCCCCTATAAACAATCCCAGGCACCCCCTATAAACAATCCAGGCCCCGAATGGGTGCCGCGCACCCCACATTTACCAGTGTTCAAATACCCCTAGAATAGCGTTGAAGTCCACCCTATTTTGGGAGAGGACCAAGAGAGAGCATTAGAAATGACATGTCACACTGGCAATCCTTCTAAGTCCATTTCGAAATAGAATTCACTCGTAGGGCTTCCTTCACCATTGCCAGACTCAAAATATTATGCCATTTCTCTCCGCCACAATGCCTGAATTTCCTTGCTCGCTCGGTGGGCGGTATTCTGCCGTAGATCATCAGTCAACGACTGGACTAAGGCCGCGACAAATCGATTCATGTTCGAACTGTTCTTTGGACAATTAATAAATATCAAGAACGGTGAAATGACCAAATCGGAGAATGTTGGAACAGTGCAACATCGGACATGTCTTAGTCGGTGTGATGCTATGAATCATTTAACTTTCTTTGAAAATAGGTACAGATATAATTGAATGAACTAAAAATAATAGGTGGGTATGAATTAAATCGCTTATATTAATATTAAATTTAAATAAAAGCTCACTACTAAAATATTAATTTAAACTAATTGTTTAAATTTAGACTAAATTTAATTCCTATTTACCTGGCTATAGATGTAGTAGTGTGCTATCCTGTATCGTTCATAGAGAAACGAAGCGTAGAGTTGAATTAATTGTTTCTGTAATGGAAAAAAGATAAATTGTTATTGCATACACTTTCACGAAAACAAATTCATAAGTGCAATTCATTAAAAAAACTCGATATTGAAATATCACAGGGATCTTTATATACTTTGAAGTTATGAATGGAAAGTATTTTCTCTATAAGTTATATCGAAAAGTATGTGATACGTAACAAATAGAATAATTAGGGTTGTGACAATATGCTTTGAAATCATAGAGAAAATATTATAGACGGAGAGAATTAAAGAGTATTGAATGGTTCTACACCAGCGGTATATAGTATTCGATGCCATTTCATTGCGTCTGTGATATTCTTAAGATCTATGATTTTAAAAGCATATTGTCAAAACCCAAATAATATTGTACGATGTAAAATTAAATGAACAAGTACACTAAATAAATAACTAGTAATTAGCGTACATGAAAGGTACAGAAACAATAAAAGAAATAGCAAGAAACATGCAATAGCGAAAGGGCCTATAACTGGAAAAATAATTATAAATATGATAATAACTAGGGATGAGACAATATGCTTTTAAAATCATAGATCTTAAGAATATCACAGACGAAATGAAATGGTATCGAATACTATATACCGCTGGTGTAGAACCATTCAATACTCTTTAATTCTCTCCGTCTATAATATTTTCTCTATGATTTCAAAGCATATTGTCACAACCCTAGTTATAAAGTCATTCACATCTAATTTTTGAATATAACTTATTTTCAGGCCACTTAACATCTGCTTCAACTACTCAGGAACTATTGCTGACATCAGAAGGAAAATAAATACAAGGGAGCTCGAAAAAGAAGTCAGAAAGGAAAATACCCTCATGAGAAAAATCTTTCCATTAATGCATAATGGATGCATAAAAGCTACTCAGTAATACGGAGTTACTAAGTAGTTAGACGATGAGTAAAAAAGCACCGGTGACTGCACTCACAAATGGAGGAGGAAAATGAAGAGGTGATAGTAAATGAAGCCTAAGAGTCCACCTAATACAAAATCTAAGAGGAACATGAAGAGGTGATAGTAAATGAAGTCTGCGAGTCTACCTAACACAAAATATGAGAGGAAAATGAAGAGGTGATAGTAAATGAAGCCTACCAGTCTACCTAACCCAAAAATCTAAAAGGAAAATGAAGAGGTGATAGTAAATGAAGTCTACGAGTCTACCCAACACAAAATCTAAGAGGAAAATGAAGAGGTGATAGTAAATGAAGCCTGCGAGTCTATCTAACACAAAAATATAAGAGGAAAATGAAGAGCCCCTGGGGGCAAAGAACATAACTAACTAAATACCGTTAATGATTCAATTCATTGTATTTGAAATACGTTAATTGTAGAGAGTTTCTCTTTGTTTATAAGTACATATAGTGAAATGGAGTATTGTTCCTCAATTACTTTACATTTTTATTCCATTGAATAGAATTCTGTCTAGCGAATTGAAGTAATACATCTCCCTCTGAAGAATTTAATACGCGATCCATTCCGCCAATTATAGCTTTTTCTAGAGCATTCTCGGCAACGTTTGCGTTATTTACTTTCTTAATTCAAGATTAAATAAGCCATCAGTGTTGGATTAATGCAATGCAAACACTGCTGATGCTTCCTGCACTGTAAAGGGGCAGTACACACGCTGGGTTTTAAGTCTTTCCACCAGACTTTTTGCTAAGCTCCTCCTACTTTTACCACGAGAATATAAGAAAAAACGATATAATTATTATTTATTTTAGTGATACCTGCAGGTATCATGGATACAAACTGAAATAAATAATAATTATATCGTTTTTTCTTATATTCTCGTGGTAAAAGTAGGAGGAGCTTAGCAAAAAGTCTGGTGGAAAGACTTAAAAACCCTACGTGTGTACGGCTCTTTAATTGGAGATTAAATAAGCCATCAGTGTTAGATTAATTCAATGTAAACACTACAGTTGCTGCACTGTAGGGAAAGGAAGTCCTCTTTTATATTTGAATGAGTAATGTCTAACCAACCGGTTGTGACGTTACCGTTGGGATTTACCGTAAGTTCCGCAGCAACCAATTTGCAAATTATGTTTGTCTTTTAGTTTTATGCGGCTATTGCCAGGAGAATAGTCGGCTTACTTGCTTATTTATTGCGTATACTTAGTGGATGCAGGATACGAAGAAGAGGATGTATTTCAATGCACTTTACTAATTTTTTTTTTAATTAATGGGACAAATTAATTCTCCTAATATCCCAAAAAAAAGCATACGTATTCATTAATTGATCATAAAAAATGTGATTCATTTCCTAACTCCAGACTCTCTTATTCATTATTTAGATGCTTGGCTTTTAAAGTTCTCGTAATTAGTTGAACATGCGAATAAACATTCGTGTTTACTTAAATATTTTATGAGCTTTAGCAAAAAATGAGAGTGAATGCACATCGTTTTCCAGTTTACATCAAAAGTTTTGATACTTTTGAAGGGAGGAGGAGGGGGGGGGGGAGATTGTTTATTTTAAACCAACTAATGAGCAGCGGTAAACATTCAGAAAATAAACAGTTACTTGAATAGCCAAATTATTGAAGCGATATTACACTATGTGATCCATTGGTTACAATACAGTTGAATTCTTCTATAGTGAAGTCCGCTATAGTGAACTCTTCTCTAGTGGAGTCCGCTATAGTGAACTCTTCTCTAGTGAAGTCCGCTATAGTGAACTCCTTCATAGTGGAGTCCGCTATAGTGAACTCCTTCATAGTGGAGTCCGCTATAGTGAACTCCTTTATAGTGGAGTCCGCTATAGTGAACTCCTCTATAGTGAACTCCTCTATAGTGGAGTCCGCTATAGTGAACTCCTTTATAGTGGAGTCCGCTATAGTGAACTCCTATATAGTGGAATCCGCTATAGTGAATATAGAGTTCTGAGTAAGAGAACTACACAGTATAGTGAACAAATTTTCTTTAGTTTACCATGAATAGGCCATTTTAAGGCACACTAAAGAAAATTTGTTCACTATAGAGGGTAGTTTTCTTACTCTGGACTCTAATGCACTATATATAAAATACATCCCTTAGGATTTTGTTGGATGATTTTTCCAGTAGGTATCACTTTGTTAAGTGTCATTTCCCACCATTCGGAGGGAGAGCTTTAGTATGGCCACCGACTGTCAAGTGAAGTCACCCTCTAATTCTCGGTGATTCCACCATAACTTTCTCCCAAGGTTATACAGTTGCCAAAAAGAACCTATCTTGTAGAAAATTCACACGGTATATAACTAAACACTTAGGCTGTGTACAGATGAAATCGATGACCAAAGTCATGGGCCATTGCGTCAAAATTCACGTTTTTCTAATGGAGATGCGAAGGTCAGAATATATAGCCTATGATAACTACATCGGAATTGAACTGTTTCATCATCGAGTGTCCATACTCAGACCGATATCGTACGTATATATGGAAAGTGTCCAAATGCAGACGAAAAGCGTCCGAATTAAGACGAAGAGCGTCCGAATTAAGACGGAAAGCGTCCGAATTAAGACTGAAATTGTCCGAATTTAGACAAAAATTGTCAGAATTCAGACGAATATTGTTCGAATTCAGACGAAAAGCGTCCGATTTAAGACGGAAATTGTCCGAATTTAGACAAAAATTGTCCGAATTAGACGAATATTGTTCGAATTCAGACGAAAAGCGTCCGAATTCAGACGGAAATTGTCCGAATTCAGACAAAAATTGTCCGAATTCAGACGAAAATTGTTCGAATTCAGACGAAAAGCGTCTTAATTCAAACCGAAATTGTCCGAATTTAGACGAAGATTATCGAAATTCAGACTCAAAAACTGGACAGGACTCATGATGTATTTAATTTTAAACACAAATATAATCTCAAGATAAAGTTAGGACTGAATGAGATAACAATTGTGAATTGGCATAAGCTGAGTCTCGACAGTATAAGCAGAATTATAAGTCAATGAAACTAAAGAGAAATATCATCTATGAGCTATCTCAGTATCATGATGAACAATTGTTCTCCTGAACGTCCCATTCACTTTTTTTTATTTCTCTATTCATTTTTTTTCTCTATTCATTAGAACTATGGTTACCGGTTGGTTCTACATTTTATAATGATATGTAATTTAAATTGTTCTTGTGATTTTTCTTCTACTCTCCAAATTTCAAGCGAAGTAAGTAGGAAATGATTCATTCGACAAATTCGGAACAATAACAAAGCTGATAGATATATCATAAATGGTCTTCTATACCGTTACCTAAATGATCTTCTATACCGTTACCTAAATGGTCTTCTATACCGTTACCTAAATGGTCTTCTATACCGTTACCTAAATGATCTTCTATACCGTTACCTAAATGGTCTTCTATACCGTTACCTAAATGGTCTTCTATACCGTTACCTAAATGGTCTTCTATACCGTTACCTAAATGGTCTTCTATACCGTTACCTAAATGGTCTTCTATACAGTTACCTAAATGATCTTCCATACCGTTACCTAAATGGTCTTCTATACAGTTACCTAAATGATCTTCCATACCGTTACCTAAATGGTCTTCTATACCGTTACCTAAATGGTCTTCCATACAGTTACCTAAATGGTCTTCTATACCGTTTCCTAAATGGTCTTCTATACAGTTACCTAAATGGTCTTCTATACCGTTACCTAAATGGTCTTCTATACCGTTTCCTAAATGGTCTTCTATACTGTTACCTAAATGGTCTTCTATACCGTTACCTAAATGGTCTTCTATACCGTTACCTAAATGGTCTTCTATACCGTTACCTAAATGGTCTTCTATACCGTTACCTAAATGGTCTTCTATACCGTTACCTAAATGGTCTTCTATACCGTTACCTAAATGGTCTTCTATACCGTTACCTAAATTGTCTTCTATACCGTTACCTAAATTGTCTTCTATACCGTTACCTAAATTGTCTTATATACAGTTACCTAAATGATCTTCTATACCGTTACCTAAATTGTCTTCTATACCGTTACCTAAATGGTCTTCTATACCGTTACCTAAATGGTCTTCTATACCGTTACCTAAATGGTCTTCTATACCGTTACCAAAAAAAACATTAGGTACCTAAAAGTATACCTAAATACATTATTTACGCTAATACGAGATGAAGAACGTACTCCATCTTGTTCTTCTACTGAATCTAATAGAAACTTGGAAAGTTGCACAGTGAAGGTTGAGTGTTTCTTAAATAATTAACCACGAAGCGAATGATTAACCAATTTCTTTTCTGTTAACCGTTATATAACCTTAGCTCTACAAATTTAGACATTTTAATTTAGAATGGAGGGGACCTATAACCCGTACACGGTTGCCCAGCTTTAACTTTGCTGATGTGCCACATCTACTGATTGCTGTCCCAAAATAAGGACACCCTCCATGTACGAGTTTAAATAAGATGGTACATATTAGGAAAATTATCACTGGATCTATGATAATGTGATGGTATAAACACACTATTAGGAAAAATATCACTGGATCTATGATAATGTGATGAGTACAAAATTCGACAGTTCTTTATATTTGGATTTTGCAGTTGCAATCAAACTAATTCATTATTGACGCTCAGGAGAAAAAGGGAAAATATTTAAACATTCAGTTAAAGAAAAGAGACACACCATTACGAAAATAACACGAATTTACCTGATCGAAATAGAACATTTCAAAGTGAAGAGCACCTAACATTCTAACGCGGCATTCGACTGCTTTTTATTTGGGAGTTTTTGAATAAGAATCATTATATTAAACTGTGGGTCCCTACCATTGTTCAGTTATAGCTTATATATTTTACAATAAATTTTCTTTATTTATCGTTTATATAATGAAGTACTCAGTACAAATTTGACGCACTTACTGTTACGAATTTTAAATTTATTCGTAATATATTTTTTACAATGATACTACATGGTACAACAATTACTAACTTCGCAAAAATGCTAAAAGTTATGTTTTGAAAAGCAATATTTATTTATTTGCATACATAATTTTTCTATTTTCATAACTCCAAAAGTTTTCAACCAAATTGCCTGAAATTTGGTGAGACGATTGGTCATTATCCAGGTACCATTTGATTAAATTTTAGGAGTGATCAGGTCAAATGTCAAGCTCACGAAAAGGTCAAAATCGATTGAAGCTGCGGGGAAGGTATGCGATCTACGGGTACCCCGTTTTAGTTGGTTATAGAATATAAATTAGGCCAAATTACATTCAGTAAGAACCTACTGGCTATTGATTTGTTATTTTAGTTGTGGATCAATTAGAAACTGAAAAATGAAATTGCTTTAAACAGTTTTAATTCATTGAAAGTCAATTGAAATCAGTTCTGTTTTATGCCTTTTTTGTAATAAATATACATGGATTATTACTCTCCCCAATTAATTAGTGTGATATATTGGGTAAATATTAGATTACAAATATGCTAGTTTGTTGAATTTACATTTCTGCCACTTTGTGTACATTTAACTCTTTATATGTTCGGAATGAATTTGAACATGTAAAAACGAGAATTTTTGTGATAATCTTTTAATATATAGGCAAAGAAAGCATATTAAACAATTAAAACTATATTTTTTTATCAAAAAATTAATTACAATTGTATTTAACTAATGTAAGAGTACACATGTGCTCTAATATATTAAAAACTTTGTCCGATTATTTAAGGAAAATATCTCAAAAAAGCTGCACAAGATCATTTCAGTTCGAGATCCATTCATCTGACCCGTTCCCATAAAAAGAAAACAATAAGTCTACGGATTGTACATCACTTTTAAGGGGACACACATGTCACGTTAAGGCGTTAATTGTGTTTTTGTGTAGTTTAAAACCTATAACCTAGTGATTAGCATTACTAAAACAAACACAGGTAGAAATTGTGACCACCTATAATATAATTATGTCACTTCTAATACCCTCTATATTGAATTATTGATTGCAGAATTTACGGACAATCCTAAATTCCGGACACATTTTTACAGTTTACAAAATTAATGAACATGTATTTTATTTAGAAAATTACAATACAATGGTAAAAGATTTGTTGTAAGCCTCAACTCTTTTTATAGATTAGCATCATATTTTACAATATAATTAACGCTAATACACTGGCCTCTGATATGGAAATATTGATTCCAACAAGAAAATAGGAATATTCAATTATTTCTTAACGGAAAAAATTTTCTTCTTATTTATATTAACATGTATCCCCCGCTTTAGTTACCAAATCACGACTCGCTTTAGTTACCAAACGGTAACTAAAGCGAATAAAAGTAACAAGAAATTTATAATTGTCACTCCTCCAATATATATCTCATTTTCTATCAGTTATAGAAAGAAAATTTGTTGTAGAGTTCTTAAAGTACTGCGTATATAAGCATATTACTAATAATATACAGTCTTTCATTGTTTGTGACTGTGATGAAAAAGTTTAAAGTCGTGCATTTATTAAATGTTTTAAAATCCATCCATAGCTTAACTCTCACTCAGTATAGGTGGGCAATTAATAGATACTTAGATTTCTATAATTATTGTGCCACATCTAACAGACAGCAATTTTATGCTCTATGAAATATTTTTGGCAGTCGGGTACTAAGTTCCAAGTTATTGGTTGGTTCTACAATTTAGGGCATGTCAGAAAAGAAAATATTATAATTATTATTCAACTTCTATTTCAATTGGTATCATGGATACCAATTGAAATAAAGTTAAATAATGATTATTATATAAAGATTTTCACGTGTTCAAAAATATGGAACCGTGCAATAACATGGAACGAACCCTAAAACAGGACAAGTCGAATTTCTGAACCAATTGCTTCTAATAACCTTATCTGGATTATAATTTACCGTGAAGTAATCACAAAAAATGTCTCTGTTTTCTATGTCTACGAACGGTTCTTATTTCGAGACATGACTCGAAATAAGTACCACTTTTAATAAAGTGAGTTGTACTTAAAGCGAGGCCTGCCCGTACATGAAAAAAAGGGCTTTTGAATAAAAATAATTTATTTACTGCACAACTTCTTTTCCTTCTTTATTGCACCAGGTGAATTATTTATGGAATACCAAATTTAAGAACTGCTCAGTTGTCCATAATTGATGAGGGGTCCTGTATAGTTCATTGGTATTGATTATATTAAAGATCTCCTTCATATAAGTGGAGTCCTCTATAGTGAATGTAGTGTAAAGAAATAGCCTCCATAGTGAACAAATTTTCTGTAGTTTGTCATGAATTGCCATCAGTTTTAGAAAACTGGTGGCAATTTATGGCAGACTAAAGAAAATGTGTGCACTATAGAGGATAATTCTTTACTCAGGACTCTACATTCACTATAGAGTAGTTCTACTGTAAATTATTTATTTGTTGCATGTTTATTGCCAGTTACACATGAATGGCGTGTGTATTATCCCTATTACTTTTCAGTTGCAATTACTTTTCAGTTGCAATTACTTTTCAGCTGCAATTACTTTTCAGTTGCAACTAAATTCTTATTTAACTCATTTATCACCTTTTTATAAACCAATATGTCCTTTAACTTTGTTGGTGAAGTTATTGCTAGGATTATCGACCTTTACTAAACATTTTGTACCAAAATTCTATTTGCTTTATTTTTTTATTTTTTATTTATTTATTTAACAAAATGTTCCCATACAATTTGACCCAGGAGTTAGAGCTCCAAGATCGTTAATATA
Organism: Caprella mutica; assembly: GCA_947561585.1. Classification (NCBI taxonomy): domain Eukaryota; kingdom Metazoa; phylum Arthropoda; class Malacostraca; order Amphipoda; family Caprellidae; genus Caprella; species Caprella mutica. The sequence goes on along the minus strand of CANNZV010000214.1, from coordinate 90,880 downwards.
TTTGACAACACAAAATAAAATAGGAAGAACACTTTAAGGCCCTTTAAGCAACAATAAGCTTCTAGGGCATCCTACAAAAATTAAAAATAAAGCTAGGTGTTTGTTTTTAGGGTTGAGATTCTAACTACTATAAAAGCTGATAAGTAGGGTTGTGACAATATGCTTACAAAATCATAGATCTTAAGAATATCACAGACGAAATGAAATGGTATCGAATACTATATACCGTTGGTGTAGAACCATTCAATGCTCTTTAATTCTCTCCGTCTATAATATTTTCTCTATGAATTTAAAAGCATATTGTCACAGCCTTGGTGATATTGTACTAAAGTTGAATCACAATTTTTTTGATAGGTTTCCATCCCAAATATCATGAAAAAGAATTCATCATTTTGGCATTCGATGGTATATGGCTACTAAGTTACAGGAGAACGTTGTAAACAACTGTAAAGGGACGTACAGACGCAGGGTTTTTTACTTCATTCCACCAGACTTTTTGTTAAGCTCCTCCTACTTTTTCCACGACAATATGGGAAAAAACTACATGATTGTTATTTTAGTTGGTAGCCATGATACCTGAAGGTATCATGGATACCAACTAAAATAGATATTAATTATATCGTTTTTTCTAATATTCTCGTGGAAGAAGTAGGAGGAGCTTAGTAAAACGTCTGGTGGAAAGACTTAAAAACCTTACGTGTGTACGTCCCTTAAAGTTTCATCTAATATCACCAATCGACGAATTCCAATAGATGCGTCCTATCACTCCCAATATTTGCTGCCAATTTCCTCGCCATTCAAAGGCCAATCAAAATATTTATTTTTAATCTTCCAAACCTGTAATTTGATGGAATGAAAACAGATGATTTCACTGGGTCGTGTGGCACAGTTTCCAATATTTGGAAATGGTCCCTGTGCTACCTAGAGATAATTAGGGTAGTGTTGGTGATAAATATCATTCCGTTTGAAAGAGATGGATAATATATTTGAGAAAGTGGGATTTAGATTATAATCTAATTAGTTTTCACACAACTATTAGCTGGTATTAACTATTTATCGTTCAGTTAACCAGTTTTTCATAATCGGTTCAAGTGACTAGATATGATCATGCAGAAGTACGATGAAGAGTTAAAATGTAGAATAACGAAAACTTTTCACAATGATTATGTAAATCAAATAAAAGTCAATATAGGGACAAGCTCAATATAAACCATTTTCAGAGATTGAGACTAAATTTGATGAAGCCGACATAACAAGTTCAAAAAAGTTTTGAATGCGTATAGCGTCTTCTGTTAAAATTTATTTTGTATGCAGCTCCCTCTTACTTCTTTCTTTACTGCCATTTAACTACTCTTTAATTTCACCCTCATTCCTTCGAAATGTTTTATTATCCTTCTACTGTTCTCACCACCTCCACCTCTTCTCCACCACTCCCCACCTTTTCTCCTCCACTTCCCCACCTTTTCTCCTCCACTTCCCCACCTTTTCTCCTTCACTTCCCCACCTTTTCTCCTCCACTTCCCCACCTTTTCTCCTCCACTTCCCCACCTTTTCTCCTTCACTTCCCCACCTTTTCTCCTCCACTTCCGCACCTTTTCTCCTTCACTTCCCCACCTTTTCTCCTTCACTTCCCCACCTTTTCTCCTCCACTTCCCCACCTTTTCCCGTCCACCTCTTCCCCCCCTCTCCCCCACCTCTTCTCCTCCACTCCCCCACCTCTTCTCCTCCACCCCCCACCTCTTCTCCTCCACTCCCACACCTCTTCTCTTCAACTCCCCCACCTCTTCTCCTCCACTCCCCCACCTCTTCTCCTCCACCCCCCACCTCTTCTCCTCCACTCCCACACCTCTTCTCCTCAACTCCCCCACCTCTTCTCCTCCACTCCCCCACCTCTTCTCCTCCACCACCTCCACCTCTTCTCCACCACTCCCCACCTTTTCTCCTCCACTTCCGCACCTTTTCTCCTCCACTTCCCCACCTTTTCTCCTCCACTTCCCCACCTTTTCTCGTCCACCTCTTCCCCCCCTCTCCCCCACCTCTTCTTCTCCACTCCCCCACCTCTTCACCTCCACCCCCCCCACCTCTTCTCCTCCACTCCCCCACCTCTTCTTCTCCACTCCCCCACCTCTTCACCTCCACCCCCCCACCTCTTCTCCTCCACTCCCCCACCTCTTCTCCTCAACTCCCCCACCTCTTCTCCTCCACTCCCCCACCTCTTATCCTCCACTTCCCCACCTCTTCTTCTCCACTCCCCCACCTCTTCCCCTCCACTCCCCCACCTCTTATCCTCCACTTCCCCACCTCTTCTTCTCCACTCCCCCACCTCTTCCCCTCCACTCCCCCACCTCTTCCCCCCCCCCCTCTCCCCCACCTCTTCCCTCCCCTCTCCCCCACATTCTTCCCTCTTTTAGGGGATTAGCTCCGTTTCATCACCATAACGGTCTCTATTTTCAGGTGAGCAAACACCTCCTCGTTAAACTAACTACCCAGTTAGGGATAAGTTGACTCTTTTGTTAGCTTGTTTAGTTTGTGCCTTTCTTTATAGTTTACCATATAGCAGGCGACAACTTATTCCTCCTAAAAGAATTCATCCACTTTTATGGGTCATCCTAGTAGCTACACCGTAGGACTTTAATACTTTGCAGTGAGGTAGAAAATCACATTTCATGAATTGCACATACCCAATTTTCTCACCTTTTTATCTACACTACAACATCATCAAATTAGATAAATTGTTAATGGAGAATAATACAATAGACTAATAGGTTATCTTTTCCCCATAATTGATGAATATAATGAAAAAAATATAGTCCAGCATAAAATAGAATACACACAATAAGTTATACTTGATTGGTCGTATGATCTATAATTGAAAAATGCCATTTTCCATATCTAGGTGCTATTTATGAATCAAAAACTTTTTCTTTTTAAAATTATTTCCTCGAAATTGAATTAAGAAGCTTATATGAATTTCCTCATTTATTGTGTTATAATTAAAACGCTCGTAATCCAAATAGTACTCATCTATTCGATGGTATTTCTATTATTCACAGGTAAAGTTTTAAACTTTTAAGTCAACCTAATTTGTAAATTAGTTAGAAACCTTGAGAAAGATGGCCTTCTTGCATATCAAGTATGAAACTTTGTGAATATTCATGTATAATCTGTTCGCATAAAGAATGCTAATTCTCGACTCTTACTTTAAGAGATATACTGCTTGTGAATAAGCCTACCTACCTACAGCTACCTACTTTCTACCTAACCAAGGCTTAAAGTTAGTAATCAGCTTGAGTGTTCATCTTTTCAGCTGTCCATTGAGCTCGCAATGAGAAGATGCCTGGTAACATTCTCAAAATAAAACTGTTTCCTCTTTTAATTCAGACTAGTGTTTAAATAACACTAGATAATAGAACAAATAGTCTTCTATAACATGATCATTCTTTGATTGACCATTTAGTGGTTTATGTATCTAATAAGTATATAGCATAGTAAATAAATAGAGAAGTATACCAAGTACAATATAGGAACATCCGAAAATATTCTGAGTGACGTCTAACAGAATCGTATCCATTCAGTTAAATGTGCATTTTCATGTAAATTAACTTACATAAAATTGTTTTTATCACGTTTTACACCTTATTCACTTATAATATTCACCTAATAATACTTTTAATATTTGAGAGTACTCTGTGCGACGTCATTTGTTTACATCGTTTCTGAAGAATGGATCAAGTTCACCGTCAATAATTCGAAACTTAGAACACTTCTCTATTTATTTACTATGCTATATAGTTATCTCTATATTCACTAATTCTGGTGTTCATAAGCTGAAAAAAGTTCCAGTTTATTGATTGGACTTAAAAAGTGGACAGCAAATGCAATTCTCTAGAGATCCATAATGATTATTTGTCATCTATCCGATTCAAATCCCAAGTTGAGATTCTCATCTAAAATTCTTGCAGTCCAAACTACATCCATTGTCTCCTGGAATTTCATTTCCAGCAGCCCAGGTCAATTCAACTGAGTTTACATTTCAGTTTTTTTGGACCTGTTCACCCATTGCCTTTTCAGTTGTCAAACAATAGCGGACAAACAGAGTGGAGTTCTCGTGGATCGCCATTTTAATGGCGAGTTGTTCTGTATATGCACTCCGGCAGCCAGCTACCAATTTAATGATTTCTTTTTGTAACATCCAACTTCTGATTGTCTAATGGCTTCAAAAATACTCTGACATATGTTACGCAATTAGGTAATTAACCTACTTTTTGGAGTTTCAAACTTGCTGGCTTTAAAATAATGTCCGTTTGGATCTTCTATTAGTTAGGGACTAGATAAAACTCCAGTGGCTATTATCATTGCAAGTGAATGAAGTTAGGATTACTTGAAAAATCTCTCTCGGAACTTTCAAAGCTACCAAGAATAGAATTTGGTCAGTTTAGCAGAATGATATTTAGTTATTAAATTGATATAAAGCCTTTATTATAAGTTAGTCTACTCAATCGAATTGCAGAACACAAAATTGGCATCATTACAACATTATTATACTATTAATTATATATAAACTAAACTCATTAAACTGAAGGCCTCTTGTTTATTTTTCATTATTTTGCTGTAAAAGTCTCCTTGATTTTGAAACAGTCACTCAGTTTCGCAGTAAACATCATTACCACGCCGGTATTTTGCATTTCGCAGCTCATTTTCCGCCCTGGCTTCTGTTCTAATTCTGTGTCGCGGAGAGACATTCAGACAAGTTTTCAAAGTACGCGCAAAGTACGTGCCAATTCTACTAGACATTCAGACACGCTTTCTAAACACGCATATAGTACCTCGTCTATTGTTATTTACCAACAAAATTATTCATAATGATACTGTGTGACAAGAGAATTAGAATTATTGCATGCATTTTGTTTTTATTTATATTCATTTCTGTAAGTTCATACCATTAAAGGGTTGGAGGTTCGGGCTTCAATTCTAGATGAGGAAGTTATGAATATTATTCATATTACTTTGAATGACATTTAAAACACGTTATCTCTTGATATTGGAAAATCTATTGTTTACTCTGAATTGTGTTCATTAATCCTTTCAATTATATTTACTAATATTAGTACTCGAAATTTTGAATATATCAGTAAAATTCATCAAGATAATTGCTAGATAAATACGCTGTGATGTGTATTGAAATTTTGATATATTGAATATATTTGGAATGAACTTCAATCAAAATTAAATATTGATAATTTTAGTAGAATGATACGTATTTTATCTATTGCAATTTAATCCATAATTGAATTTAAATTTAAGATAATTTTTTTTATTCTTTTTAACTTTACTCAACTTCCATTTCCATAAATATTCTTCCAATTTTTTTTTTAAATCTTCCTAATTTTAAACGTTTCCATTTTGGTTCATGTATACTCTGTGATATAATAGAGGTATGAAGAACATTTTGCAGAACACACGGGAGGGAGGCTTTAGAACTTTGAAACTACCTAAGAAATTGCAGTCCTTTGAATGGTTGCTGCGCTTAGTTCCAAATATGAATGGAGATTCAAACTAGGCTCTAAAGTTTCATCCTGGGATGTTGAATCGTCTCCACAATTATAAACTACTAAATATTCAGTTTATTGCGAAGTACTAGCAACAGTTTTACAGCATTGAAAGGAATCACGACCGATGTGGTTAATTGGTTTCCGTATCTTTGTGTTTCGATTTATTTATAACTTGGCAATTGAATAACTTTAGTCGAATATACGGTTTCTATTTTTTGTTTTATGTAAAGAATTGAAATGAAATCGTTTTCATAATGATTTTCAAATTAATCCGCTTTAGTATCATTATGAGCATATAATGCCAAGTTTGTATTGCTGTTAACACTGAAAAAGATGATAGGTAGCGTATAAATGATAGGTAACGAATTTTTATCTTTTGATTGATTTGCAAAATATGGAAATGTTATAGCATATGCTGTAGGTTTATTGTTACAGTTTGCGTCATATCATATATATTGTTGCTTAGATAGATTCTAGAAGGTCCATAAGAAATACAAACTCCACTTCGCAAGGGTAGCAACAATAGTGTAACTTTATATAAAGCTGCCTTTGATGACATCAAATTTTATGGGACGGCCGGCAAGACTTCCATGCTGCATTATGCACTGTGGCACGGGACTCAGGTCTATGTTGTCCTACTAAAATGTCCTTCTAGCACACATAAGATGCACAGTAAAAGGTCGAGAAATTGACCGGATGTCATAAGTAAGAGTGATGTTGTACCTGGATTTATGGTTTCCAAAATGGATTTCGTGTTGCAAGACAAACCATTTGGACGATTGAAATAGGTTTTTGCATCCGATTTCAAATGCGATTTTAAGGCGGACATATTTTCTTATTTGTCAATAACATCGATTTTTTCTTCACATTATAAGAGGATGAGAGAAATAGCTTTAAAAAACTAAAGGTGTTTTCGCATAATCAACCCCATTGAAAAATTATAAATTTGTTATCAGGTAAGGAAAGTTCTTTTGTAGACAATAGATTTTAGTATATATATAAAATTTTACTGAGTAAACTCATATTGATATTACTGATTAATTATTTTCATGTTATAGATTTAATACATAAAATTATCATTAAATTTGATTTAACGTAAATTGATTCTCATTTTACAATTTTTCTAATATATAACCAAGTCTTCTTGCTTGCAGGTAACTAGTAAAAAATTAAAAAAAGAAACATAGATAAACTCGGACATTCACATAACTTTGAGATTAGGAGTTACATACCAATTTTTGATTGCTCTTTCATAAAATCCACTTTCCGAGTACTTTGGGCGCAATAAGTGTCTGATTACTGTGCCGGAGTACAGAAATCCGAGTACTGCGACGTCTCCCTGTTTATTTATTATTTTTTCTCCAGCTTTTGAGTCGATATCTGTCCCCAAATCTCCACCCTCCCCCTCCTCCTTCTTTACCTCATTTCTATCAGTGGTCAAATAGAATTGGACGCAATTTGTACAGGGGCACTGGAGTGTTTCGAAACTATATAATCTTTTATCTAATAACAATTCCAATCTCTCCCACTATCCCCCACCCCCTCAAGAAATCTTATTCCACCACCCGGACCTCATCAGAGTGGAAAAGTGATAAATAATATTGCGTAATTCTGAATGGTGTTACTTTTCTGCTGAACTATTTCTTCAAAGTCCTTTTTATTTACTTCCATTTAGTTAGGAAGCGGACATTCTTTACTAGATTATTTCATTAAACCTCACACCCATCCTGTTTAGAGTCCTAAAACTCAAAACAATCTGGTATTAGTAAGGTTAGTTTAAAAGAAAATCTGAAATTCTCAATCCAAATCCACTGTTATATCCTCCTTGTTTTCATCTCCATTCATTTCGGAAGAACAATTCGAATCAAATTCTAATCAACAGTGTGAGACTTCTCGAATTTTAGGAATTCTTTCGAATGAAAACATCGTTACAATTTGCTTAATTAAATCAATTGAACACGCCCACCCTTCTCCTCCCAAGAGATAATGTATTCAAATTTATTAATAGGAATTCGTGTGCTAAATAGACACTGGGGATGTTTTATAGTGAGAGGTGATTACATTTTGTGTGACGGATTGGCGATGGCCAGGATGGAATATGTGGTCAACTATTATCTGGGGAGTTAACATGTAAAACAATGCTACCAATTGGGCACTTTAGATTATGAAACTTGGGAATCATATTAGTTTGAAACTTTGAATGTTGGTGATATAAAATTGAGAACATTTTGCATCACAAAAAGGAGAATCTTTGAAGTATTATAGATTCATTTCTTTCGAAATATCTAAAGATTTCAGCTTTATAGTGTCAGTAACTCTTCAAGTACGAATAATTTTCTCTATCTTTTACAGACGAACTAAATTGCTGCTTCGTATTTGACCAACTTCTAACGCCTCGTCCATCCGGTACTGGAACAGGGGCAACAAAGTTCGTAATTGCATCCCATCAAACATTGTTCCAGAGAATGTAAATACACGAGGCCAAAATTTGTAGTGAATTGACATGCGCCCTCAATTTGAGTCTCTTAATTTATACAGAATGTCTCTCAAAAGCCTTGCATAATGACTTTTCCTGTTGGATAATCTGTGGTACGGCAATTCATGCCAACATTAAAGTGCTTATGAATAATATTATAACTTCTAAACTTATTTATATTTCAAACACTCTGTATCTAATTTAGATTTGAAACAGAGAATTATTTAACAGCATCATTTAAAATAGATGCCTAACTCTTTACATGCAATTATTGAATCATATATTTTATATATCATTTTATAAAGTATGAATAGATTTTAAACATTAGAGTTTAGATATAAACATAATAAAGACAAAAATAGAGTCATTGTTTTATTTCTATATTACTAAGATAACTAACTTTGTCGTGAAATTAGCTAAAACCTGCTGAAATAAGTGACGCCACATTTTGAAACGTGGCCATCCTTTGCATCAATTTCTGAAACCTTAAAAATATTAGGTTCTTTTTTCCTCTCCAAATGGAAGTTAGGTAATGTATTCAAAGGTTTCTTCTACAATTCATGAGGATGTCACATCTCCTTTCAATGAACAATCGCATCATTTTGGTGAGCTTTACTCCTCGGATCCCAAATGGCGGTCCGGAGGAAGGTGGCTAAAAGCCTCATTTCCGAATACACTGTGGCCGAAACCTTCAAACAAGAAATTCAAATTTCTACCAGCAAGAATGTCGAAGCATGCAAATTTTTCCCTTGAGTAATTTGAACATGAAAAATGTTCTGGAATGTTTAAAACATGAGTAAGGTATCCCTAATATGGGAATATTAATCTTCATGCATGGAATGGTCGAATATTATTTTACTTCGAACGTCAGTATTTAGCACAGAGATTTTTCGTGTTTTATTCTAAGAATTAGCTAAGCTATCGCGTTAATTTTTACTATTGAATAATTTTTAAACGTAGTATTAAAATAAATTTGAATTATCTACGCTATAATGAATATATCGATATCACAAACATTTATGCGAATTTAATCATTAGTCTTTTCGAAGAAAACAATTTTGTCATCAAAATTCCATTTAGAATGTGATGTTTGACAACCTATTACCGGTAGTTTATTAATCCACGAAAAAGTGGAAAATGAGTAGTGGATTCGAACCCTTCTTCAAAAGCTCTTTTGCTTGTTTCTTTTTTAAAAATTTGATTTCTTCCACCACTCGCCTCCCCCCCAAAAAAACACATATAACAGTGGTTACTATCTATACTTCAGTAGGGTGAAGAAGGTAAATTGCGGCACACTAAATAATTTTGGTCTCAGACCACAGAGATACTAATAAAGATCATAGCTTAAAAATACTCATAAAATTAACAAATTATAGTAAGTATTACGCTTCTTTCGTTATGCAACATTTCAATTTAGAAGGATTTAGAGAAAAAATTGTTTGAAATTAACAAGGGACGCAATTTACCTGTGTGACCCTATATACCAAGATATTGTTTCCGAAAAGACACTTCTAAATTTTTCTATGCTACCTTAACTAGGTAGTTTGAACAATTTTTATTGGAGGCATTAATTAATTAATACCTATTTTTATGCCTAATAAGAGAAAGTACAATATCCTAATAAATTCAATAACTTTAGTGGAATGCAATAGTCTTAATTAAATAAATACATGTAAAGAAATTATTAATTTGAATATTTGGAGTGCACGGAGATATGAAACTTACCCCAATTAGAGTTGTACCTAGAAACTTAACTCGATAGCTACACATCTCATTAAATTAATTAGTTATTCAAAACAATCGAACATAGTCTCTTTCTTCGTGTAAAACTAACTACTTTGCTATATTTCAACAATTTCACACTACATTAATTATATTTTCAATATTAGGTATCACTTTCTACAGCACTAGAGTTGAAAAACTTGCAAGCCACACGGATCCAAAATTCGAACTGAAGATCGGAATTTTCTGAACTGCTTCCCAAAACCATAAACACGGAATGAATAACAAAATGAACATTTATAATCAATAAGAATGCTCATGAAGAAACAATATGCTACCACATTATTCTTTATTCAATTACATTTTGCAATTAAGGAATAATTATAAATTTATCCAGAACACGTAAAACTTTCGACTAATTATAGAAAATTGTGTTTGTATTTGAGGTCATACTAAATTAAAATAATTTAATTTTTTTCTAACAATAGAAATCTATTTTAAACTTGATAAACAAACTAAATACTTAAAATATATGTTCATCCAATAGAATTTTATTACATTATTACTTTGTTTATCATCAATACATTCCCAATAACTAGTTCCCAAATTCCCACCCTTTAGTGGGAATTCCCTAAGGTCCCACTCACTACTCTCTAAATTCCCACTCACTACTCTCTACATTCCCACTCACTACTCCCTAAATTCCCACTAACTACTCTCTACATTCCCACTCACTACTCTCTACATTCCCACTCACTACTCTCTTCATTCCCATTCACTACTCCCTAAATTCCCACTCACTACTCCCTAAATTCCCACTCACTACTCCATAAATTCCCACTCACTACTCCATAAATTCCCACTCACTACTCTCTAAATTCCCACTCACTACTCTCTAAATTCCCACTCACTACTCCCTAAATTCCCACTCACTACTCCATAAATTCCCACTCACTACTCTCTAAATTCCCACTCACTACTCTCTAAATTCCCACTCACTACTCCCTAAATTCCCACTCACTAGTCCCTAAATTCCCACTCACTACTCTCTAAATTCCCACTCACTACTCCCTAAATTCCCACTCACTACTCCATAAATTCCCACTCACTACTCTCTAAATTCCCACTCACTACTCCCTAAATTCCCACTCACTACTCCCTAAATTCCCACTCACTACTCTCTACATTCCCACTCACTACTCCCTAAATTCCCACTCACTACTCTCTTCATTCCCATTCACTACTCCCTAAATTCCCACTCACTACTCCCTAAATTCCCACTCACTACTCTCTAAATTCCCACTCACTACTCCCTAAATTCCCACTCACTACTCCCTAAATTCCCACTCACTACTCCCTAAATTCCCACTCACTACTCTCTAAATTCCCATTCTCTACTCACTAAATTCCCACTCACTACTCTCTAAATTCCCATTCTCTACTCACTAAATTCCCACTCACTACTCTCTAAATTCCCACTCACTACTCTCTAAATTCCCACTCACTACTCCCTAAATTCCCACTCACTACTCCCTAAATTCCCACTCACTACTCCCTAAATTCCCACTCACTACTCTCTAAATTCCCATTCTCTACTCACTAAATTCCCACTCACTACTCTCTAAATTCCCACTCACTACTCTCTAAATTCCCACTCACTACTCCCTAAATTCCCACTCACTACTCTCTAAATTCCCACTCACTAATGTCCGAATTACTGTTCAGAGCTCACATTTCCGGGGGCTAAAATTTCCCTTATTTCCATTTGGTTGTCGTATCAGTTTTCATTTTTGAGATCATTTCAATTTAGAAAATGAATGTGTTGCTCTCAATGGCAGCTTTTCTTCAAACGAATAACATTTCATACAGGAAATACTTTGAACATTAGCTAATGTGACGTCACCACATTAATGTGAACATCTTACAATGTTTTATATGTTGTAAAAAAATTTATGAATGAAAAAAAAGTTATGACGATTTTTTTTTTCACGGTGATAGGTAGTACCTATATAAGTATTTATTTAAGGTAAAAATATAGAATTTTATTCATAAGAAAATAGAAAAAAGGATTCTAAAAAAGGTGAATTATAATTAGGGTTGTGACAATGTGCGTTTAAAATCATAGATCTTGAAAATATTATAGACGGAGAGAATTAAAGAGTATTGAATGGTTCTACACCAGCGGTATACAGTATTCGATACCATTTCATTTTTTAATTTGAACGCATATTATCACAACCCTAATTATAAATCATCGACGGAATCTATACCGTTCACAATTTAATCAGTAAAATGATTATATCGAGAGGTAGAATCTTTAATCAGTTGAAGATGGAGATATAATCTTCGTTACCATGGTAACCATTCTATATAACCACTATTAATAGAATCTGAAAATAAAATACATATGCTCCTTGAAAGAATTATAATATCACATCTTTTCTAATGGAATAGCGATAGGTAAAAAGGTTACATAATTCCAGTCTTACGTAATCGGAAAAAGAGATAGAAATATGAAGAAATCATATTATTATCATAGTGTTCCTTCGTTAGTTAGTTAAGTAATAAGTTAGTCAGTCTGTTACATATCAGTCCCCATTAATGGTTTCCTTATCTTTATTTGTGTGTCTGTCTGTCTGTCACGCTTTGAGTAATATTCTGAAACTAGTGTACTTTCCCGTTAATAATAACGGGTCATCATCAATACCAATTTATTACCCGTTATTAGGTTACTTTTTAATGAATTCAATTAAAATACAATTTTCTGCATAGTTTAATTATTTTATGGATAAAATACATTTAAAATTTGAATAAAAACAGGGAATTCAAATATCAAGTCAATATATTCCCGTGCGTATCATAGTTACATTCTTCATGTTTAATACCCGTAGTGTAAAAGCGAACGCCAAATAAATAAATAAATACACACACGAGGGAAATTATTAGTATAGAAAAGACTCAATATGGTAACAGGTGGTAAAGAATACCAATATTTATATGAGTGGAATAAATAATTATTACTATAACTGAATTATAATTTTTATAAATCTACAGTGTAAGTTTATAAAGAACTATTTGCAACCTCTGACATACAATTCATATTCTCAATTATTCGAATTTTAAATGTATTTTATCCATAAAATAATTAGACTATACAGATAATTGTATTTTATTTGAATTCATTAAAAGTAACCTAATAACGGGTAATAAATTGGTATTGATGTTGACCCGTTATTTTTAACGGGAAAGTGGGTACACTAGTAATAAATAAAAATCTTAACTGTGATACTGGAAAAATATCGTTTTTTATAATCATTAATCAAAATAGACTATCTTGCCGTAAAATAACTTATAATGATTATTATGCTGGATATATATGTATTATAATTGAAACTAGAATTTAATCTTTCATTTCCATGATATTGATTCAAGAATGCTTACTGAAAAGCGACTAATTTGACAATAAATCGTTTCACCGAATTTAGTAAAGTTACCCTTAACTAAACAATCTGTGCATGAGTGTTCAGTAGATGGCGATTGGTTTCCAGAGAATTATGTACATTCACGTTGATGTAAAATTGGCTGTATCTTATTAAGATATTTTTGTGCGGTCACTGCATCGCAAACATGTTGTAATAATAAGTTCTGTAATATCATGCAGATGAATAAGAGATCATCGCATTATTCAAACACTCTCAGTACTCGGAAGTGTTAACATTTAAGTGAATCAGAGTCTTTCAAATATCATATTTTTACAATTACCTACATAAATGTTCATTTTCCGAATGCTGTGAGTGTCTGAATTTAGTGACGTTTCTTTAAACTATTAATAGTTTTTCTTAAGTTTTTAATAACAATTTTGAGAATAGCACATAAGTAACAAGTTAAATTTTTATCGTGAGTTCAATGGTAAACTAGGAATGATGAACTTTATAGATAATTATTTTATATTATATTAAGTTTGATAAAATAATCTAAATAACACTGATTGAGAGTATAACTATACCCTTTTTCCTGAAAAAGTATTGTTTTTTTATAATGATTATCTTTTCCATAAAAGGCATCACTGAAAAAAATATAAATTAATAATACTGCTTAAAAAGTACTGGTGTCATAGAGAGGAGTGCATGTTGATGTGGTATTAGAATTTAGTTTAACCTACGGAAGGTTAGGTTAGGTAACTATAATGTCTTGTTTCTAAATTATTTGTTTGTAAAAGTTTGCCATACATTTTAGCATTTCTTTGATCAAATTGGTATTATTGTAGTGTTGACGCCACATCAATTCGTAGATTAGATAATAATTTATTTCCCCTGACATTTTTACATATACAATTATCTTTCAAATAATTAATATAACATTATCATTAATATTATTAACAAGAATGTATTATAATGTCACTCGTAACTATTATTCTATAGTAATTTTTATGCAGTTTTTCGGTGGCGCCGCTTAAGCGGAACAGACCCTGACTGTTCAATGAATAAACTATGATTTAACAGAAGAAAAAGAATAGGGAAGAGATAATACCAGTTAAAATGGAGAATTATTTTGCTAATAAGCTATTAAAGATAATTTCCCAAGAAAGATAATTCATGGCAATTTGAAGTTGGTTCATTTTGTAGCATAACGTCAAGTTTATTGAATACTCTCAATCAGTGTTATTTGGATGATTTTATTAAACTGGAGATGAAATCATCTTCTATAGAAACACTCACAGCATTCGGAAAGTGAATTTTTATTTTGAAACACTTCTGAATGATCTGTGTTAATCAAGCCCTACTTTCCGATTACTGTGAGTGTCTTAATACTGAGATGATTTTTATCTTCTGAATGATAATACAGAACATATTATTCTTACGTTTGTGCGATGCAGTGACCGCCAAAAAATATCGTAATTGAAATAAAATGAGCATTACAAAGCTGTACTGAATATGATTTTCCAGAAACCAATCGCCATCTACTGAACACTTCTTCACCGAGTATTTAATTAAGGGTAACTTTACTAAAATGGGAAAAGTTATTTACTGTCATATTAGTCACTTTTTAGTAAGCATTCTTGGATAAAATTTCTGGAAACGAAAGATTGAATTCTGGTTTCAATTACAATATATATACATTTAGCAACATAATTATAAAGAATGTTGAATAAGTTAATTGCATACTAATTATTAATAATTACTCATCACTAATTACTTATTACAAGGCTGGGACAATATGCTCTAAAAACTATAGATCCCGAAAATATCATAGACGAAACTAAATGGAATGGTATCGAATACTATATACCGCTGGTGTTGAACCATTCAATACCATTTAATTCTCTCCGTCTATAATATTTTTGGGATCTATAGTTTTTAGAGCATATTGTCACAACCCTGCAGTTATCTCCAACGAATTACTCATTAATTTTCTTATCACAAAATTGTTCATATTACTCTTTAATTGATGAACGATATTCATTTTTTTTGAGTTATTAAACTATTAAATTAATTATACATATTATTTATGTAGTAAATAGTTTATATATCATAATTATTTATAATAATAATAAATTATATATGATAAATATTTTCAATTTATATTTATTCTGTTTGAAAATAGAGTTTATTCTTTTTTCTCCATAAGATCGATTTCAATAATGTTCACTGAAAAGTGACTAATTTGACGATAAATCACTTTTCCAAATTCAGTGAAGTTACCCTTAAAATCAATGTGCTCTTAGTGTTCAGTAGATGGCGATTGGCTTGCAGAGAATTACTAAACAGTTAACGTTGCAGAGATGCAGAGTGACTGAGGCAGATTATAAGATATTTTTGTGCGGTCACTGCATCGCAAACATATTGTAATAATAAGTTCTGTAATATCATGCAGATGAATAAGAGATCATCGCATTATTAGAACACTCGCAGTACTCGGAAAGTGTTTCAAAATTAACATTCACTTTCCGAATGCTATGAGTGTTTCTATAGATAATGAATAAGTTTAATAAAATCATCCATTGAACACTGATTGGGAGTATTACATAAACTTGACGTCATGCTACAAAATGAACAAACTACAAATTGCCATAAATTACCTTCCTTGGGAATATATCTTCAATAGCTTATTAGCAAATAATTCTCCTTTTCAGCTAGAATTATCTCTTCCCTATTCTTTTTCTTCTGTTAAATCATAGTTTCTTGATTGAACATTCGGGATCTGTTCCGCTTAAGTGGGGCCACCGGAAAAAAAACGCATAGAAATTACCAGAATAATTGTTACGAGTGAGATTAAAATACTTCTTGATTAATATTATTAATAAAAATGTTTTTCTAATAATAAAAGGACAAACTGTATGTCAGCTCTAAGGAAAGATGATGCATTTGATATGAAAAGATGCAAATATGTTGGGTGTTGGGTACAATTTCCTTCCAACAATGGAAGAAATACTCAAAAACCACAGTAAATATTTATTGAATCATTTAATTTCATTAATATGTCTATATAAATATACGAATTAAAGTAAATTTAATTCAATTTATGCAACTCACAAATGCTCATTTTTTTATATCTTTAGCTCAACTATATCAATAATAATATAAGAATCGTATGTTAACCTACCAACAAGCGGCACAGTCTATATATAGACGCTTATCTGAATCCATGATTTAGCTGGGTAACTAAATAGTGTAGGTGAAATTGAAAGCAATCATTAGCGGCGGTGACTATGTATAGACGATTTTTAATTTGGTCGCTTTCCATTAACCTACTGCCGCTCAGAATGGGTTAAAATACTCTGATTTATTTAAATGTTAACACTTCCGAGTACTGTGAGTGTCCGAATAATGCGATGATCTCATATTCATCTGCATGATATTACAGAACTTATTATTACAACATGTTTGCGATGCAGTGACCGCACAAAAATATCTTAAGAAAAGCACTTGTATCTTTGTAACAAAATCTGAAAAATATTTCTCCACAAACTTATCGCCATCTACTGAACACTTCCCACACAGAGACTTTAAGGGTAACTTTACTAAATTTGGAAAAGTAATTTATTGTCAAATTAGACACTTCTTAGTGAGCATTATTGAAATTGTCTCATGGAGAAAAAATATTAAACTCTATGTTTAATCAGAATTTTGTTCATGTTATTTCTTAATAATACAAATAATCATGATAAATAAATTATTTATTATATAGATTATATGTAGAATTAATTTAATAGTTTCATAACTCAAAAAGGCGAATACTGTTCACTAATTGATGAGCAATATGAACAATAACTTTGTGATAAGAAAATTAATGGGAAAACAATATTAGTTGTCGATGAGTAATTTACGATAATTAGTATTGAATGAGTATAAGTTATAAATAATGAGTAATTATTATTAATAATAAGCAAATAGATCGAAATATATTTTAATAATTTTCTAAAATGAGATATATAGATTTAGTAAAATTTCAATTAATTTCTAAATAAAGATGAAGTATGGCATTTCAAAAATGGAACTTTATATCTGTTTAACATAATAAGAGTAACTATATACATAAAACTTATAAGAGGTTTTTCCATTTACATTGAAAATTGATCTTTATTGAGTGTCTCGGAAGTTTATTAATACATTAACTTGGATAAAGGCCTTATTATATTAAAACACATTATTTAATCAATTGAAGTGACAGATCTACAATGATAATTCACAAACGAACATTATTTAGTCAAAAGTAATGTTAATATAAAGATTAAATAATCTTATTTATTTTAGTTATCAAAAATGTTATTTTTTAGCATCCATCATGCTATGATAGATCACTAAATAGGCCTTTCCCGCACGATGCTACTAACTTTCTTTATTTAGTATATCATTGCCGCCATCATTATAAAGTACAATATAGCGCAGGATGCCCCTTGCTTTTTCGTTCCACTCATCATTGCCATCTACAAAGTTAGGGAAGAAATTGGTTCTACTTCGTTGACTGCATGCAATGCCACCTACATCTTGTCTGGGCCTTAGCGTACGAAAAACAGAGAAAAGAAAACCTTGACCCGTATTTGTAATTTATCATTACTCAGAGAGAAAATTATGGGAGTGTCGTAGAAGATTGAGAGAGTCGCACATAATCTTCTATGGCCCCAGAATAGCTTTCTCTCTGGGTACACTACATTATTCTCTTTCTACAGTGTCTGCAGGCCTCATCATCTACAGTGTCTACAGGCCTCATCATCTACAGTGTCTACAGGCCTCATCATCTACAGTGTTTACAGGTCTCTCTATCTACAGTGTCTACAGGCCTCTCCATCTACAGTGTCTACAGGCCTCATCATCTACAGTGTCTACAGGCCTCTCTATCTACAGTGTCTACAGACCTCATCATCTACAGTGTCTACAGGCCTCATCATCTACAGTGTCTACAGACCTCTCTATCTACAGTGTCTACAGGCCTCTCTATCCACAGTGTCTACAGGCCTCTCTATCTACAGTGTCTACAGGCCTCTCCATCTACAGTGTCTACAGGCCTCTCTATCTACAGTGTCTACAGGCCTCTCCATCTACAGTGTCTACAGGCCTCTCTATCTACAGTGTCTACAGGCCTCTCTATCCACAGTGTCTACAGGCCTCTCTATCTACAGTGTCTACAGGCCTCTCCATCTACAGTGTCTACAGGCCTCTCTATCTACAGTGTCTACAGGCCTCTCCATCTACAGTGTCTACAGGCCTCTCTATCTACAGTGTCTACAGGCCTCTCTATCCACATTGTCTACAGGCCTCTCTATCTACAGTGTCTACAGGCCTCTCCATCTACAGTGTCTACAGGCCTCTCTATCTACAGTGTCTACAGGCCTCTCCATCTACAGTGTCTACAGGCCTCTCTATCTACAGTGTCTACAGGCCTCTCTATCCACAGTGTCTACAGGCCTCTCTATCTACAGTGTCTACAGGCCTCTCTATCTACAGTGTCTCATCATATACAGCGTCTACAGGCCTCATCATCTACAGTGTCTTCAGGCCTCATCATCTACAGGCCTCTCTATCTATAGTGTCTACAGGCCTCTCTATCTACAGTGTCTACAGACCTCATCATCTACAGTGTCTACAGGCCTCTCTATCTACAGTGTCTACAGACCTCATCATCTACAGTGTCTACAGGCCTCATCATCTACAGTGTCTACAGGCCTCATCATCTACAGTGTCTACAGGCCTCATCATCTACAGTGTCTCCATACCTCCCCCTCAACAGTGTCGCTTTAGGTATAAAAATCAGGCCATGTCTTTCAGAAGGCATTACCTCTGATATCTAGCAGCTTTCTTATAAACTTATCCTCGACTTATTAAAGGTTTATCGAAAAAGTTATCTCATGAGTCCTATTATATGTCTCTACCTAACTTCATCTATTATATTTGATTACTCTGTCACGAAAACTATTTGTAGCAAGTCTTATTACAATATAAATAGACCTGTCATCTTCACCTCTTATTGCACGGTATATAATAACGCCAAAGAGTTTCATTTTGTCACATCAGTAGCAGATTTGTACGTACAGCTATAGTGAGAAAACTCCTTCTAATTTGGATTGATTCATAGAGAATCGAACCTCAGATGTTCAGTAAAGAAGCTTTTGAATTAACTCTTCATGTTAGGAGATATTTTCCTTAACGACCGGGTTAAATATATGTGTACTCTTTCATGTTATGATCCCCCTCCCTTTTTATTGCTTTAATATGCTAAGTTTCGCAGAAAGCGGAAGGTTATATTTTAGAGGGCATTTAATTATTTATCATCTTGTTATTCGCATAACTCAAAAAGTATTGAATCAAATTGACTGAAATTTGGTGAGACGATTGGTCAATGTCCAGAAACTTGCTGGTAGAATTTTGGGAGCGATCATCCGGTCATGGTCATTCATAACTCAAAAAAAGTATTGAACCATATTGCATCGGTAGGACTATTTACCGAATGAAACCTAATGGTACCGAATGGTACCTAATGGTACCGAATGGAACTTAATGGTACCGAATGGAACCTAATGGTACCGAATGGAATACTGAATGGAGTCCTACCTTTGATCTTACCCACCTCTATTCAGCTAAAAATAACTTCCATTCGGTAAATAGTCCTGGGACTATTTACCGAATGGAACCTAATGGAATACTGAATGGAGTCCTACCTTTGATCTTACCCACTTCTATTCGGGTAAAAATAACTTCCATTCGGTTTCATTCGGTAAATAGTTCCATTAGGTTCCATTCGGTAAATAGTCCTACCGATATTGCATGAAACTTGGTGGGACGATTGATCAATATACAGTAACCATTTATTAGATTTTGGGATCGATCGGGTGAAAGATCAAGGTCAAGGTCATTTATAACTTTTAACTCAAAAATTACTCAACCAAGTTGCATGAAATTTGGTAGGACGATTGGTCATTACCCAGTTTATCAAATTTTGGGAGCGAACGGGTCAAAGCTAGAGGTCAAGGTCATTTTTAACTCAAGTACTATTGGATGGTTAATGTAATTTATAAGCGGCGGCGAAGGTATGCGCTCTACCGTGTGCACGTGATCTAGTTTCCCTATATTAATGGTTAAACTCAATGGACTGTGGCTATTTTCAAAAGTTAATTTAAATTCTCAACGTTGGGTTTAAATTAACATTTAAAATATATCAGTTTTTGCACGTGTCGTGTTGGTTAACCAATTTTCAATTCCTGGTAACATTTGAATTATAATTTTGTTATTACTTGATGTCTCTAACAGTTTAAATTGTACACTCGATGATTACTGATAGAAATTGCTAAAAATGAAGCAATTCTAATATTTTCTTTAAAGGGATTTTGTGTCTTGATGGAAAAATATATGACTATGAAATATTTCAAGAATAATAAATACTTTAGTATCGAACCACGAAAATAGTCAATAATTTATATCTTCAGTAATATAATATTTTTGTCATGACAACTATTTATTAACTTGTTGCTATAATAATATTACAGTGACACGAGTTCTAGAGCTGTGACAATATGCTTTTTAAAACATATATCCCAAAAATATTATAGACGGAGAGAAATAAAGAATATTGAATAGTTCTACACCAGCGGTATATAGTATTCGATACCATTTCATTTCGTCTGTGATATTCTTAAGATCTATAATTTTAAAAACATATTGTCACAACCCTAGTTTATTGCAAAGAAGGATAGGGGTTCGTTTCCCTTGATCAAACTAATTTATTCATGCATGAAATATATACTTTATGTGTTATTTATCTGTTCTTCAAAAATAAAGCTAAGTTTACACAATCAAAGTAGGGTAAGTTCCGAGTTATCGAACTGTTCCTTAATTTCGATCAAATAAGAAAATGTCAATTTACATTTTAATTGATAACAATTAAGGTAAAAAAATAATTATTCTATACCTTTAGCCGCGGGACTCCGCCTTTCTGTCGAAGCTGTGGTTGGAATGAAACTTGTCCGATGAAAAGCAAATACATCTGCAGACGTAGGTCTACTGTACAGTAACTGAAATAATATTGTTTATTTAGAAAAAAGAAAATTTGATCACAGTATTAAGCGAAAATATATATGCTTTTATTGTTAAACCATTGTTTATTACAAATAAAATATAGTGAATGAAACTTTACATCAAATATCGTTTACCTAATTTCATATCAAAGAGTATCATAAATAGATTAGTCTGCCAGCGAATAGGTGGGTATAATTTTCTATGAGTATGAATCCTCTTCTCAGGGGATACTAATGCAAATGTAAGAGAAAAAAGGAAATATTATTAATAAATATAAATGCATTTGATTATTGGCACAAAATAAGAAAAATATAAATTTTGTACCATTTTGTTGGGCCATACATGGCCCTAATGACCAAGTATCAACTGATCAAGTATGGTCTAACTGGGTCTAACAGGGCTTGATTTCTTTAAAATGTGCAGATTGATATTAGTTTGAATATTTTTTCTTTTGTAAATTTGAAGAGTCTGAATATTATTATATCTCAATAAAAATATCATTAAGTAATTATTGGACGCTATAGTGTGATAGAACAACTGAGTTAGGAAAAGCCAGTGAAAACTGAAACCATTTAAAATGGAAAAAAGACAAAGAAAATCGGATAACTATCGATTTATATCGATTACTAGGTTTCTAAAAATATCCTTCATCAAGGTTGGGGGTCAATACCATGAATTTTTGAGGTGAGGATTGGGAGGAATTTGACACCTAAAAGTGACTCTAAAGAGAGGCTCTAAAATAAAGGACTGGCACTCTGACCGACGCGACTTACGTTGGTTAACATTTTCACTCTACATTAAATTTAATCAAATAAGGCCTAAATAGCAAAATGAAGATAATGTTTACATTATATTACATAGCTATAAACTAGGTAATAAAATTTTAAATATTTTTCTGATATAATCTTTTTTCAAAACACCTTTTCTTATATGTTAAAGTCTGATAGCTCAGAACTTACCCTATATATTTATTTAGGGGGTTTATAGACTTATAGTCATAGTTTTTAGTATCTGTAATTAAGTGACTGAATAATTCATTATTACGTTAGAACTTAACTAAACCTCTTTTTAATATATCTCTATTCATATTTTATTAAAAGTTTGAGTTATTATAATAAGTTATTTTAATAAAATATACCTAAATCCCATAACAATTTTTAGTTATTGATCCATGACAACGCTTAGGTATTTGTTCTCTTAAAAGTATGAATGAAAGTTCCTCATGTATGTATTCCTTTGATGAAATATTCATCTACCTAGATCTAATTGCAACGTAGAGTTGAATGCGTATTATTAAATTATCACAGTATCCCATCACATTTCGCATCAATATTTTCTATACAGATTTAGCAAGAAGAAAGTATTTAGATAGGTAACTGAAGTATAATTAAGGTTGTAGAATTGAGAATGGAAGTTTTGACTTCAGTCATCAGAGACAGAGCTTCTATAATAATAATATTATTTTTATGGGTCTGATTTGGTCAAACTAAGTATGTTATTAAATTATAATATATGTTTTTCAGAAGTACCATCATTATTCTTAATCAGGATTAAACTTTGCATAAACTTGAAAAAAAATACAGGGATTAAAATTTGGCTGACATGACTTCATTTCTAAATTCTCTCAAATATATATTTTTGCAATGCAATGTCTATTTTTGCAATGCTATTTCTTATCGCTATATTACTATTAACTTTAGGTCAGAAAAATATTGTGCCTATAAAATTATATATGTTTGTACCTAGGTATTTCTCAGATTTTTGAAAAAGTCAGAGAAGTTCAGCCAGAGTTCTCAGTTCAGTACCAGACTGCAGGATCTGGTAAAATGGTCTCCAAGAAATCCTCTTAACTAGGTATTATGGCTTCGGTTCTCAGCAAAATACTTAAAAATTTATAGAAAGAAATTAAGGGCTGTTCATATGATACATATCTATAAGCTCCAGTCTGTATTTGAATTTGATACACAAAATTCCACTGACTTCTTGAAAAATCTGAAAAAATCCACCATAAATTTCCAGTAATTTGGCTGATCCACCAATATTTTAATTTTACCCATTTTTCCACCGAAAATTAATGGTAACATAGGAATAAATAGCTGAAAATCTACCGACTTTGCCAGAATATTATTTTCAGTCCAGGCCAGTCTGTATTTCGCGGTAAATTCCACCGACATGTCGGTGGAATTTTTCTCCATTGAAAATAATATTCTGGCAAAGTCGGTGGATTTTTAGCTATTTATTCCTATGTTACGGTGTTACCATTAATTTTCGGTGGAAAAATGGGTAAAATGTTGGTGGATCAGTCAAATTACTGGAAATTTATGGTGGATTTTTTCAGCTTTTTCAAAAAGTCAGTGGAATTTTGTGCACCAAATACAGACTGCCAAGTAAAATAGTATGTCTCATAAACTCGCCATTTGTCTCTCCAGCTCTCTCTCCAAAATACAACAAATTCTCTCCAAAATGATCAAATTTTCATAAATTCTCTCCAAAATAACATTGTAGCATAGGAGAAAAATAGATAAAACTCGCCATTTGCATTTGAAGGGCTCAAAAAAACTGTCACAAACTCGCCATTAAAATGGCGAGTTTGGACATGCTTTATTACTTGGACAGACTGGAGTCCAGGTGAGGTAATAAAGCATGTCCAAACTCGCCATTTGAATAGCGGGTCTGTGACCATCTTTTTGAGATCTTCTTTTGCAAATGGTGAGAAATATCTAATTTACTCCTATGCTACAAATTATACAAATACAATGTTATTTTGCAGAGCATTTATGATAATTTGATCATTTTGGAGAGAAATTTATAGAGAGCTGGAATGACAAATGGAGAGTTTATGAGCCATACTATTTTACTTGGTTTTTAAGGTAAGTTAGAAAAATTCCACTGAATTTACCCAGACTTAAGGAAATGGTAAAGTGTTCTCCAAGAAATCCTGTATTTTAGCTTCTGTTCTCAGTAAAATACATGTAATTATAGGAGGAAATTAGAAATTAAGGATTGTTCGCACAATAAATGTTATAAATGTCCCATATTCTGCAGACTGGGAATTTACCGTGAAATACAGTCTGGAATGTACAGAGCACAAAGTATGTGCTCTATCAAATAGGTAATTTGAATTTGAAAGAAGATTTGTGATTAATAGTTATGGAGTGAATTTGATAATTGTTATATCAAATTTATGACTGAAGGCCAGTCTGCAAAGTATAATTTACAAAGTATTCACAATTCCAGTCTGCAAAAGATGCATGAAGTTGTGAAGTTTATCCGGCGACTATTTAGGACTTCAAATTAATCTCCTGAATTATCCGGCATCCATTTTCTAATTAATTCCTATATTTACATGCATTTATTGGAGAGTATTTTGAGATTTTTGGTTATTTTGGAGAGAAATTTGAAAATTATTGGAGAAAAATTGCTGCAAAAGTTAAATATCCGGGGACAGATTGTGCATGCTTTGCAGACTCTGCACAATTAGTCTCCAGGTATTAAATTTTCAATTTTGAGGCCATTTGTCTCCAAAGATTTTCAAATTTCTCTCCAAAATGGCCAAAAATTTAGGAGACTAATTTCAAGGCCTCAATAGTCGCTGGATAAACTTCACAACTTCGTGCATCTTTCACAAATGCAGACTGTACTGAAGGTATCTAAATCCAATGTTTCTACAACACAGTTTAATTCATTGATTGAGAATTTGAGATGTTTAATTTAGAATAGAAAATAAAATTGATCATAGAACATAACATTCACAGACAACATTGTAATAATTTTATGGGGTAACAATTATTAACTTTTGGTCTGAGGTGTGACTCTTTAATTTGAATATTTTAGAAATAGTTGTAGCTTCTTTGGAAAGAGCTGAGGAGAAAAAGGAGTGTTTTAAAGCTATGATTTTTAATATTTTATTAGTGCTTTTGTGGTTTGAGGTAGAAGATAGCTAGTGTGGTAAATCTGTTCATGAGTTAAATAGATTTTTGTATATTTAATATATTGTCAACCAATTTTCATTCAGTTTATTCCAGTGGCTAGTACAGTAGTGGCATGAATATATAATGTAAATATAATTTTAACATTACAGTATATCTAATTCTGAATTTCTGATCATATACTAAACTAATTGTACATGATTTATCTCTTTGAATGTACAGCAAGATATACACTCTATTTACCTAAGCTAATAAAATTACCACCAATTTATTTTTCAGCTCAAAATGACGATATTTAATATGTACATATTTGACCCTAGTGGTTTACTCCTTTATTACGTAGAATGGAACAGAACCAAACAAGCTGGCATGTCAAGACCTGAGGTAAGTTATTATTGTTTCATAATTTTCATTTTGTAATAATATAGGCAGCTAACTATTAAATTTATACCTATTTTTTTAGTTAGTAGCTGTTCAAGAGATATGAAGTCAACTTCTGATCAGTAGCTACAACATTCATTTTCTTTCTATTTCTACCAGATATGCTGAATCAGTAATTTTATTTCAAATGAAAGAGACTATAACTTATTATTTCAACCTTTAAGTTACCAGCTATATATTTAGTTACCTAATAGCTACTTAAAATTGATCGACTAACAATTAATCAAATAGCTACCACTATACATGAATATATAAATATATCTATTTATACAATTCACTATGAGCACATATGTTTGACTTGTGTTGAAGATAGAGTTCCCTATATTTTCATTCAACTTCAATTATCAATAGAAGCCAGATAGAATTTCACTCAAATTCATAGCTACTTCCATATGAATACCACTAAGTTGTTGATAATTTAATTAATCTTTTTTCTATATTGGTCCTAAATTCTTTTAAATTACATTCATCTACAATGTGTCCTATTTATAATTTATCTACTTGTATCTAACTTCAAATGTTAATTTATAGGAAGCCAAACTGATGTATGGCATGATTTACTCGCTGAAGTCATTTGTATCTAAGGTAAGTTTCAAGTTTTCTGATATTCCCTTAAATATTCCCTGTTATTTATTTATTAATGTAATAATTGCAATTTGAACTTTAACTGGGATACATTCACTTTATTTTTATCTATTCTATTATGATTGCTTTAGAACAGTGGTTCTTGAGGTATTTTTCTCGCACACCCCTTGCTTTTCTCAAGCACCCCCTGAGTATTGTATTGCATTGAAATAAATTGAAAATATACTCTTACAATATATGTGGTAACAACGGTGTCAGAATTTAAAATGAAAAAAGTAAAGAAAATGAAATGTTTTATTTACATTCTGCTTGATATTAATAGCCAGAACCAAACTTTAAGTAGCTACTAGTTATATAAAACAGCCATCCTGGGCAACCCTTTAAACAATCCAGGCACACCACTTCAAGAGACTGCGTGTGTACGGCCCTTTAAAGACTACTGCTTTGGAGTTCAGATTCCCATTTAAGAAAGTATATAGCTATATTTTCTTTCAGGTATCACCGTACGACATCAAAGATGGCTACCTCCACTACAGTACAAACAAATACAGACTACACCTCTACGAGACTCCTTCTAGGCTCAAAATTGTACTCAATACAGATCTTCTAGCTCAGGGAATAAAGGAACTACTGCATCAGATTTATTCACAGGTATGTTAACATTTTAATTAATACCTACAGAGATACCAGACTTTATTAATTGATTTTTCCTTTAGTTAGATCTGATATATCAGATCTTCTGTGTTAGATATAAATTCTTCATTTTCCTCTTCCATTTGTGAGTGCAGTCACCACTGCTTGTGTCCCTTTTCGTCACATCCCTTTTTATGTAACTGCATTCACGGAGTAGCTTTTCTACGTCCATGAGCATTGTCACTGACAGTATTAGGTTACTTTTCTCATGTGGCCACTCTCCCTTTTGTCTGCTTATTCCAGCCCCTTGTATTTTTATTTCCTTTTGACGTCAGCGATATGAGCTTCGGTTCCGAAGCAGACGTTAAGCACCTACTAAATTAAAAAATATCTGAAATTAACAAACTATCTATTGTAGCTATATCAAGATATTCTAAATTTAAACAATTTTCCTGAAGGTTAAAACTAAACCGTATTTATATATACAATTTTATTCACGAAACGCAATACAGATTTTGACTTGCACGAATATGGATGGAATTATTCTTTCACCATGATTTTTAACCATGTTTTTCAAATTTGAATGTCTTAGTAAAGTTAATATTATACAGCTATATTGGGTGTATATCTTCTGTATGTAACTATTTTAAGATATTTTAATTGTTCCATAAGCTCTAACTTCAGGCAGCTACTACCTTTTCACATAGTATTTTTCAGTAACATATTTTATACTAGCTCTGTGAGCATTTAAAAAAACAAAAAAGAAGTAAGGTAAATATTCTTCTTTATAATTTGTCTGTCTTCTAAACTATTTCAGTAGCTAAATCCTTTTCTTTGTTAGAGTATAACTCTTAGCTATCATATAACAATTTCAAATTTGGTTTACTTTTATGCAGATTAATTTTCTATGAGCTGTACCTAGCTAGCTATATCATTTTATGTTTTTACCTAAGCAATTGTTTTAAAAGAATTTTATTCAAAGTTTTGATTGAATTTACAAAGGTCCTGCAACATGCAGGAATTTCTAAAAGGGTTTGAAAAAGTAATCTTGTAAAATCTAATTCTCATTCTTTCACTGTAGCTATATTATGCTTTTTATTTATTTGTTTTATATATGTTTCAGGTTTACGTGGAGTATGTTGTTCACAATCCTGAGTGTGTTTTGGGCAAACCCATCACTAGTGAATTATTTGCTACCAAGCTTGATGAACTGGTGAAACAGAATCCAGGATTTGCCATAAGGCCTTTGTAGTTATTTTAAATGTTTGTTATGTTGCAGCTGCAATACAAAGTTTTATATTTTATTATTTATTTATAAAAGTATTTCTTATATGAATTTTCTCTCCTAGCTATGTACGTTCCAGAAGTGACTGATAAGTAGCTATAATAACTATACGATTTTAATATTTCTTAATTCTCCTGTAGCTACTACAGCTCATTATATTTTATTCCCTTGTCATTTGTTTTACTATCATTCATGAGTAATTAGAATTATGTTGAGGTTAATAATAATGCAATGAAATAATTTATAAAGCACGGAGATTACAAGTGAATTAAAGTACCTATGTAAAATATTAATGTGAATAACATTTAATTTTTTTCTTGGAAATGAAAGTAATACAGAGTTTTTTATAGTTATAATAAAGCAACAATTATCAGAGGTTATATAAACTCAGCGTTGAAGGTTTTTTTTCAGGTTTCAAGCTTTCGAATAGAAAGATTTCTATTCATCATCAGGAGAAAGGTGGAAAACCTGGACCTGACAATGAATTTTATGACCAATAGTTTTATGTTGGTCCCCCTTCACACTTGCGTTTCTCAACGCCGCGTTAGAAAAAATGCTCATGGCAAAAAGTTTAGCTGCAATTGATTTTAACGGAGTCCTTCACACTTATGTTTTTTTTTCACCAGCATTTTTGCTAACGCAACATGGATCAGTATAGCAAAATATGAGCAGAATTTTGAACGCTAAAACTTTAGCAGAATATGAATGTCTATTGTACCGCTCATATTTGCGTTTTTTCACTGATTGGATTGCAATTACTTTTAACGTAAATCAAACGAAAATGGAAAATTAAAAATAATTGTCTACAATGGTTATCATTTTCTACCCACGTAACAAGGGTCCCTGGCAAGTGAGATAGAGTTGTAATAGTTAGGTAAGTTATGAATAGGGTTGTGACAATATTCTTTTTGAAATATGCTTTTTTATGCTTTAAGCTTGTTAAATATGCTATTACTAATATTCTTTTTATGCTTAAAATATGCTTTAATGCGTTCAGGTTAGCTTTATATGCTCCATGATATGCGTTCAGGTTAGCTTTATATGTTCTGATTTCTTTGAAATAAGGCTAATTGTATTTGAGAGTTTTCATTGATGGCATATTTAAATAGAAGGCAGGGTAGGAAACAATGTCAAATTGAGACAGTTTATTCTGTATGAGGTAACCAAAATAATAAATAGTGAACAGTTTTAGACAATAACTTGCACAATATATAAAGAAAGCATTTATTACATTTGATGATCATAGCTGTATTTAAATTATCGAAAATATTTCTACGTCTGTTATCAGCTATAATTTGTAGTCTTAACTCATTTAGAAATTAAAAAATAAGGTTAGTCTGGGAATAAAAAATATGGTACCGAAACGTCTTAGCTCTGTTTACAATGGGGACGTGTCATTAGTCCGAGTTACATCTTTCTGTGTTATTTCTTGTTTTAAGTTTTGATTAAAATATAAAATATTACATAAATATACACATTATAGATGCCTATACCAATTTAAATAATACAATATTTACCTTTATTTGTTTTACTTTGGTATATATTTTACTTTATTTCTAATATTAGCCAATTTGTATGATGCATTTCCTCATTCAATTTAATGGAGTTTGTTGTATTCGCTAGTTTGTTGTACTGCACACTTCATGATTTTTTAATGACCTGGCAGGGGGGTTAGGGGGGAGCACATCCCATCCCCCGATATACTCAATCAGAAATTAACTGCAAAAGTGTCCGACTAATGGAGGGTCGCACCAATGAATAGTAACCGTTTACAATAGGTAAAGCGTAACATAAAATGGCAGATCCTATTGTGTACTCCTTATTGAAATTATTACTATTAATTATCGCCTTACAGGTTCCAATGATTCAATAAGGTAATTTCTTCACCTAGTCTTTTAAACTTAAAAATTCTTGAATCATTCATTCAAACCATAAAAATTAGTTTGTGTTTCATTTTCAGTCACTTGGACTAGGGGAGGGTGGTCATCAATGGGACAAAAAACACAGAAAGATTGATATTTCATTTACTATGGGCATAATATGAAAAATAAAAAATCCATGTGTAATATAGATATTCCTTTATAAAATGAAACCAACTCGAATGCTATCACATATTCTGTTGACTAGAAAAAAATTAAATAAAAAACAAAAAAAATTGTCCCATTGTTTAACAGCGCTGGTGAACAATGGGACATGCCCTGGTGAACGATGGTACAGTTTATCAAACTTGTATATTGTTGAGGTTTTGGTAAAATTTCAAGTTCGAATTATCTCTTTATGTTGTCACACACTTAGTTAGTTCATATAATATCAGTTTAATGTCCTCTAACTTCACCGAAGCCATGTCAGGAACATTTGGAAAATTAAGCTCATTGCACTTGAATCTTCGCCTAACATCAATATTTCGTATTTATCTTTTTCATGCTTTTGGCCAACAGAATACGTTTTAGAAGTCGCCTCAAATTCTACAAGTGCATAAATCTTCATTTTCAAAATTTTCCGTGGAGATTTGAGTTCTTCAGACGAATGGATCAGTTAGATTAAGAGTTATATACCAGACCAAGAACAATAGTTCACAGGCCATCTACGTCAGATGCTTTATGAAGTGATTTCGAAGGCCTTATCCTTAGTGACACCAGCAAAAAGCTCTTCTTTCTCTGGTATATCCGTTGCAATCATGCTGCGTCTTTTTCTTTTATTAGTGAAATTTGTTCTCTATGCAGTGCTTTGTGATGACCTCAGATTGCTAAAGCCCTTGAACATGATCGAAAGTCCCGCTTCAGCTTGAAGCTCTGTTTCTACAAGAAGCCCTGAAGCTACAGTTCACGTTATTGTATCAAAAAAATAGATATATTGATTCATATGGAGTAACTAGACAGTTTGGTTGACAATAAGGCTCTGTCCCATTGTTAACCAAATTTTCTGTCCCAATGATCACCATGACGCCATTTTGAAAACATATGGGTATAGCGGCTCAACTACAAAAGTATAAAGGCAATCCTTTCAAATGATCATATTTTACATATTACTTAATATCATGTAAAAATGCCGTAAGCATTATATGTTAAATTTACAGATTTATAACAATTGAAACAAAGTACGAAATATTTAGTTTTAGCACCCCTAAATCACGTTTTCGCTTTTACACAGGGCTGACTGCACCCCAATCGCTGAATGCAATGCGAGTGAATGCACTGAAGTATGCTTAATTTACCACTAAGATTTTGTTAAAAATTACCCTCAAATAAAAAAGTTATTCAGCATGTCCCATTGTTCCCGGTGTCCCATTGATGACCACCCTCCCCTATTTGATTAACTAAAAGCATATTTTGAGAATATTCTTTAAGCCAAAAGAATATATTGTCACAACCCTAGTTATGAATTATCGGACAGGTAAGTTATGAATTATATTATATAATATGACATTTTGACCCGTTATTTGTTGATCGAAATTGTGGAACTATTGTACCTCCAATGTGTCTTGTTGTTCGTAACTATAGAAGAGTGATAAAAAACGGCCTAACTCTATAGCTATATAACTAATTCTATCAAACAATTGCTTATTATGAATATCTGAAGTAAAACATTGTTTACCAGAAACATCTATTATCTCCCATTTTTCTCAATGCATCATTTTTTCATCCGATTTCGGACTGCTTTCATTGGTCTCTTGATCACGTCAAGATTAGTCTTCAAGAAATCCACATAATACGTTATCCTAAGTGATACAAATAAACAGATGGGGAGGAATTTACATCATTTTTCAGAGCAGGTAATGTTAAAGGACCAGAGTGCGCTAACTTTGCTTGGTTAAATTCATGTCCGTTATGTTTAGTAGCTTCATTTCTGGTCCGTTAACTTTACTTGGTCTGTTTCTGGTCCTTTAACTTCACTTTCTTCCAATTTTCCAAAAATCCTATAAGAAAAAATCGCAAGCAGTTAGATTTGAGCTCATCGGATGCAATTTAACCAGTGCGCGGTTGTTCAACTTTTAACTGATGTGCCACATCACATACAGATTACTGTCCCAAAATAAGGACACCTGCATGTGTTAATGGTATAGTCCTTGGTTAATACCTGATGTTCAAAACTTCTCTCAGTTGTTTGTTGACAGCAAGTGTTCTGTGTTCTGAACCTCTGATCTACCACACTGAGAAAAAAATACGAGTCAACTTGACTCAAAATTTGAGTTTTCAGTTTGTTCAAAAACCGGTTCAAAAATGTGAGTCAATTTGACTCATCTTAATATTTTACTCAAAAACAAGAGTCATATTGACTCCTAATTTATAGTCAGATTGACTCAGATAGAGTCAATCAAGAAAAAGAGACTCAAATTTTGAGTTTTGCCAGTCTTGACTCAAGCGATGAGTCAGGTTGACTCGCAATATTTTCTCAGTGCATACTCGATTCAGAGTTTGTCCATAAATATGTCGTAGGTTCTTAAAATCATCCTCATTTTCGGAGGTAAAACCTACAATTTTTTGATATGTAAGTTTTGAAATAAGTTCGCGCGAGAGTAATTTCACCACCCTCTACATAAGACCATAGTAAATAAATAGTAACGTATGCTAAGTACTATATTGGAATTTCCAAAAATAAAACATAGACGTGACCGCGATTAAAACGAGTGACGTCACACAAGTTGTTTCTAAATAAGAACTGTGTTATTATTCAGTTAAATGTGCATTTGCATGGGAATTAACTTAAATAAAATGTTCTCTATTCACATATAATGTTAAACTTGATAGCCTTCAAAATCTGAAGTAGAGTAAAGGGGACTGAAGGATCTAAGCTACATTTGCATTTATCTGATTAAATAAGAATTATTATTGAAAATGTATAATAACTTTTTGCTATAGGTAATAACCAGGGCTGGGACAATATGACCTAACGAATATGACGTATATGCTCTAAAAAATATGACCATATGCTCTAAAAAATATGACCTAATGCTCTAAAAAATATGACCACATGCTCTAAAAAATATGACCACATGCTCTAAAAAATATGACCTAATGCTCGTAAAATATGACCTAATGCTCGTAAAATATGACCTAATGCTCGTAAAATATGACCTAATGCTCGTAAAATATGACCTAATGCTCGTAAAATATGACCTAATGCTCGTAAAATATGACCTATTGCTCGTAAAATATGACCTAATGCTCGTAAAATATGACCTAATGCTCGTAAAATATGACCTAATGCTCGTAAAATATGACCTAATGCTCGTAAAATATGACCTAATGCTCGTAAAATATGACCTAATGCTCGTAAAATATGACCTAATGCTCGTAAAATATGACCTAATGCTCGTAAAATATGACCTATTGCTCGTAAAATATGACCATATGCTCTAAAAAATATGACCTATTGCTCGTAAAATATGACCTAATGATCGTAAAATATGACCTAATGCTCGTAAAATATGACCTATTGCTCGTAAAATATGACCTATTGCTCGTAAAATATGACCTATTGCTCGTAAAATATGACCTAATGCTCGTAAAATATGACCTATTGCTCTAAAAAATATGACCATATGCTCTAAAAAATATGACCTTATGCTCTAAAAATATTACCTTAAGATATGATCTTATGACCTTGAAAGAACGGGAATAATATGCAGTTTAGAATATAAATTAGATTAGTTGGTGATACTTATATAAAGAAATACATTATCTTGAAGTTGTCGATTTCATATGCAATACTATCCATTGACTGTCTTCCAGTCCACGTGAATGGAATAACCACTGCCTATATTTATGTTGTCTAAGGCCCGTACTATACTAGCAGTTTCACCGCCGTGTTTTTACTGCCCTGTTTCCGCTTCTTCAATTAATCACGGTTAAATGAATGGAAAATTTGTTTTCCATTCATTTAACTGAGATTAATTGAAGACGCGTAAGCAGGGCAGTGAAAACGCGGTGGTTAAACTGCTAGTATATTATGGGCCTAATAGTTAATATTACTAATTACTAAAATCGTGAAATTGTTATTGTTAAATCACTACACTGGCATTGAGAATACAAAAAATTGATTGAAAAAAACATTGATTTAAAAATAATTATTTAATTTAAGTATATATCAAAACTATTTGATTGTGAGAATCTACATTTAAGCTAGGCACTACACTTGCTTGTTTGCAGTCCAAAGAAGAAGAATGTACACAGTTTTTTTAGAATGTCAACTATTTGTTAAATATTCGTTACGTTTAAAGGTACAAAATAGGATCAACTTATAATAGAAACGTTTATATACGTCAAAGAATAATTTAAATCTTAAAGAAGATCGGACATTTACTCTTTTTTTAAATAGATTTCAAATTGGAAGTCAAAACAAGAGGGTAGGTACAATCTTTTTCTTCAGCGTCATATTAGTGTTTTGGACAATAGTTGTGCACAGAGTATGAAGAAATTTAAAGGTATAATATATATATATATACTGAACTGAATTTTATGCAGTTTGCAGATTAATGATTCTAGACTTTAGTTCTATAATATTATGTAATAAACTCATTTTTGCCCGGAGCCTGGAGAGGACATTGAAGAATAATTAACCTGGGCTATTGGGCTTCCTATTTCACCACGAAAACTTTATAATTATTATATTTAAATTATTCAATTATATTATTTTTTCTGGATTATAATAACGTATAATGTTCAATCTTCAATTGAAATGAAAGTTTTATCGATCAAGATGGAAAAATATTTATTGCAGTCTCCCTTCAAATTAGTTTTCTATGGATGAATTTTCATAGAAAACGATCTCATTTTCTTGTATTCTTTATAAACTGTATAAATTCGATTTAAAAGTGTGGATGATTTTGAATGTGACTTATTTACATACAATGCAATAAACTATCATCCAAAATAGAGAATACAATTAATTGTAAAAAGTTTTCCTTCGAACCGGATTTGAACCAGTGACCTATGGATAGCCGTTAACATTCTACAGTCCACCGCTCTACCAACTGAGCTATCGAAGGGATGGAAACTTGATAGAAAATTTAGGTATAAATAGAGTAAGATCCTAGTTATCGGACGGTTCTAAATTTTCGTACACGCAGGTAATAAATATATTATTTAACTTTATATTTTAATTGGTATCCATGATATCTGCAGGTATTTATTATGGGTACTCGCAGGTATCATGGATACCAACTGAAGTAAAAGTTATATAATAATATATTTTTTACTTGTCCGAAAATGTGGATCTGTTCAATAATTCGGAACTCACCCTAAGTAATTTTTATTGCATTATATTGTAAAATGCTTCATTTAGATTTTAAAAAATTGTTGATTTTAGGCTATTTTGCAATTAAAATTTAAGTGATTTCTTTCCATTATTATTTATACAAATTATTCTAAATCTATAGAAGGGGTAAATTCCGAGTTATTGACAGTTCCCCATTTTTGGACACGTAAGAAAAAAAAAAAGATCTATAAACTTAATTTAATATCTTTGATATTTTAATGAATTATATACTTTTCTTAAATGATCGAAAATGTGCAACAGTCCAATAACTCGGAACTTACCCTATATTAAAATATCTTAAACCAGTAACGTCATCAAGTTATGGTGGGGACTTGGCGACCCCTTTCAATTTTCTTTGGCCCCACAATAAATTTCCCTCTGGGTAGTGCTTAACATTGGCGACATGGCAAATTAATAAAATATATACTTTACATAATCTATACTATAATAAGAGCTCCGTCTGTCTGTCTGTGTGTCACACTTTTATCAAGAAATACACATTAAAAGGAGAAACAAATCATTTGTGGCAGTATCATGACTACGCACTACAATAATATTCACACTAATTATTAAAAAAATTATATTTTGGCTTCTGAGAGACAATTTTTCTGTTTAATCAGAATATGTTTATCCATAATACATTCTTGCATTGGAATATAATTTAAATTCAATAACAGGTACTGTACTAGTAACAAAAAAAATATTGCATATAAAAATAAATAAAAAATATATACTTTACATATACCTTCCTCCTGATGATGAATAGATATCTTTCTATTCGAAAGCTTGAAAACTGAAAAAACCTTCAACGCAGAGTTTGAATAACCTCTGATAATATACTTTATATGATAATATATGAAATAAATTACAAAGTAATAAATATAATGATTATTTTACATAGTAATAAATATAATGATTATTTTACATAGTAATAAATAAAATGATTAATTTACATAGTAATAAATGAAATAAATACTTTACATAGTAATAAATAAAATGATTAATTTACATAGTAATAAATGAAATAAATACTTTACATAGTAATAAATAGAAATGATTACTTTACATAGGCTGTTTTCAATGCAATTGATAAAAATAGGGTAAAGGATCTATTACCAGGTGTGTCGTGTGATTTAAATGAACATACCTTTACAGGTTATTATAGCGAAATTTCACCCCACTGAAATATGGTAAATGTTACTTTACCCAAGTATATACAATTAAAACACATTATTGTGTATGTTGTGAACACAGAGTAGCTTTCCTGCTTCCTTTATTACATTTTTCATAATAGAGAAAACTATATTCTGCTTAATGATTTTTATATTATTTCATTCTTATTTATTATAATTGTTGATAAAATTAAACTTACGTATATTTAATAAAGGTTAATATGAGTTTGGTAAATCGAATTTAGTAGATACAGTGAATTCTATTGTTACTATTGTTCTCTCTATTGTTACTATTGTTCTCTCTATTGGTACTATTGTTCTCTCTATTGTTACTATTGTTCTCTCTATTGTTACTATTGTTCTCTCTATTGTTACTATTGTTTTCTCTATTGTTACTATAGTTCTCTCTATTGTTACTATTGTTTTCACTATTGCTACTATTGTTCTCTCTATTGTTACTATTGTTCTCTCTATTGTTACTATTGTTCTAACTATTGTTACTATTGTTCTCACTATTGTTACTATTGTTCTCTCTATTGTTACTATTGTACTCTCTATTGTTACTATTGTTCTCTCTATTGTTACTATTGTTCTCACTATTGTTACTATTGTTTTCTCTATTGTTACTATTGTTCTCACTATTGTTACTATTGTTCTCTCTATTGTTACTATTGTTCTCTCTATTGTTACTATTGTTCTCTCTATTGTTACTATTGTTCTCACTATTGTTACTATAGTTCTCACTATTGTTACTATTGTTCTCTCTATTGATACTATTGTTTTCTCTATTGTTATAATTGTTCTTCCTGTTCACGCTATTGTTACTATAGTTCTCACTATTGTTACTATTGTTCTCTCTATTGATACTATTGTTTTCTCTATTGTTATAATTGTTCTTCCTGTTCACGCTATTGTTACTATTGTCATTCTTGTTCACTGAGTCGTTAAATTAGAAGCAGACGTGAACGCTCTTCACTGTGTCAGCAGTTTCCATTAATTAATTCAGATTTTAATTGAGTGTCAAAATAGTGTTTGTTTCATTGAACCGTTATGTCACTGTTAATTCTAGTTAAACAAAAACTAACTAATACTCTTTTTGTAATTATGTTATTATATTTACTAGGGTAAGTTACGAATTATTGGAATTTTCACTTTCTCGATCATATCAAATAATTAAACAATTTAATTCGTTGGTTATTGGTATCTCCATGATACCTGCAAGTATCATTGATACCGATGGATACTAATAAAGTAATAAATAACCCTGCAGGTATCATGGATACAAACTAAATTAACGGTAGCTGTAAGTATCATGGATACTAATAAATAATTAACTCAACAGGTATCACTGTTACCAACTAAAATAACGAGTTACAATGTTTATAATTTTCCTTATATGAACGGAAGTGTGGAATGGACATTAAATCATAACTTAGCCTACTAAAACAGTTAATCTTCCCGTGCCGGGAATCGAACCCGGGCCTCGCGGGTGAGAGCCGCGTATCCTAGCCACTAGACTACACGGGATACGATAGTGAGAGTGAAATAAAGTGAGATTATTCCACAATAATATAATTTGATAACAAAACTGCTCTTCGTGATTTCTGTGTTAGGGTAAGTTTCGAGTTATCGGACGATTACACATTTTCGATCATATAAAAAATATATAATTTTATAATATATTTTGTTATTTTATTTGTGTTGAAAATGTGGAACCGTTCGATAACTCGGAACTTACCCTAGTGTTCCAATCTTCTAATTAATTGGTAAAAATTGGTAATTTAATTTTTCAATTTTTAATTTGATTCTTCTTATTTTTATGACATTTTATTAATTATGAATATTTTCCAATTAAATCCTGTATGAAATCTAAAACATTTCAAGTTGTGTAGCCAAAGTTGGATATGTGTAATTATATATTAATTATAGGTATTAGATTATGTTACGTTATATTTTTATCTCCTGTGTTCCCAATTTGACTATTTAATAATAAATCGTATTTTGAACATATATACATTTTAATTTTAAATAACAGACTATTTTGTTTAAAAAACGTTTGCTTAATCAATATCTAAATTAATTAATATTAATTAAGCAAACAATTTTTGTACAAAATGCTTTATTATTTCAAATGAAAATGTACATATGTTCAAAATACGTTTTATTAGTAAATAGGCAAAGTGAGACTACAGGAGATAAAATTTAACGTAACATAATCTAATACCTAATTAATATTTAATTACACCTATCCAACTTTAGGTACACAACTTGAAATGTTGCAGCCAGGTATAAGGTTCCCTGACATCAATTTGCACGACATTAAAAGCCTATCGCGCCTAATTAGCATTTAAATCAAGTTTAGGATCAACACCAGAAACTTGGCGAAACTTCAGAAGTGCGGCTAATTGTTCAGAAAATCAATGAATAACATAGCGAGCAGTATGGGCCTAGGTGCAAAGTGGTGGAATAACTAGGTGGTAGAAAGTGGTGAAATGACTAGGTGGTAGAAAGTGGTGGAATGACTAGGTGGTAGAAAGTGGTGAAATGACTAGGTGGTAGAAAGTGGGGAAATACGTAGGTAATGGTGAAATGAGTAGGTAAGAGTGATGATAGGCCTAGGTACAGAGTGGTGATAGGCCTAGGTACAGAGTGGTGATAGGCATAGGTACAGATTGGTGATAGACCTAAGTACAGAGTGGTGATAGGCCTAGGTACAGATTGGTGATAGACCTAAGTACAGAGTGGTGATAGGCCTAGGTATAGAGTGGTGATAGGCCCAGGTACAGAGAGGTGATAGACCTAGGTACAGAGTGATGATAGGCCTAGGTGCAGAGTGGTGATAGACCTAGGTGGTAGATAGTGGTGAGAGGCCTATGTACAGAGTGGTGAAATAGCTAGGTGCAGAGAGTGGTGAGAGTTCACCATCTTTATTTCTCCAAAGTTCTGAAATTTTCAGTTAATTCTATTACAAGTGATAAGAATTAAAAGTTAAGAACAGTTCTATAATATATGTTATTGTTCTGAAATTAAAAAAGACCCTATTCTTTCATTTATGTTTTAATTAATTACAATACTTCATATTTTATATTCATTGATTGCCCATTCTTTATATGAAGAATAATTATTGTTTAAATTAAACCTCAATATTGTGTAACCAAAAGGTAATTACTGTTATGTTCGGATCAAAATAGTTCAGTTTTCAAACTATATATACAGCATATTATTATATTCCTCGGATAGCATAAAAAAGTACAGCGGGTTCTAATGACAAAGAAGTTCATTACAGTTTAGCTAAAAATAACCATCGTGGATAATAGAGAAGAACATTTTAAATCGTCTAAATAAGTAGTTTATTATCTTGCTATTCTGGTTATAATTATTACACAATATAGGAAGATGAATTGGTTGAATTATATGCTTTTTTAAATTTCCCAAAAAGTGTAAACAAATATTGGTATTTAAAAAGTAATTAATTTCACCAAAAATGACAGAAAAATCAGCAATGCAACCATCCTTCCCCTTCCCATCGAAATTAAAAAGAATATTCCCCCGCTATAACTTTCCCCTTTTGGTTTTTTATTCTCCATAATGTTAGCGTTAACTAGTTTGCTATCTGCATCAGCCAGGCCCCAACTTGATTCCACCTGCGAAAAGTCTATAGAACAAGACATTAGCTTTTTGAGGGGGCTTTCATTTTTCAGAGAAGTGCGTCCGTCCGCAAGGGAAGGCTCGTAGGAGAAATATTGCGATCACCGGACTTATTTATGCAGACTGGCAAAATGCGCTTACTGAGGTATTTTTCGGAATAAAGTTTATTTTGGAATAGGATTTTGGAATAAGCTCTATTTTTTGATTAGAGCTATAAGGCACACTTTTTCGAAAAGGGTATATTGTTTTTGAATGAGATAATTGTTTTTAGGAATAATAATATTTGATGAAACTAATAAGTCGTTCTTTTGAACAATAGTATTATTTAGTATTATTTATATAGAAATTTAACTAATTGAAGTTTTTACAATGTCAGCTTATACAATACAAAATTATATTAACATAATCATGATAAATGTCAGCAATTATCTAAATCATAGTATATTAAATTCAATGATCATGCAAATTATTTCACTTTTCATTAATCTACTTTAAACCAACAAACATTCAGTAACCTAAAACTTCATACGAGGACAGTTTAACCCTTCAGAGCAATCGGTAATCAAATTTCAATTAGTCCACCCCTGTCGAATTTCATTAAACTTCTGGTAATCCGTTTTTGATTGCAATTTGCATTCGTTGTTAATGTTCCGAATGGTTAGATTCACATCGATCATTGGATTAAACAGATTTAGCGTCACTAGAAAAGACTGTCATATCTATGTTACTATAATTAATATAGAAATGTATATAAATGTTTACAAAATTCACAGTATAGAATTAAACATTAAGTAATTTATTACTCCAATGACAATTTGCAAAATGTATGAAATTGTTTTTCCATAATTTCCTACCATGTGAACAGGAATTTTGCAATATCTTGGTGAACACCTTGCCAATTTCTGCAGTCTGGTTAGACAGTAGTTTCTAACGTCTTATTTTCGTTACAATATAAGAAATTAAATACATAGTCCTGTATTTAAGTAACTGATGGTAAGTACTATGGTAAATATTTTAATAACTGACTGTATGTATGATAGTAAGAATTTAAGTAATTGATGGTATATTCGTGTCTTGGAATATTAAAATCAGGATGATTAATGGTCGTTATATTAGAAGTTCAGTTTTATGTATCTGCAATGAGCTTTATTCGCTATATTGTAAATACATATTATATATAACAAAGAATAATTATATAAATTTATTTTTATCGTTGTTATTTAATTTTATTTAACAAACTTTGGAAGTCAATCAGATATATAGTAGTAACAATTAGAATTGAATGGCTATATATTTTTCATTATTGTCTTTCATTTCAGTTTTTTATACATTTCCGCTACTGACTACTAAAAAACATGGAAATATAAGCTCTGAAAATGACATCAGATTGTTGATATTTTCTTTTTGACAAACTATAAAACAATTAAGTCTCTCTCCTTACTTTAATAAATATTAATATTGCATGAATTGTTAAATAAAATAAAATTCATAGCTCAGAAATTTTGAAATAGATTGAATATAAATTTTTGTATTCGAATCTAAAATATTTAGATTTTAGACTTATTTTATTTTAGAAATTTTGAAAGAGTCTTTTCTATTCAACTAGTGTTTAAAGTTTTCAAAAAGTATCATCGATAAAACTCAATAAATGTTTGCAATAAACGTGTTTTATGATTACACGTACCTATACCTAAGCTGTAATTTAGCTATAGTTTTTTTTCGATAAACTGACTTCATTGATCAGTGAACTAATTGCATTCTACATAAAATGATGTTCAGTTCATTCTGTTCAATGATGAGGTCACACGCAGAGTTCAAAGTTTACCGATTTATTCAATTTTTATTTTGAAAAATGGAGATGGAAAATCCGTGGACTTTTTGAACAGAGCAAATTAAAACGGGATAAATTTTGAAATGTTTAGAGAAAGTTAACGTAATTAAATTTTGTTAATTCTAAATAAAAATACAGATTACAGTTTTCATCAAAACTTACTGTTTATACAAATATAATAAATTAAGTATAGATAGAAAAATATTAATCTTTGAAAATACAGGTAATTCAATTAGCAACTTACAGTGATACTTTATTTTCAAAGAAAATAAGGATATCTAGACATTAATTTCATAATAATTTTTTCTTCAAATTTCTTCAAATTTGGATGATAATTAAATTTTACCTATTATTATGGAAAAAGTCCACGGACTTTCTCTCTCCATTTTTCAAATTGAAGTTTTTCAGACGAAAGTGTCCATGAAACTGAATGAATAAGTAAACTTTGAACTCTTCGTGTGACTTCATTATTGAACAGAATGAAGATAAAATTGAAATGTATCATTTCAGTCTATTCGTTTTCATATATTTTTATGCAAATGTTTTTTTTATGATATTGTAGAATTAAGGTCTATAGGAACGTTAATCTTCAAATCGCTTAAATCTCAGTTCATTATGTATTTACTTATATTAGTTATATATATGATAAAAAGTTTTTGATGTACTCAGTGTGCTTCAATAATACGAAACACTACTTTGACGCTGAAGAAAAAGAATGTACACCCTTTGTTTTGATTTTCGGTTAGAATTCTATGAACAAACATTGCATTTCCAAACATCGTTGGAGCATAGTAATACTTGTAGTGTTTTTTTTAAATTTATTTATTTGGTGTCGGCTACTGAAAAAGAATAGGGAAAAAAATACAAAGTTTACATAAATTATAATATATTGCTTTTATTAAAGTTTTATATGCATTTCATCTAAAAAGTACATCAGTATATTCAAAAAAATTTTTATTCGTAAAGTAATTTTAACACATCGTTCAGTTACACCAATATTAATACCACATATTTTTACAGTAAATATGACGAGTTTTCAATTTTATAATATTTTCAATATTTCAATATCATAATATTTCCTAATATTTTCACTATTATAATATTTTCGAGTTTTCAATATTTCAATGTAGCTTAACACATTAAGAAATGCACACTTTCCCGTTAAGATAAAAATAGAAGAGTTAAAATATCGGTTCTAGGTGAATTCCCCCGTTGAAAGTTCCACCACGGAAAGTTCCACCAGGAAAGTTTCACCGATGGAAAGTTCCACAACGGAATATTCCACCGCCGGAAAATTACGCGGGTGAACTTTCCGCGGTGGAATTTACCAGCCACGAAAATATCATATGAATACACCTTACATAGCCAATATTACCTGTCACTTTTTTTATTTATTTATTCAATAAAGAATAGATTATCATTCATTTACCACAAAATAGTCGAGAAGTCTGCCTTTGTTATACAGCTTGCCATAAACATATTAAAATTTCCTATGATTTTTAAGAAGCGGACACCAAATAAAAAAACACACGATGGGTATTATTAGGATTGATAATAAACCCATTAATTTTAACAGGAAATTACACTAATTTTAGTAAATTTGGTATTTTCTCTTGATTAGGATAGAAATTGCTTTCATGATCGGAAAGTGTTCATATATCTCAATAACCGTGAGTTAATTTCTCGATTGCAGTGGTAGATATTGTCCCAACATTATCCCAACATTGTGCTAGTTGTTGTCTCTAGCAATTGTGTGGCGTAACGAGACTAAATGAAGTCATTTGATAGACTAATCACTGCTGGTATTCCTCATTTCGACTGACGTGGTATATAACTACCTTTACTAGTTACCTACCTTTAATAGTTACCTACCTTTACTAGTTACCTACCTTTATTAGTTACCTACCTTTACTAGTTACCTACCTTTACTAGTTACCTACCTTTACTAGTTACCTACCTTTACTAGTTACCTACCTTTAATAGTTACCTACCTTTACTAGTTACCTACCTTTAATAGTTACCTACCTTTAATAGTTACCTACCTTTAATAGTTACCTACCTTTAATAGTTACCTACCTTTAATAGTTACCTACCTTTACTAGTTACCTACCTTTACTAGTTACCTACCTTTACTAGTTACCTACCTTTACTAGTTACCTACCTTTACTAGTTACCTACCTTTAATAGTTACCTACCTTTAATAGTTACCTACCTTTACTAGTTACCTACCTTTACTAGTTACCAACACTTACTAGTTACCTACCTTTATTAGTTACCAACACTTACTAGTTACCTACCTTTATTAGTTACCAACACTTACTAGTTACCTACTTTTAATAGTTACCAACACTTACTAGTTACCTACTTTTACTAGTTACCAACACTTACTAGTTACCTACTTTTACTAGTTACCAACACTTACTAGTTACCTACTTTTACTAGTTACCAACACTTACTAGTTACCTACTTTTACTAGTTACCAACACTTACTAGTTACCTACTTTTACTAGTTACCAACACTTACTAGTTACCTACTTTTACTAGTTACCAACTCTTATTAGTTACCTACCTTTACTAGTTACCACCTACATAGTCATCTGAGATTTGGGAACAGTGGAGATGTGGATTGTGAGGACAAGTTTTAATTTTTTCTAATAAATTCATAAGTTTTAATAATAATTTTGCTATATTTATTTCAATTCCAAGATGTTTTGAGAAGAGAATAAATTTACAAACAAATTGAAGAAACATTATTTAAATCAAAACTGTTTTCACTTTTATCCATAATTATTTTCACGCCACTTTATTAATCTCTCTTAATTAGGGTTGTGACAATGTGCTTTTAAAATCATAGATCCAGAAAATATTATAGACGGAGAGAATTAAAGAGTATTGA
Source organism: Caprella mutica (assembly GCA_947561585.1). NCBI lineage: Eukaryota > Metazoa > Arthropoda > Malacostraca > Amphipoda > Caprellidae > Caprella > Caprella mutica. The sequence goes on along the minus strand of CANNZV010000214.1, from coordinate 45,943 downwards.
ATGGTTCTACACCAGCGGTATATAGTATTCGATACCATTTCATTTCGTCTGTGATATTCTTAAGATCTATGATTTAAAAGGCATATTGTCTTAACCCTACTCATAAATCTGTAAAATCTTGTACCTACAAATTAAATTAAGGATCTGTTCCTGCATTATTTTCCCCTTAAATATTCACTGAAAGTAATACCAAGAGGATATTTTTCAGTGCTTGCATTTTCTCGTTAGTTTCCGCACTTTGTACTCAGTTCAAACTGTGAATTCTTACGGCAACTCCCAAGTGGAGGGAGAAGCTTTCAACCTTCTGAGAATTCTGTGACTTTTCTTCCTCTCCCGGGAGTCAATTATGGAAATAAATTGCAGCTACAAATGTAGGTTTTATTTTAGACACTCTTTTTTTTAAGCTGTAGATTAGATTATCGAAATATAGTTAACAGAATCGGTTCTCGGTGATAATCTAGAATCTGCTTTAATCTGGTACTAGGAATGTAGTTTGTTTTTAGTAAAGCTTTTGTGCAATATTTTAACCTTCATGTCTTCTAAATGATGTTTTTTTTTGTGTTTTGTTAAATACTTTCCAAAAACAACCGGGTGAACAATTGTACATGTTTTCATATATTAGAGCATTAGTTGAGCACTATTGTGTATTGTGATTTATTTTATGAAAAAAAATCATTTTTTATTGTTTAAAGTATTCTTCTCTGCCGAAAAAACTCAAATTTAACCTTTCAGATAGGCAAATGTACTCCAGAAATGCATGACTCCCAGGTTGTGAAATCCTTGTTTAAAAGCTAACAATCTAACAGTTATCAATGTGATAAAGTTGGCTTTTCCAAATCAAATCTATAAATGATTAACGTGGGTGTTCCACAGGGAAGTGTCTTTGGCCCCCTGTTCTTTTTGTTGTACATCACGCGATACCAGTTTAACTATTTCGCTGATGACACCACATTTCGAAGTCACTGTTATTCTGATCTGGTAAGAGAGACCAATGTGGTGGTCGGTAGATTAAATGATTGGAACCAAACAATAGATTTTCAGAAAATACAAACAAAACAATAGCACTTATCGTTTCTTGAATGAAATTGAAACTCCCTCTTTAATTATTTTAAACGATTCTTCTGAGCACTTCGCTGATTCTATAAAATATTTAGGTGTGCAAATTGATCGAAGATTTAGTTTTCTAACCATGTTTATAAAAATTTCATTGAAATTCATCACAACTGTTGATGTTCTCATTCGCATTCGGGATCTTATTCCTGAAGCTATAGTCTGATATCACTCTATTACTCACTTTTCTATACATATATCTTATATATTGTAATATTTTAATTATTTCTCATAATTATCCCGCTCATTAAACCCCTCTGATTGATTGCACTAAAATACTACAGTTTGAGGAATCAACATTAAAGTATTATATACCAAAGAGTATCGCTAATTGTATTAATTACCTCTGTATGGTGCTCATAAGTTAAAATTAGTGCTAACATAATATTCAGTAGATATCCATTACATCTAAGGAGCGTTACTGTACTACCTTCAAGGCTTCTACATTGTCTTCTCTAGATCGTAATGAATACCTCTCTGTCCTTATTCTTCTGAATGTCAAAACAATTAACCTTCTATCGATCTAGTTATCATATTCAGACACATAAAATAAGTATGAAAACCTGTTTGCTGAACAATAAAGGGATAAACAGACTTCATTGTTGCTAGCCTGCGGTTACATAGGTACCTAGTCTACATCACTGTGTCGTCATGAAAGCAATACTACATTTAATATACCTAAGCAACAAATTGCTGCAAAGAAAACTGTACAGATTAATCATTTACAGTACATCTAATAATCTGAAACAATGATTACTAATTAGTTAGAGATTTTTATCTCTTAAAGTTTCGATATCAGTGTGTTGCTATTATGACGTCACGTACAATACATCCCATATTGTCTCCACCGATTATATTCTGTAGGCTGATCTTAGGTAAGGCGCTCAGTGGTCATCAAACTGCAGTGAAGTTAAAAGCTATTCACTGAAAGCTAGTAAAGTAAAGAAGCCAAGTCTCACTATACACAATAAAGAAGTATGTTTATATGCATTAATACATGTTAATATTAACAAGAATTCAACCAGTGATGTCACAGAACTGATGCAGAAATTTCCTCATGATTTTACAGTTATTGAAGAGTTCTATAAAAAATAACAGAAGATTTAACAAAACAAATCATGAAAATACTTTATAATATTAAAAATTCATTATTTTCCAAATTACTATTGAAATATCATTGATGTCTTCTAATTGGGATGCCTAAATAATCAGTCCTATTCTGTATACGGTAACTTTACCAGCCCTATAAAATGTTGTTACTTCCCTATTCTGTATACTGTGCCTTTACCAGCCCTATAAGATGTTGTTACTTCCCTATTCTGTATACTGTGCCTTTACCAGCCCTATAAGATGTTGTTACTTCCCTATTCTGTATACTGTGCCTTTACCAGCCCTATAAGATGTTGTTACTTCCCTATTCTGTATACTGTGTCTTTACCAGCCCTATACGATGTTGTTACTTCCCTATTCTGTATACTGTGCCTTTACCAGCCCTATAAAATATTGTTACTTCCCTATCCTGTATACGGTACCTTTACCAGCCCTATAAGATGTTGTTACTTCCCTATTCTGTATACTGTGTCTTTACCAGCCCTATACGATGTTGTTACTTCCCTATTCTGTATACTGTGCCTTTACCAGCCCTATAAGATGTTGTTACTTCCCTATTCTGTATACTGTGCTTTTACCAGCCCTATAAGATGTTGTTACTTCCCTATTCTGTATACTGTGCCTTTACCAGCCCTATAAGATGTTGTTACTTCCCTATTCTGTATACTGTGCCTTTACCAGCCCTATAAGATGTTGTTACTTCCCTATTCTGTATACTGTGCCTTTACCAGCCCTACAAGATGTTGTTACTTCCCTATTCTGTGTATTGTGCCTTTACCAGCCCTATAAGATGTTGTTACTTCCCTATTCTGTATATTGTGTCTTTACCAGCCTATAATATGACGCCATCTTGAATTTATATTGTGGTGTTATACTTATCTTCGATTAATGTACCCATGATACCTTCTAACAAAAGTATTTAACGATTAATTTTTCTTTCAACAATGAATTCTTCTTCTTCTAATAATAAATTATGCTAAATATTTAATTGTTTTTTCAACATTTAATTCATTTTCCAATTAATATGAAAAACGATTAAGGGGACCGTCTCCCTCAAATCTGAAAAATATTGATTTTTTGCATAAAATGATGTCTTATAGTCTGCCCGATAACGTGTTAAAAATAGTAGAGCTGAAAAAATCTAGAAGTGCTTCAAAAACAGATGGACAATATTGCAAATTATATCTGTCAAAATACTTATCAGCACAGGTATTGAGGGTTTATTTGGATCTCACATCAAATGATTTTTCAACTAAATGCATTACTATAAGATGACACAACACCCACACAAGAGTCTCCACAGTGAGTTAAGGAACTAGAACTATTTGAGTAGGATAATTTATTTCCTGAAAAAATCAGTATATTTGCTCTCATGAAAAGTTCATTTTTTCGACTTCAAAGGGCATTAACTCTTTCAATTTTTGAGCTAGAGACATGGGGTTAGTTTCATTTTCTTCATTAATGAATTGCTCACAAAGTAACTAGTGCCATTTTTACTAATTTTAGGTATAATGAGGTATAATGAGATATATGAAAAAAAATCAATGTTTTTGAAAAAATATTAGAAAAACTCTTTTACAATTTTTCTAAGTTGAATTTGAAAAAATGCTCTGTAACTTTGTAGACAACTAAATTATGAACAAGATGAAATCAACCGGTATCTAGCTCGAAAATTGTTTGAGTTGATACTTTTTGAAAGTACTGTCCCTAATTGTGTTTTTTTGGGGTAAAGGGGGCAAAGTTGAAAAAAAAATTCTAAATAAAAAAAATCCATTTAAATAGTTGCATTAACCCTGAAAATTTCAAATTTGTTTATTAATTAATGAAGTATTTTTAGTTTTGGAAGACGGTCTCCTTAACAGACACTTTCCCCCAAAATGATATATATTCTAATTTATGCTGTGGTGTTATACTTAAGAATATTTAACGATACTTTTTTTTCAACATTTAATTTATTTTCAAATTATTATGAGAAATTTTCAATGGACAATTTCTTTCAAAATGGTATATTTTCTAATAAATATTGACTTGAAATCAACTTACTATGAAACAAGCGATATAATTTTCATTTTATTTTTCCGAAGTTTAAAATTATCTCGACCCCTATAACACTGTTCAATGACTTGACGATAAAAACAACAGGCTTAAGATGGTACCCCTTCAAAAATATATTAATTTGTCAACATATATGTATTCTTTACTAACCTCATTACCCAGAAAGAAAATTGTAGTGGGACCAAATACTAATGAATTGGGCCCTTTTTCATAAGCATCCTATCTACTATTGTGTTATTTTATATAATATACTAAATTTGCGTGTGTTTTTAGTTTAAAATTTTTGGAAAATAATTATTTATGCACACAGTAATGAATTTTTCCATTTTTTCAGAAAACTGAGTAATTTGTATCGGCAGATAAAAAAATATGAATTTTCATACATTTGTATACTTTATTCTAATATTTTGTACATCAAAATTTGGTGAATCGTATATTCAGTGCGAAGATCGTCGTCCATATTCGAATTACGGATTGGATCCAAAGCTAGCGGACATCTTCAAGGATGAAAGACCTGAAGAGAAGAGACCCATATTTGAAGAATGCATAGACAATGCACTTGCTCCCAATATACATGAGACTGAATTTCCCGTTCGTATATATGGCGACACTGCTGATGGAGTTTTGGTGAAGAATTTCTATCAGTATGCCAAAGAGATGCAGTCGCATATCAATTTCACCAGTGATGAAGACCGAAATTATTGCCAAGAAGATGTAATAGATGAATATGATATGTACCATCTAAAAGGAGGAAGATCAATTTGGGTGTACAAGAATTTTCGTGCTAGTGAAAAAGTCGAAATAAATCCTGCCATACCTGGAAAATTCACAAGAGAATTTTTAGAGTCACTCCTCAGACTTATGAAAGAATCAGCCAATCCAGATTCAAGTGAGGCACAAGCGGCTGTTCAGAATTTCCACGATAAATTTGGCACACATTACACGAAATCTTTTGAGGTTGGTTCTTATAGAGCTATAGATGTTCAACTTATGAATCCTCTCGATGAAGACACTCAATACATATTCAAAAGTATGGCACAAGGGGATTCTTCCTTCTATTACCGAGAGAAATCCATGCGAAATGATTTTGTCAGATCAATGAGGAGGGTTACAAAGGGAGCATATCCAAGTGATAGATTCAACGAACCAACAACATTAGAGATTCAGAAAATTGGAACTCTTCTTCAACAACCATGGGTGAAGAATGTTGAAATATCTGAAAGACTTAAACATTCATATCCTGGTGTGACCGCTTTAGATTCTTCAGTAATTCTAGATTTGCTGAATAGGCACGGATGGGGAAGAACTCAACGATGCGGTGAAGGTAATTTATTTGAAAAGGAATAATTAATTATGTTCACATCGACCAATAATTAATACGACCAGCTGTCTATGAAAAATATATTGACTGGTTATAGTTGACTATTTCAATTTTGATACATGAAATGAAGATAATATAATTACCCCGTAAAAAATACTGCAATTAGATCAAGGCTTCAAAATTCAAAGATTGAAATATTTCCTCAGAATTTAACAATTTTAATTTCGAGTCAAATGTCAATGACCAATTTATTTGCAATTAGTATTTTAATTATCTTTGCAATTTACCGATCAATAGGTACAAAGGCTATGATTATGAACACATAATATCATTACAAAATTAATTTTGTCTGTCCTAATTTAAAATCAACACCAAAAATTCACCAGGACTCCTCTGTATTAATGTCTATTTACTGCCCACTTGGAAGTTTGTGAAGAAATATGTTCTTATTTCGCAGGTAAATCTGATTCTCAGGAAACTTGCACTAAGAAAATTACTGTACCAAATTGTGGACCAACAGCTGCTCTTCCGAACACACTTTACTCATACATGAAGAACTACTTTGGTAAATACAGATAGTATTGTTGATTTATCGTACAATGATAGATTTAAAAGTAGTGGTCGTTCTTAAATTCCAAATTCATTTTCAGATGGTCTCATAATAACGGGGGGACGAACTTTGAATTCCACTTTGAAGAAAGTTACCACAATAGGAATTCCTAACCTGCCAGATTTACCTGAGCCTATGTACGGTCACACAATTTTCGGAACTGACCCTGGTTCGTTCGCACAAGTTGGGGGAGATAGTGGAGTTAACGAAATTGACACGACTGGTACAAACATGGAATACACAATGTATCCAGAATTGGGCTTACGAGGATTCAAGTACCATACTAGTACAAATTTAGATGGTGTAAGACCAATGCATGTTATGGATGGTGTATCCTTAAGAATAGGTCCATCTGGATCTACTGAAACACACAGCCTTCCTTTCAATGTAACAAACGGACATTGTGCTGTCGATAATGGTAAACACGTTTTCTACATCGGTGTTGGGGAAAGGAAGAATGAAATTTGGGTTAATTTTGAGAGTCTTAAAAGGGGGTCTAGAAATAAAATCAAAATAATCAACGTATTATCCAATGGCCGCAGAGATCATAAGTGTCTTTGGACCGGTACTAAGATTTTTGTAACTGGAGGCAACATTGGAACCGAAACAAATCCCCAAATGGTAGACACGGTGGACATCATCGATACAGTGACAGGATCCGTGACTAAGGGGGCTAAGTTAAGAACAAAAAGGGCTTTCCATGGAATAATCGTATGGGAGGGACGTCCAACCGTATTCGGAGGTTTGGTTGATGGTGGAGATGGCCAGGCTCTTGCGTCAACGTCCGAGTACTATGAAGAAGAAACTAATACTTGGAAAGAATTACTAAATTATCCTTTCGGAAACCATGGTCATTCTTTTGCCTATGTTCAATTCTATTCTGGTTATTAGAAGCTAGGCTATTATTATTAAATATATTTCTGATATATCTTTGTTCCTGATACTGCATTCGTAGGGATCTGTAATCACCAGCTTAAACGAATATTCTATCAGTTGAATAATTTTGATTATGAGGATTAACGGGTTTTCCATAGAAATTGATTGTTGAATCTATAGAATAATCTAATTTCGTCAAAGTAACACAAATAATTTTGATGGATTTTTTCTTCGGTTACTTTTATCAAGTATTATTTTTGTTTTAGATTTTGAAGTTTTTAAAAAAATCCACTTTCAAGTGTTTTGAATTGGTTTATTTGCTTTTTTCCAGCTATTTTGATTCAAATTTCTGAAACTTTTCAATTTGTTATTTGTTTGACTTTTTTTAAATTTCTAGGGATTTCTCTAATTTACGAGTATTTAAAATTTTCGATTTTCGTTAAATTTTATGATTTTGGCATTCTACGAATATTTTCAAATTTGTGAGTTTTATTTTTTATTTTTTTAAATTTCGTTTTTTGAACTATTTAGAGTTTTTAAAAAAAATATTTTTTGAGTTCTATAAAATTTTGATTTTTATTATTTTTATACAATTTTTTTGAGTTCTAAATCAAATTAAATAACATATCGATTTATCGTACAGTCAATGTTAGATTTTAATTCTATAGACCTTTAAAAATACCATATCATTAACAATATCAATTTTTACGATTTTCTTATATGTATCTGTAGTAGGTAATATTAAATATTAGGTATCCTGATCAATAGAGTGTAATGGTCAGGAAGAGTGTCCTTTAATGTTTTCTATTCACAAGCATTCGAATTGAAACCAGAGAATTAGGTAGGTAATAACACCTTAAGAATCGTAAATGCCTAGGTTCTTCTCAATATTTCACAAACATCGATCAATATTGTTCTCTAAATAAGTAGAAACTATTATCAGCAATAATTAACCTTTGTACCTCATCAATTCTCAAATAGTTAGAAATATTGTATGTCCACTATTAAGTGAGAGACCTAAGATCTCCTTCCTTTCAACACGCTACTTCGTGCAACATTGCTTATATACAATACGAGTCAAAAAAATGTGAGTACAAAATTGATATCACCATAACTTTAACAAGAACCATCGTGAATCTTCGTGTGGTTTCATTTGCAGTTTTTTAGCAGCTATAACAACATTTTTCATTTGTTTCTATATTCGTAATAGTTTCACTAAAGAGTGGTCATAAGTATAGGGTGGTGAAATTGCTCTTGACCAAGCTTATTACAAAACATATTTATCAATAGAAGTCGGCTTTATCGCCGAAAATTAGCTTGATTTTAAGAACCCTTGTGTTGAATCAGCGCATAATTACGAAACTAAGACAGATTTATGGAGAAACTATAATCGAGTGGATGCAAGATGATACCCTAGTACACAGAACACTGGTCAAAGAACGACTGGGGGATGTTTTTGAACACCATGTAATTGACAAGGGTCATGCCATTGAATTGCCTCCGAAGAGCCCATATTTGAATGGTTGTGGTTATTTCTTGTAAAGTTATTTATTTATTTGTAATATGAAAACTCCTTCCCGCCTAATATTCTGGATATATTAATATAATGATAACGCATAGTTTGAATTTCTTGAATGCTTATTCTGATATGATCAAAAGATCAATAAAAGCAGTTAGAAATTGGGCACAAAAATGTGTTGAGAAAAATGGGATACAATGATTTTTTTTTGGTAAACAATATTTTACTTTAAATTTTAATAATATGCAATTGTTTCTTAATTATAACTAAGTAAATACTGTGACTGAGTAAACAAACCCAGTTTGATAAACTTTATGAACTACATATCTGACGACAGAGCGATTTCACCACCCTCCACTTATGACCACCACCCTGTAGAAAAACTATTAACCCTATTGAGTTTGACTATCAAAATTAACGGGAAGGTTTGAGTATGTGTTGAAAACAAATTTGTTATATATAAACCTACGGTACTGTATTTTTTACAGATTGTTAGCATATATACTTAACTAATGTGTATTAAATTACAAGTAAAAATATTGAACATATAAGGAGAAATAAATACATAGGTATATAAGACATTGGCAACTGATAGAGCAGAGCTATGATTAGGTGGAGTGTGACCAAATCACAGCTCACGCATGAGCCTGTTCTCCATTAAAGCGTGGATGAAATTCTGTTGAGTGGTTAGCTAGCTGTATTTCTACGTTGTCACATGTCACCACAGTAAAATTAACTTTCTAATTTACGTGATTTACGTTGATTTACGTCGATACGTAAATATTTTTAAACTTTTAAATACAAAAATATAATTAGTATTTATGTAGGAAAAATTCAAGAAAGGTCGGCAAATCTAAAGGAATGACATGAAAGATATAAAGTAATTAAAAAATGATGTGCCTAGAAAACACACCTCAAACTCATTAGAGTTAAGAATATATAAACAAACGATAAATGTGAATGTAGCTGGTAAAAATTTGTATTAACCAATGAAAACTACTCGAAGATAAGATGGTTCTTGCTAAAGTTATGGCAATTTTAATATCGTACCAGCTTTTCTTGACTCAAAATGTATACATAAAAAATACATTTCAAATTAAGAAATCATTTGCACATGGTTGAAATAATTTTTTGGAAAATAATTATTCATGCACACAGTAATCAATTAATTCTATTTTTTCAGATAGCTTAGTAATTGGTATCAGAAAATAACAGAAAAGATGAATTTTCATACATTTGTATGCTTTATTCTAATATTTAGTACATCAAAATTTTGTGAATCGTATATTCAGTGCAAAAATCATCATCAATATTCGAATTACGGATTGGATCCAAACCTAGCGGACATCTTCAAAAATGAAAGACTTGAAAAGAAGAGACCCATATTTGAAGAATGCATAGACAATGCACTTGCTCCCAATATTCAAGAGACCGAATTTCCCGTTCGTATATATGGCGACACTGCTGATGGAGTTTTGGTGAAAAATGTCTATCAGTATGCCAAAGAGATGCAGTCTCATATCAATTTCACAAGTGAGGAAGATATAAATTATTGTCAAGAAGATGCAATAGATGACAGTGAAACAAACCATCTAAAAGAAGGAAAATCAATTTGGGTGTACAAGAACTTCCGTGCTAGTGAGAAAGTAGAAATAAATCCTGCCATACCTGGAAAACTCACAAGAGAATTTTTAGAGTCCCTCCTCAGACTTATGAAAGAATCAGCCAATCCAGATTCAAGTGAGGCACAAGCGGCTGTTCAGAATTTCCACGATAAATTTGGCACACATTACACGAAATCCTTTGAGGTCGGCTCATATGTGGCTATAGATGTTCTACTACTGAATCCTCTTGATATAAACACCCAAAGTAGACTCTCAAGTATGGTAGAACACGGTCTTCCTTCTACATTCTCTTACCTACAGGATTCAAGTCCTAATTCTTTTGCCAGATCTAAGAGGATGGTCATAAGGGGAGAATATCCATCAGATAGATTCAACGAACCAATAACATTGGAGATTCAAAAAATCGAAACTCTTCTTAAACAACCATGGGTGATGAATGTTGAAATATCTGAGAGATTTAAACAATCATATCCTAGTGTGACCGCTTTTGATGGTTCAGTAATTCTAGATTTGCTGAAGAGGCACGGATGGGGAAGAACCCAACGATGCGGTGAAGGTAATTTCTTTGCTTATGCTTAGGTCGACCAATAGTTAGTATTACCAGCTGTCAACTAAAAATATATTGATTGCTCATAGTTGACTATTTTAATTTTCACATATGAAAAGAAGATTTTTGGATTTCCATATAATAACTTCATAAATAAAACTTTTCTGTAATGTTTCTAACTTCATAGATTGAAATATACTACCTTTGGATATTAACAATTTTATTTCGAGTCAAATATAAACGACAAATTTATTTGTAATTAGTACTTTAATTACCTTGGTAATTAATTATTAAAGATGTAAATGATTGATAAGCATAAAGGCTATGATTATGAACACATAATATCAATACAGAATTAATTTAGTCTGTTCAAATTTGATAACCAATACCAAAAGTTCACAAGAACACCTCTGTATCCTTAACTATTTACTGCCCATTTGGAAGTTTGTGAAAAAATATGTTCTTATTTCACAGGCAAATCTGATTCTCAGAAAACTTGCTGTAAGCAAAATACTGTACCAAATTGTGGACCATCAGCTGCTCTTCCGAACACACCCTACTCCAACATGAAGAACTACTTTGGTAAATACAGAATCATTGTTGGATTACTGTACAATTGATAAGGTTTAAAAGTAGTGGTCGTTTTCGAATTCTAAATTCTTTTCCAGATGGTCTCATAATAACGGGGGGACGAACTTTGAATTCCACTTTGAAGAAAGTTACCACCATAGGAATTCCCAAACTGCCAGATTTACCTGAGCCTACGTACGGTCACACGATTTTCGGAACTGACCCTGGTTCGTTTGCACAAGTTGGGGGAGATTTACCTGAGCCTATTTACGGTCCCACAATTATCGGAACTCTCCCTGGTTCGTTTGCACATGTTGGCGGAGATAGTGGAGGTATTGGAATCGACACGACAGGTAGAGAACGGCAATGGACTACTTTTCAAGGTTGGGGATTTCGTGGAATGAAGTACCATACTAGTACAAATTTAGATGGTGTAAGTCCAATGCATGTTATGGATGGTGTATCCTTAAAAACAGGTCCATCTGGATCTACTGAAACATACAACCTTCCTTTCAATGTAACTAAAGGACATTGTGCTGTCGATAATGGTAAACACGTTTTCTACATCGGTGTGGGGGAAAAGAAGAATGAAATTTGGGTTAATTTTGAGAGTATAAACTTCCGTTACTTAATGACTAATTTCAAAATAATCAACGTATTATCTCATGGCCGCAGAGATCATAGGTGTCTTTGGACCGGTTCCAAGATTTTTGTAACTGGAGGCAACATTGGAACCGAAACAAATCCCCAAATGGTAGACACGGTGGACATCATCGATACAATGACAGGATCCGTGACTAAGGGGGCTAAGTTAAGAACAAAAAGGGCTTTCCATGGAATTATCGTATGGGAGGGACGTCCAACCGTATTCGGAGGTTTGGTTGACAGTGGGAATGGTCAGGCTCTTGCGTCAACGTCCGAGTACTATGTTGAAGAAACTAATACTTGGAGAGAACTACCAAATGATCCTTTCGGAAACCATGGTCATTCTTTTGCCTATGTTCAATTCTATTCTGGTTATAGGAAACCAAGCTTCTATTATTAGATATATATTTGACGTATATTTGTTCCTGATACTGCATTTGTAGTGATCTGTAATGACAAGCTTAAACGAATATTATCTCAATTTGAAATTTATAGGTTCAACTGATATATATAATATAAATTCAACTGATAATTAAATTTACTAAATAATTTAAATCCTTCAAAGTAATTCAAGTTATTTTGATGTGTTATTCTTTTAAATTTTGAGTTTTCCTAGTTTTTGGGGGTTTTCAAGTTTTTTTGTGTTGTGGGTTTTTCGATTTTTTTTTGGGGGGGGGGGGGGTTCAGTTTTTAAGTTAAAAAAAATATAAGTTTTTTTTTTCTCAAGTTATCAAATCTTCCAAGTTATTCACAAATTTTGAGATTATTAATTTTATTTTTTTTTAGTTTTTAAATTTTAATCTTTGAGAATTCTTCGATTTATTTGTTCAGTTTATATTTTTTTGAGTTTTTTAATTTTTTTTCAGTCTAATCTAATATTTCAAATTATTCGATTTTATTATAATTTTTTTTCCGAGTTATCTTTCAAGTTTTTTAAAGACCACATTGAGTTTATCAAAAATCTTGATCATTATAAATAATATAAGTTTTTTTTTGAGTTGGTTGAATTGTGTGTGTGTGTGTTTTTGAGTTTTATAAAAAAAAGCCTTTTTCAGCATGATCTTTATCTGACATATCTTAGTTCCTTTTACTGCATTCGTAGTGATCTGCAATTACCTGCTCAAATAAATATTCTATCAATTGAATCGTTTGCATGTAACTTAAATTAAATGATTCTAAAATATATTTATAGTACACTCAATGTTAGATTTTCATTATCCATATCTTTAAAAATATCATGTCATTAACATTATCTTTTTTACGATTTTCTTATATGTGTATGTAGTGAGTAATATTAAATAATATGCAACCTGATGAAAGTAGTGTAATGGTCAGAAACTGTTTTTTAAATGTTTTCTATTCACAAGTATTCGAATTGAACTCAGAGAATTAGATAAGTAACAACAACACCTTAGGAATCAGAAATGCCTAGGTACTTCTCAATATTTCACAAACATCGATCGAAATTGTTTTCAAATTAAGTAGAAACTATTAACAGCAATGTTATTAACTTTGTACCTCATTAATTGTCAAATAGCTAACAATATTGCTTGAGTTCGAATCTCATTTCTTTCAACACACTACTTCGTGCAACATCTTTAGCATTAATATTAGATATTTGTTTGATATTTTCTATGTGTTGTCTATTATATTGTGTTAGATAAGTAATATTCAGACTCTTTAATGTTATTCTTTGCGTACTTTGAATTTATGATTATTATTATGATACAGTTAATTGCTCAATTAGGGTTATATCTACGTTTCTGTGAAATGTATTTATACAGGCCTCGACTCTACAACTCACGCACTCTACACTCACTCGCACATCCGACTCTATCACATGCAAAATTATTAAAAATCTTATTAACTTTCATTCTCGTGAAAATAATCAATGTAGCTACTAAATTTTATTCCACCTACACAATGTAATTTTAATTGAAACTAAACTATTTTAGCGGTAACTCAAGATAAAGATATTATCATTGCTTGATAAATTTAGTTGACATAAAATAAATTAATTTAAACAGAGGGTTGGTAGTTTATTTCAAGAAGCGATTTTTTAAACTTTCTTTGAATGATTATTGATATAATAATTGATTGTGCAATTTTAATTCTATTCGAAGCCGATCTTGAATTCATATGAAATTTCAAGATCGGCTTCGGAACCAAATGCCAATTCAGCGAATTTTTTTTTTACTAACCAATCTATGTAAAGAAAAGAATACTAGTTTTCGGTCTATCATATTGACGAAATTAATCGAATTTTGAAGTCAATAGTATTTCATTAATTGACGTCACGTGATTAGGTTCATTGAAAATCTTCACTACTGCCGGTGAAGTTTAAATTAATATTGAATCTGACATGTAGTATCAGTCCTAGAACCGTATAAGGTGCTGAATCATACTGAACACTATAACTATCAATCAAGTAATCTCTAAACTTTTCCTCGAAGCTGCTTACCATATATTATTTAAAATATACATTTATCTGCAAAATATATTGTAATATCATACATAATTCGTGAGGTTTTGGTGGGGTCATAGAAGATTAAGTGGGGCTTCCAAATCTTCTAAATGGAAATGGTCATAACTTTTTTCTGGACAACTGATGATTCGGATTCTTCACCAATAATGGGGTAAATGCTGTGTCATCGGACTGTTCCACATTTTCGATCCTATAATAAATTACTTATTTTTTATTTTTAACAGTATCCATCCATGTTACATCCATGATACATGCAGATATAATGGATACCTAGAGTGGTGTCGATCGTATGATGGAGGTTAATTCCGGGGTTTCCTTTTCTTTTCATTCATTTTATTCTAATTATTTTCATTATATCTAATATTAAAAGTTTCTTTCATTTACTTGGTATCGTGGCAATTAATTCTTTCCAAGTGCGGTCACGAATTCACTGTTTGTTCAAAGACAAAAATAACTGTCAACAACAAAGTCTACTAGTCAAATAAATAAATAATCAATTCATCTTCACTTAATTAATTAGTATCAAATGAAACACTATATAGAAAGTTTAAATTAAACACACGTACACAGTTTAAATTATGTGTACTCGAATTAAATAATAAATCAGACAAAGGCTCAATGAATAACATTATATTAACATTTGTCTAAAAATCAATTAACTTACAAAATGGGTCAAAATTTGCAGTCTAGGAAAGTTGGTAAAAAAGTGTATATTATTATTTTGATTTAGAATATTTTTAAATATATCAATAGGTGTAAATATTCCACATGTTTTTTCTAACTTAAGAAAAGACTTAAGAAATATATTTAAAATCCATCCCACCGTTTCTTCGTCGTAATTCCCCCCTTGAATCACTCATAATTTTCCATTTCCAGATCTCCTTTGAAGGCTGTATTATTTTTGGCAACTGGTGTTTTGTTTTTCAGTCTGCAGTGACTTTTGCTGAATAGTTTGAGTCGTCTTCTCTCATCATCATCTTAGACGTCGTAAAAGACGTCACTTTTCAGTCGTTCTTCGGTTTTATCGCCGCTGGAAGCTGAAGAAAATTGCTTTTCACCGCTAATGAGAATTGTTATGTTTTTTTTTATTTAATATTGAATTTTTAAATTTAAAGATCTATTATTTCTTTATTCATTTATATTCTTGGCTTTTTTAATTTAAAAATCAGATTATATTTATTTTATTTCCTATTTTTTCCTTTTTCCAATTAAAAATACGGTTAAGTTCTGTTGTGTCTAAAGGGCCGTACACACGTAGGGTTTTTTTAAGTCTTTGTACCAGACTTTTTGCTATGCTCCTCCTACTTTTTCCACAAGAATATGAAGTAAAAAACGATATAAATATTATTTGTATCATTGATACCAACTGAAATAAATAATAGCTATATCGGTTTTTCTTATATTCTCGTGGAAAAAGTAGGAGGAGCTTAGCAAAAAGTCTGGTGGAAAGACTTAAAAAACCCTACGTGTGTACGGCCACTAAATTTGTATTCACGTTAGTTACCCATTTCAATTGATTAATTTATAGATTCAAATGTGACTCCATTCAATTCAATGTTTCAATAATTATTATGCTTTCATTTTATTATTATTTATTTATTTTGTTTTCTCTTAGTCATTAAATTTTAAGTTAATTACCTATAAAATCCTACTCTGAGATTGATAAAAAAAAATACATTTTGTTCGAATATTTTCAGTTCAGACCTCATCACTCTCGAATAAAGATGAATCACGAAACAAATCGAAAGTTTTTTTGTTACCCTTATAGTCTTTGCTTATCCAACAATTCTAATATTATCACCCTATGTCTATGGTATAAATTGACGGAGAAAATACAGTTTGACTATAAAAAAGAAAAAGAAGAAAAACGAATTTTCAGGAAAACCAAACGAATATAAATTTGTCTCACCTTTTTTATTACTTTTTTATTTCCAGAGTGATAATTTTGAAACGAAGTAGACTCTACTTTGTTACCCAAGTCTTTTCGCATCCAATGATATACCCATAGGTACCCGGCCATATCATCACGGTAGGTCAAAGATTGACGAAAGAGATACCTAGCTTTCTTTCACCCCCTAAACTCAAGTTTTTTTCCAATATCACTTTTTCTATGATGAAAATTTGATTTTTATCATGGACAAAAAAGATTCCTTATACGATGTTTTTTGGTTTACATCCAATTTTTACGATTAATAATAAAAAATGTAAATTTGGAAAATCCTGGGTGAACAATCCCCTTCAATAGAAAATTTAGAGCAATTTTATGATTTTAAAAATATCAATAAACAAAGCTACTCTCTAAAAAAGTTAATTATATATTATTTATTTTACAGACTTAACAATTTATATTCTATATTTAAATACAAAATTACCTACCAAGTTTTCATCCCTTCGATAGCTCAGTTGGTAGAGCGGTGGACTGTAGAATGTTATCGGCTATCCATAGGTCACTGGTTCAAATCCGGTTCGAAGGAAAACTTTTTTCAATTAAAATATAAAATATACCAGTATAATTAAACTAGCATAATTAAAAAACAATTTAAAATATCTAACAGAAATGATGGCAAGTTATTATGTGTGATAATAATGATGATAAAATAACATAATAATGTCAACTACAAAATATTATATATGACCTATAGAAAATTTACAAAGTTATTATATATGTATTAACATATAATTGACTTTTAAAAAAACATGGTGTTAATTTTAATTATTTATTTATACATATAGCACCCTTACATAGGGTTGCAGGGCCAGTAAAAAAACGTAGGGCAATATGGCCCGAACAACCCTAAAATTATGAAGAATAAAATGTACCTCAATACATAAGCAATGCAAAAACAAAATCTCTTAGAGTTCACATAGTAAAGACAGATAGATGATATATTTGCTACACAAATTACTCTCACTTTTTTTCTTAATATTACGTTTAAATGATGAATTTGAAGTGCTAATTTCTATGCATTCAGGTATTCTGCTTCACAGTGTAACGCCTGAAACAAGAATGTGTTAATGATGTACTGTAGATATTTTCTTATATTAATCAGACAACAAATTTTAATGATAATTTGAGCTTCTATAGCAGTTGTTCTCTATGAAATTATTCAAGTGACGTCAATTATTTTAATGCCACTTACTTCAAAATACGATTTATTTCGTCAAAATTTCAGACCGAAAATAAACTTGGTTTCTATATGTTTCCATCTATTCAATATATTTCCGAAAAACTTAATTAATTTTTTTTTATAATGAACAATTCCAGACTCTGATGGGGTAAAATCAGTGGTAAACAATACAAAAATCTTGAAACAGAAAAAAACATATGAGAACATCTAGATGTAAGGAGTTAAAAATGTCATTTATATATTCAAACCTAACTTTTTCCACAGACAGATGTGTCAATTATTCCTATGATTTCATTACGGAGTGTCCAAAAGAAATGTTTGAATTCATTCAATAAAATCAAGTATTTTTGCAGACTCAATTTTGGAAGATTTCACTCAGATTATACAATAACTATTATGCTCTGCGACTGCTAGGTTTTTTCAAGATTTTTGGACCTTGGTTCCGAAAGAACAGGAGTTTTTACAATAAAATCAAGATTTCAAAATCAAATAAAATTATTATTCAAAGAAATTTTAAAGAATTTCTTCTTGAATGAAGTTAACTTACAGCATCTGGATTAAGATATTTTGTTATCTGTCAATCAAATTTACTAATTATTTACCGAATGAAGTTATCACTGAAAGGAAATAAGATGCGTATTTAATAATAATAGTCTAGTTTCTTTTATCCAGAATAGAATTGAACATAGGCAAAAGAATGACCATGGTTTCCGAAAGGATCATTTAGTAATTCTCTCCAAGTATTAGTTTCTTCAACATAGTACTCGGACGTTGACGCAAGAGCCTGACCATTTCCACTGTCAACCAAACCTCCGAATACGGTTGGACGTCCCTCCCATACCCCTTAGTCACGGATCCTGTCATTGTATCCATGATGTCCACCGTGTCTACCATTTGGGGATTTGTTTCGGTTCCATTGTTGCCTCCAGTTACAAAAATTTTAGAACCGGTCCAAAGACACCTATGATCTCTGCGGCCATGAGATAATACATTGATTATTTTGAAATTAGTCATTAAGTAACGAAAGTTTATACTCTCAAAATTAACCCAAATTTCATTCTTCCTTTCCCCAACACCGATGTAGAAAACGTGTTTACCATTATCGACAGCACAATGTCCGGTAGTTACATTAAAAGGAAGGCTGTATTTTTCAATAGATCCAGATGGACCTAGTCTTAAGGATACAACATCCATAACATGCATTGGTCTTACATCATCTAAATTTGTACTAGTATGGTACTTGAATCCTCGTAAGCCCAATTCTGGAAACATTGTCCATTGCCGGTCTGTACCAGTCGTGTCAATTTTGTTAACTCCACTATCTCCCCCAACTTGTGCAAACGAACCAGGGTCAGTTCCGAAAATTGTGTGACCGTACATAGGCTCAGGTAAATCTGGCAGGTTAGGAATTCCTATTGTGGTAACTTTCTTCAAAGTGGAATTCAAAGTTTGTCCCTCCGTTATGATGAGACCATCTGAAAAAGAATTTAAAATTAAAAACGACCACTGTGACATCAATGGTTGAATTCCTGCGAATATTAACATGAATTAATGCATATAAACATACTTCTCTCCTCTGTAAACCGTGACCTAACTTCTTCTCCTAACTCTGCAGAATGTTTTTCAGTGAATAGCTTTAAACTTCACTGCAGTTTGATGACCACTGAACACCTTACCTAAGATCAGCCTACAGAATAAAATCGGTGGAGACAATATGGGATGTTTGGTACGTGACGTCATAATAGCAACACACTGATATCAAACTACAGATGATATTAATTTTAAAGTTCAATAAATATTTTGTTTCTGAATATTATACGTACTGTGTATATTAATTGATTAATCTGTACCAACCTCTTTGTGTCAATTGATTGCTTAGGTATTTTTACGTAGCGTTGCATTGATGATGTCCCAGTCACGTAGACTAGGTACCGTAACTGTTGTATTTAATATTTTCCTTAAACTGTAGTGCGAATTATTAATCTAATTATGCGTTTCAGAAGTACAATAACAGAGTTAAGGTTAGCATCATAGATATTTCCCTAAACTTGAAAACAATATATAAGATATGTGTAGAAAAGTGTTTAATAGAGTGATATCAGACTAGCTTCAAAGATCCCGAATACGAATGAAAACACCAACAGTTTCGGATAATTTCAATGAAATTTAATGAACTTTTTAGAGTTAGAACTAAAACTCTTATAGGTAGGCAAAAGAATCATTTATAGTAATTAAAGAAGGAGTTCCAATTTCATTCAATAAACTAGAAGTGCTATTGTTTTGTTAGTATTTACTGAATATTTATTGTTCGGTTCCAATCATACAAACTACCGACCACCACATTAACCTCTCCTACCAGATCAGAATAACAGTGACTTCGAATCGTCTTCAGCGAAATAGTTAAACTGGTATCGCGTGATATATTAGCTAGATCATTGATGTACAACAAAAACAGCAGGGGCCTAAGACACTTCCCTGTGGTACACCCACGTTAATCCTTTTCAGATTGGATTAGGAAAAGTCAACTTTAACACATTTAAATCTATTAGATTGTTAGCTTTTAAACCAGGGTTCATGTATTTATGGGGTACATTTGCCTATCTGAAAGGTTAGATTTGGGGTTTTTGTGATAGAAAGTTAAACAAGTTTAGTTTCCTAATTCCCTAACATTCATATCAAAGTAAACTTATATAATTTAGTTGAATATTGATTTTCAATTCACAAGTTGTGTATTACTCAGTCATGGTAAAATATTTGGAAAAGAGTCTATCAAACGAGGATTATATTTTGTCTGGTTTGGCACAGATAATGCCAGTCTCATTATTTTGGAGGCGTAAACGAAATGTATAATCATAATTTATAAATAAAAAATAAAAATTGAAGGACAATTTTTTTTATTTAATCTGGCTCATTTATTTAAAAAATTAGGGGTACCTACATGGTTATGTATCAAAAAGGTAAAGGGTATATATGTAGGATAATGTAAATTTTACCTTCAATACCCTGAATAGATTTGTGCATGAAAAAAAAATGTAAAAAAATAGTGATAGTCATGTAATAAATCGAAAAAGATATATTACTTGAAAATATATATAAATAAAAATATATCTCATACAATAAATCACAATAGTGTTTAACTTATGTGCTAGTACACAAGTGTTTGAAAAAATAACACTTGTGTATGAAAACACACACTAATGGTTTATCCAGTCGTTAGTGAGAACAGTTAGAAGAAACTACTCAAAATGCGTCATTTGAAAGGCATAAAGGCTTATAAATAGAACATATAATGGAAAATATTTATTGAGAAAAGATTATTATTATTAAATTTTTTAATTTTTCTCAAGCCATTATGTCCTTAAGGTATACTTTTTGGGCAAGAAAATATTTCACAACAGTTTTAGAAAAAGAGGCTACATTACTAGTATGAGATTAAAGAAGATTCTATTCACGATTAGGTTATCATTGAGTATCAATTATGTTAACTTTTTATATAATCAAATTTTAAGCTTGAAAGAAGTGCCTAAAATTTGAATTAAAATTCAATTTGAAATTAGAATTTCAATGTAAATTTCAGAATGAATTACTTGCATTTTCAATGATTATAATTTCACATTCTATATTTAATTTGAAAATATTTGTATAAACAGTAAGCTTTAATAAAAACTGAAATTTTTATTATTTAGAATAAACAAAATTTAATTAGACGTTAATGTATTTTTTTTTAGTTTTCATACGTTTTGTTTTTAAAAAATCCACGGATTTTCTCTCTCCAATTTTCAAAATAGAAATTTTCAGACGAAAGTGTTCATGAAATTGAATAAATCAGTAAAATAAATCATTCTTATTATTTATTGAGTTATTTGATTTTAAAAATATCCCAATTTATTTTTTCATATTTATTAATCACCAATATTGTTTATTAAAATACATTTTTTTGTTTCACTTCTTAATGTAGTTTATAGCATTTTAAAGTAAGGCATTTTTATATAGTATTCTATATGCTTATTTGTTATGAATTAAATAAAAAAAATTTAAAGGTCCCCCGCCAGAAGAAGCAGACCTTTTTTAAATTATTAAACAAACAATTATCTTTATTTAGACAATGAACATTTTTAAATGAAAGATATGCTTCTCTGCTCTACGACCATGGCTCCTAACATCGCCAATGGTAGTGGCCTCCAACCGACTGTGAGGTGCCTATAGCAGGTCACAGGGCAACACCCAAACTGCTTCTCCTAGACCGATGTCAGGATACTGAAAACATCGTCAAAATAAATTAACACTATTCTAAATAAATGATTAAAATTTTAAATCGTAATAACTATTCATTTTTCACCCATGAAATTTAAAATATATAATTATTTCTTGAAAATTGAATTTTTCTGAAACCAATTTTCTGAATTCTATACTTATATCAATTTCCTATTTACTTCCAACCGATACCACAACACAAATGAAGAAGAAATAAAATTAAATATTTTTTATCTACAAATTTAATTTGGTGCCTAATTCCCATCCCTTCGATAGCTCAGTTGGTAGAGCGGTGGACTGTAGAATGTTAACGGCTATCCATAGGTCACTGGTTCAAATCCGGTTCGAAGGAAAGCATTTTACAATTGAGAATATCTGACAGAAATGATGGCAAGTTATTCTGTGTAATAATGATGATAAACTAACTTGACAAAGTTACCTACCAAATATTAGATATCAAATATAGAAAATTGACACAAAGTTATATATGTATACTTTATATTTCAAAATAATTTTGTAATATACAGCATTTGTTTTTTTTTAATTCTAGCTTCAAAAGATTGTAAAATCAATTAATTTGAAAATGTATCACCCTGTATCGACACATTAAATGTTCATTCGAGTTCCTATAGCAGCTATTTTCAATGAAACTATTCACATGACATTAATTATTGTAATTAATGTTAATGGCACAGGGTATCAATCTGTTAATATAGTATTGCAAAATTGAATGAAAATCTCGATTGGTTTTTGTTCTATTCTATTATTCCAGGCTCTGATGGTGTAAAATCAGTGGGAATAAATACAAAAATCTTAAAACTGAAAAAAAAACATATGAGAACATCTAGATGTAAGGAGTTAAAAATGTCCTTTTCTATTCAAATCTGGCTTTTTTTCACACTGATGTGTCAATTAATCCTATGATTTCATTCCGAAGTGTCCAAAAGAAATGTTTATATTTAATTATTCTATAAAATTGCTTATTTTTCCCCGACTCAATTTTGGAAGTTTTGACTAAGATTATATAATACCTATTATGATCCTCAACTGGTAGATTTTTTCAAGTGTTTTGGTTAAATAGAATTTAGTGGCCAAGTTAATTACACCGCTTGGTATCATGGAACGAAAAAATAGTTTCTCCATAATATTCAATCCAAGCTCTATTAATTACTACTTCAAAGTTTATATGTTTATTTCCATTTTGGAGCTTGGTTCCGAAGCCAATGTTAAATCTTTTGAGGAAGAAGAGGTTTTGCAATAAAATAAAAATTCCACACAATCAAATTTAATTATTATTCAAAAAAATTGTAAAGAATTGCTTTTGAATGAAGCTAACTTACACCATCTTGTTTTAATTGATTAATTCTGTTAATAAAATTTACCAAACATTGCTGATAATCTAACAAATAACGTTATCACTAAAAGGAAATAAGATAAAAATTTGGTATTAATAGCCTGATTTAGAAGGGAAATTCATTTAAGCTAGTAATTGCAGTATCAGGAACAAAAAAATGTCAGAAATATATTTAATAATAATAGTCTAGTTTCTTATATCCAGAATAGAATTGAACATAGGCAAAAGAATGACCATGGTTTCCGAAAGGATCATTTGGTAATTCTCTCCAAGTATTAGTTTCTTGAACATAGTACTCGGACGTTGACGCAAGAGCCTGACCATTCCCACTGTCAACCAAACCTCCAAATACGGTTGGTCGTCCCTCCCATACGATAATTCCGTGAAAAGCCCTTTTTGTTCTTAACTTAGCCCCCTTAGTCACGGATCCTGTCATTGTATCGATGATGTCCACCGTGTCTACCATTTGGGGATTTGTTTCGGTTCCATTGTTGCCTCCAGTTACAAAAATCTTAGAACCGGTCCAAAGACACCTATGATCTCTGCGGCCATGAGATAATACGTTGATTATTTTGAAATTAGTCATTAAGTAACGAAAGTTTATACTCTCAAAATTAACCCAAATTTCATCTTTCCTTTCCCCAACACCGATGTAGAAAACATGTTTACCATTATCGACAGCACAATGTCCGGTAGTTACATTAAAAGGAGCATTATAAAATTCAATCATTCCAGATGGGCTTAGACTTTTGAATGTACTATCCATGACATTCATTGGTCTTATACCATCTAGATTTGTACTGGTATGATACTTCTTTCCAGAATTGAAATACTTTTCTCGAATTTTTTTCCATTCCAGGTTTCTCGCAGTAGTGTCAATTCCGTTACCTTCATTTTCTCCCCCAACATGTGCAAACGAACCAGGGTCAGTTCCGAAAATCGTGTGACCGTACATTGGCTCAGGTAAATCTGGCAGATTAGGAATTCCTATGGTGGTAACTTTCTTCAAAGTGGAATTCAAAGTTCGTCCCCCCGTTATGATGAGACCATCTGAAAAAGAATTTGGAATTCAAAAACGACCACTACATTTAAACCTACAATTGTACGATAATTCAACAATAGTGTCTGTGTTTACCAAAGTAGTTCTTCATGTTGGAGTAGAGTGTGTTCGGAAGAGCAGCCGATGGTCCACAATTTGGCACTGTACGTTTCTTACAGCAAGTTATCTGAGAATCAGATTTACCTGCAAAATAAGAACACATTTCTTCATGAACTTCCAAATGGGCAGTAAATAGAAAAGGTGTTCTTGTGAACTTTGGTATTGATTATCAAATTTGAACAGACTAAATAAATTGTATTCATAATCATATCTTTTATACCTATCAATCGGATAATTAAAATATTAATTGCAAATATATTGGTCATTGACATTTGTCTCGAAATTGAAATTGTTAAAATCTGAGGAAATAGTCCAATCTATAAATTTTGAAGCCTTGATCTCATTGCTGAATTTTTCTTAAGGGGTAATTATATTATCTTCATTTCATATATTAAAATTAAAATAGTCAACTATAAGCAGTCAATATATTTTTAGTAAACATCTGGTATTTTTAACTATTGGTAGACTTGAGAGTAATTATTCCTTTCCAAAGAAATTACCTTCACCACATCGTTGAGCTCTTCCCCATCCGTGCCTATTCAGCAAATCTAGAATTACTGAAGAATCTAAAGCGGTCACACCAGGATATGAATGTTTAAGTCTTTCAGATATTTCAACATTATTCACCCATGATTGTTGAAGAAGAGTTTCAATTTTCTGAATCTCTAATGCTGTTGGTTCGTTGAATCTGTCAGTTGGATATTCTCCCTTTGTAACAATCCTCATTGATCTGACTGAAGATTTTGGTATGGATGTCCTTAGGATAAAGAATGAAGAAGGGAGACCGTGTTCTACCATACTTGACAGTCTACTTTGGGTGTTTATATCAAGAGGATTCGGTAGTTGAACATCTATAGCTACATATGAGCCGACCTCAAAGGATTTCGTGTAATGTGTGCCAAATTTATCGTGGAAATTCTGAACAGCCGCTTGTGCCTCACTTGAATCTGGATTGGCTGATTCTTTCATAAGTCTGAGGAGGGACTCTAAAAATTCTCTTGTGAGTTTTCCAGGTATGGCAGGATTTATTTCGACTTTCTCACTAGCACGGAAGTTCTTGTACACCCAAATTGATTTTCCTTCTTTTAGATGGTTTGTTTCACTGTCATCCATTGCATCTTCTTGGCAATAATTTATATCTTCCTCACTTGTGAAATTGATATGAGACTGCATCTCTTTGGCATACTGATAGACATTTTTCACCAAAACTCCATCAGCAGTGTCGCCATATATACGAACGGGAAATTCGGTCTCTTGAATATTGGGAGCAAGTGCATTGTCTATGCATTCTTCAAATATGGGTCTCTTCTTTTCAAGTCTTTCATTTTTGAAGATGTCCGCTAGCTTTGGATCCAATCCGTAATTTGAATATTGATGATGATCTTCGCACTGAATATACGATTCACCAAATTTTGATGTACTAAATATTAGAATAAAACATACAAAGGCATGAAAATTCATATCTTTGGTTATCTTCAAATCCGAATGGCTAAGCTATCTGAAAAAAATATTACATTTCTTTTAAGTATTATTGTATGAATTAATATTTTTCAGACAAAATTATTTCAACCATGTGCAAATGATCAATTTATTTGAAGTTTAATTCATTTTATTTTATTATTTACATTATAAGTATTCCATTAAAACCACACAAGAATTAAGTATATTATATATAATAAGACAATATTAAATACGATGCAGTACATGTAAAAGGGCACAACTTAGTAGTATTTATTCCCGTGGACCGACAATTAATTGGACATAAGACAATTGGGTCCAGTACAATATTTAGCCCCACGTTAATTGGGGCCCGAACAATTGAGCCACAAGACTATTTTATTAATTGAACATATTTATCAGAGTCTACTTTATTAACTTTATTGAATACCATTACTACTGTTGCAATATACTTTTTGCATGAAAATGTAATTTCTTAGGAAAAGAATAAATTCCTAATATGAAAAAAATTTGTATCATGAAAAGTATTAGAACATATTTTTCATGAATAAATACCATTTTTATGAAACTATTAAATTTTTCTGTTCAGAAATAGGCCATGTGAGCAAAATTCCTTTATAGTGAACTGTCTTGTAGTGAATGAGTTAGGATGTAGCCATTATAAAAAAGAATGTAGGTATATTAGAAGAAGAAACAACTTAAAAATAATGTAGGTATTCTATAATTCTAACGGACAGTTGCCCACCAAGACATGTCGGAATTATTGAAACGTAAATGCCGAATTAAGGTTAATGTGAATTTACCAAATCCTGTTCAGTGTTCAAAATTGAATTTTGTTTAAAATTAATATTATAAAATGTATTCTCCTAATCTCGTTTTATCCCAACAACGGTTCCATTTTTCTTAGTTCATGGCTTACTTAATATACAATTAGTTGAAGGAATCACGGATACCTTTAAATGTATATGATAAATCATACAATTCACCGAAGATCATCGAAGAAATGTCCGCTATGATTCGAGGACGGTGAGTACGTTGTACCTCAGCAATCTTCATCGAAGATGTGTCTGCTATAATTCAATCCTGTAATAATTGGGGGACGATGAGTCTATCATAACGCGTCGATGTTCATCGAAGATATGCTTATATTGTGACAATCTCTTTAACTAAACTCCTTCTTTAATTATATATTAAGTAAGCCATGCTTAGTTCAATGTTCCGAATAACCATTCAAACTTACTCATTTTATCAACTTTGTCAGACGATGTATACTACAAATTTGATCAATAAAAAATGATTCAAGTTATTGCAATCTATTTAAACTCTTCGAAGATTTCCATTACACCAAAACATGAGATTAGCATCCAATTGTGAATTAATGGGCTCCCTAATACATATATCCCTTTTCAGTTTTATCAATCGAATTATAGCACTTTTATGAATTGATAATAAAAAAAGAACATAAGCCTTTTTTTGGGGAATATAAAGCATAGTTCAGAGTATAAAAGAAAATATTTAAGAAATATGGAGATTCTTTTCAAGAGAATATAATCATATTTCAAAGATAATATTGTCACAACCCTAGTAATAACAAAGTAACACATTGAATCTGCTGCCCCAACCTTTTTCTGGGCTCAATTGTCCTGGGTCTAATTGTGGCCCAATTGTCGGGGGCTAATTGTCGGTGCACAATAATTTGGTTCCACTATAATTTATATCTGGTTAAAAGGAAGTTGGCAATGAATATGTGTTGACAAATTAATATAATTTTGAAGGGGTAGGCACCATCTTTAATCTGAAATTGCTATCGTCAAGTCATTGAACAAAGTTATAACGGTCGAGACTAACTTTTATGTTAGGTTGAATATTGTTTTTTATTTCGTTTGCTTCAAAACAGGTTTAATTTAATTTCATATTTAGTTGAAAATATTCCATATTTATTCCATAATACCTTTCATTTTAACACTTATGAGCTTGACTATCAGAATGTACCGGAAGGTTTGACTATGTGTTCAATATATGCTAAACTAATGTGTACCACCAAATTTCGAGTAGAAATATTGAACGGTGACAGGACAATAACCCCTCGTGCAAAAAAAACCCCGTGGTCAAAAACCCCTCGTGCAAAAAACCTCCCGCGGTCAAAAAACCCCCGGACAAATACCCCCGGACAAGAACCCCCCAAACAAAAAACCCCGGTGCAAAAAACACCTGGTCGATATAAATAGCATGATTCATTTTAATTAATTTTCATTAATTTTTTATTAATAAAATTACTATATGCTATAAATATAAAGAGATACAGTGCACCTAAGGTTAGGTTAGCGGTCTGATTGGGGAGGGGTTTGGGGGTGGGGGGGCTTGCCCCCTCGGCCATGTTTGATAGTGACAAAATGTATACTGTACTTATTTTTACTATAAAATAGGTAATTGGGTATACCTTTTTTTGCAAAAAATTTGTCATATTTTCGAAGAAAATGTAATTATTATTGGTTCGCATTGAATAATGTTTAATATATTAATAAGATTGAATTATGCTATCTATATAGACCGGGGGTTTTTTGCTTGGGGTTTTTTATCCGGTGGGTATTTGTCCGGGGGGTTTATTGCACGGTTTTTTTTGTCTTGGGGGTATTTTGCAGGGGTGTTTTTTGACTGTGGGGGGTTTTTTGCACGGAGGGTTATTGTCTTGGAAATATATTGAACACATAAGGAGAAATAAATACATTAGTATGTAAGACATTGGCAACTGAGAGAGCAGAGCTGTGACTCAATCACAGCTCGCGTATGTGTGTGTACTCCATGAAAAAGTGAACTGTAGTGTGCCTAACTGTATTTCTACGTTGCCACACATCACCACATTACAATTAAATTCATAATTCAAGTGATTTTCGCCGATACGTAAATATTTTAAAGTTCAAATAGAAAAATATTTTTGATATTTACGTAGGACCAAAGTCAAGAAAGGCCGATAAATTTGGAGGAATGACATGAAAGATATAAAGTAATTTAAAAAAGATGTGCTTAAAGAACACTCGTCAAACTCATTAGGGTTAATAGTTAAAATAATTCATTGTTGAAATGAAAATAATCGTTGAATATATTTGTTAAAAGTGACAATAAGTACATTAATCGAAGATAAGTATTACACCACAATATAAATTCAAAATGGCGTCAATTTGTAGGGCTGGTAAATACACAGTATACAGAATAGGGAAGTAACAATATCTTATAGGGCTGGTAAAGACACAGTATACAGAATAGGGAAGTAACAACATCTTATAGGGCTGGTAAAGGCACAGTATACAGAATAGGGAAGTAACAACATCTTATAGGGCTGGTAAAGGCACAGTATACAGAATGGGGAAGTAACAACATCTTATAGGGCTGGTAAAAGCACAGTATACAGAATAGGGAAGTAACAACATCTTATAGGGCTGGTAAAGGCACAGTATACAGAATAGGGAAGTAACAACATCTTATAGGGCTGGTAAAGGCACAGTATACAGAATGGGGAAGTAACAACATCTTATAGGGCTGGTAAAAGCACAGTATACAGAATAGGGAAGTAACAACATCTTATAGGGCTGGTAAAGGCACAGTATACAGAATAGGGAAGTAACAACATCTTATAGGGCTGGTAAAGGCACAGTATACAGAATAGGGAAGTAACAACATCTTATAGGGCTGGTAAAGACACAGTATACAGAATAGGGAAGTAACAACATCTTATAGGGCTGGTAAAGACACAGTATACAGAATAGGGAAGTAACAACATCTTATAGGGCTGGTAAAGGCACAGTATACAGAATGGGGAAGTAACAACATCTTATAGGGCTGGTAAAAGCACAGTATACAGAATAGGGAAGTAACAACATCTTATAGGGCTGGTAAAGGCACAGTATACAGAATAGGGAAGTAACAACATCTTATAGGGCTGGTAAAGGCACAGTATACAGAATGGGGAAGTAACAACATCTTATAGGGCTGGTAAAAGCACAGTATACAGAATAGGGAAGTAACAACATCTTATAGGGCTGGTAAAGGCACAGTATACAGAATAGGGAAGTAACAACATCTTATAGGGCTGGTAAAGGCACAGTATACAGAATAGGGAAGTAACAACATCTTATAGGGCTGGTAAAGACACAGTATACAGAATAGGGAAGTAACAACATCTTATAGGGCTGGTAAAGACACAGTATACAGAATAGGGAAGTAACAACATCTTATAGGGCTGGTAAAGGCACAGTATACAGAATGGGGAAGTAACAACATCTTATAGGGCTGGTAAAGACACAGTATACAGAATAGGGAAGTAACAACATCTTATAGGGCTGGTAAAAGCACAGTATACAGAATAGGGAAGTAACAACATCTTATAGGGCTGGTAAAAGCACAGTATACAGAATAGGGAAGTAACAACATCTTATAGGGCTGGTAAAAGCACAGTATACAGAATAGGGAAGTAACAACATCTTATAGGGCTGGTAAAAGCACAGTATACAGAATAGGGAAGTAACAACATCTTATAGGGCTGGTAAAGACACAGTATACAGAATAGGGAAGTAACAACATCTTATAGGGCTGGTAAAGGCACAGTATACAGAATAGGGAAGTAACAACATCTTATAGGGCTGGTAAAGACACAGTATACAGAATAGGGAAGTAACAACATATTATAGGGCTGGTAAAGACACATTATACAGAATAGGGAAGTAACAACATCTCATAGGGCTGGTAAAGGCACAGTATACAGAATAGGGAAGTAACAACATCTCATAGGGCTGGTAAAGGCACAGTATACAGAATAGGGAAGTAACAACATCTTTTCACAATCAGAAGACAACAATTTTATTTCAATATTAATTTGAAAAATACTGAATTTTTGATAACTGCTAAATCAAAAGATATTTCTCTAATAGAACACTGTTTGACTTTTTACTACTAATAAATAACATGTGATGTTGTTACTTCACTCTTCATTATAGTGTGCCCTAACTTCTTCTCCTAACTCTGCAGAATGTTTTTCAGTGAATAACTTTAAACTTCACTGCAGTTTGATGACCACTGAACACCTTACCTAAGATCAGCCTACAGAATATAATCGGTGGAGACAATATGGGATGTTTTGTACGTGACGTCATAATAGCAACACACTGATATCGAAACTTTTGATGGTAAAAATCTTTTAAAATTTAGTATGAATTGTTTCAGATTATTATACCTACTGTAAATGATTAATCTATACAGCTCTCTTTGCGTCAATTGGTTGCTTAGGTAGTTTTAGACGTAGTGTAGCTTTTTCGACGTCACACTACCAATGTAACCGCAGGCTAGCGACACAGAAAGTCTGTTTATCCCTTTATTGCTCCACAAGCAGGTTAAATGGATTTGACATTCAGGTGAATAAGGACATTTAAGTTTTTATTACGTATTAAAGAAGTCAATATAGAGAAATTGAAGGTACAATAAGACTTTTTAAATTGTAATTGATATCTATTTAATAGTAATTTAGCATTAATTTAAACTTATAAGCAATATACACTATGTATATAATGTTATTTATGTGTGTTATTTATATTTTGTATTTTCAAATGGAACTAGTAAAATATAACAGTTTACTAACTTATTTTTTAAAGTATATTTTAGCTCAAGGGACTCCAATTAAAGGGAGTTGAAACTTCAATTTAATTCTTGAAGTTTTAAAGGGGGGAAGGGGGCGGGGTAAAATGAAACATTTGTTATAAAGTGTTTTAATGGAATCAGCATATCATATAAATAAGAAACAAAGCCATAGGGTGAACTCCAAACACCTGAGTGCATCAGAATTTCTCTGAGTGCGGTCTGAAGACTTTAACGACGATGATTCCATAGACATCAATTGGAATCGAAGTTAAATTATTATTATATACTTTCTCTGCCATGACTGGAAATGTGAAACCGTCTGCTAACTTATAATAACCTCAATCTATTCTGAATAATTTTTGTATAATATACAATCTTAATTCACAGTCAGGTATTTAACATCACTTCAAATGTAATTTATAAAACACATTAGATCATCTTTTTCAGTCACCGTAAAAGCCTTTAAGAAGCACTATATATTTCTCGTCAAATTAACTAATTGTCATGAATCATTTTTATGGGCCATAAAGACTGGGAAGGTATTTATATCATAGAGATTTGCATTATAATTATTATGATGGATTATAGTGTTTAGGGACATCATAGGACACCCTATTTTAACTCTATGGATGGTATTTTCCATCTCATCTCAACTTATGTCAACATGTTTATTAAATAACTCACTGTACAACATAATACATAATAATACAACATGTAATTATAATATGAATACATTAGCAAATTATTAAATAAGGCTTATTGTGAATCAGGAATAAATTGAAATCCTTCAATTTATTAATTAAAATCTTACGGTTTAATATTTTCGATCTTGTAATTTATAATAACAATTTAACTCATTAAAATGATATAAATTATATTTTTCCTATATGTTGGAAAATGTGGAACTCACCCTAGTTGTAGACTTACAGAGAGAAACTTATGGTGGGGTCATAGAAGATTAAGAGGGGCTTTCTCTTAATCTTCTATGGCCCGGCCCCACTATAACTATCTCGCTGATATATAAATTAATTTATCCAAATTTGTGAATTATTTACCCTTCTTTTTAGGTGCTAATTTCAATTCAAGGAAACATTATGTCATAATTTAGATCTAAAACACATTTTTTAAATGTTTTTAGCAAAGAATTTATTCCACATAAGTATAAAAAAATCCATCCCACCGTTTCTTCGCCGTAATTCCCCCCTTGAATCACTCATAATCTTCCATTTCCAGATCTCCTTTGAAGGCTGTATTATTTTTGGCAACTTTTGTTTTGTTTTTCAGTCTGCAGTGACTTTTGCTGAATAGTTTGAGTCATCTTCTCTCATCATCATCTTAGACGTCGTAAAAGACGTCACTTTTCAGTCGTTCTTCGGTTTTATGAAGGTGATGAAAATTACTCATCACCGCTAATGAGAATTGTTATGTTTGTTATTTTTAATTATATTTTCTGTTATTAACTTTTAAATTTAAAGAAAATTTGAATTTTTATTCATTTTTATTATTGACTCTTCAAATTAAAAAAAGAATTACGAATCACATCACTTTATTAATTCGTTTCAACTTTTATAAATTGAAAAAGCTATTTTGCAAACTTTAATTTTCTATCATTTATTTTTTATTTGTTTATATTTTGTGACCAATATTGTTTATTAACAATACTCGTACTATAATACGAGTTAATTTTTTTTTTTTCGATACATAAAATGTATTTTTCAAATTGTCATAATTTTTTTTATTTTTTATATATTTTTATATTATTATGATTTTTTTTTTATTATGATTATATAAAATAAAAATGTAAAACTATTGCATACAAATCGAGCATTCCGTAATCAAATATTCTGAATTCAATTTAAATCATTATATCAAAAAACATCATTTTTATATCATAAATACCTATGTATTTTCAATCAAGAACACTGTACTTGAAAAAAAAAAACTGAACTAACCAGCCTCGTTCTAGAAAAATAGTTAAGAAAGAGACGTTGTTTCTTGTAAGTAGGTCATCACTAGGATTGTGACGATATGCCTTTAAAATCATAGATGTTATGAATATATATACTATGAATACTGTATACCGCTGGTGTAGAACCATTCAATACTCTTTAATTCTCTCCGTCTGTAATATTCTCAGGATCTATGATTTTGAAAGCATATTATCACAACCCTAGTCATAACTACCTTTTAGAAAGTTTAAACTAAAAGTATCTTTACTTTTCAAAGTGAAAAAGTTATAACAGTTTTATGATTTTCATGTTAAATATCAATAAACAAAACTAATCCCTGAAACAATTAACTCTTTATATTATATATTTAAATACAAAGTTACCTACCTAGTCTCCATCCCTTCGATAGCTCAGTTGGTAGAGCGGTGGACTGTAGAATTTAAACGGCTATCCATAGGTCACTGGTTCAAATCCGGTTCGAAGGAGAACTTTTTTCAATTAAAAAACAATTGAGAATATCTGACAGAAATGAAGGTAGGTTAATTAAGTTTCTACGTATTATAATAAAGATACAGTAACATAATAAAGTTAAACATTTATGTTCTGAGAGGACGCATTAGCTAACTTTCTAATTGTGTTTTCTGTGGGATAATTTAGATGTACTAACGGCATACATGTGTACGCTATCACTTTTTAGAACACATGTGTATGCTTATATTGAGGTGAACATTTTATTGTGATTTTATTTTTTATTTTTTTTTTAATTATTAAATATTCGTTTTTTGCCTGTATTTTACATGAATATTATAAAAAAAATACCAATGCAAAATACAAATGTTAATTAACTACAAAATATTACATATCAAAAATAGAAAATTAACAAAGTTATATTTGTATTATAATAGGAAAATAAGTCGATATAATTATTGATTTTTATAATATATGTTTTTTGATGTTCATAAATTGGATATATTTAATTTTTTTACCGCCGAATATAAAATTGTTTACCATTAAAAAAAACTTGAAGAACAAATTCTATTACTAAAAGCTTATGCAGTTAATGATATGCAAACATCTTTACAATAATACCTACCATTCAAAAAAAAAAAAAAAATAAAAAAAAAAAAAAAAAAAGATTTAACAAATATTGTTAGGGTGCTTCTAAATAATGTGTCTTTCTTTTATTACAATGATAACACTAAGAACATTTTGATGCACTTTATTGGAATAAGAAAATAACAAGTGACAATTTGCAATTTACTTATTATTTGCATAATGAGACCGCTCTCACCATTGGTGAATGGTGAGAGCGGTGAATGGAAAGCGGTGAACGGAGAGTGGTAAATGGAGAGTGGTAAATGGAGAGAGTGGTGAATGGATAATGGTGAATGGATAATGGTGAATGGAGAGTGGTAAATGGAGAGTGGTAAATGGAGAGTGGTGACACAACTCTAAAGTGTTTGCTAATTTCATCACCCTCTCTCTATTCATTTCAAAGTCCAAGTGACGGTACAGTGTTTATCCTAACAAGTACCTTACCTACCTTTTCTATGTCTAAAGTAAATATGCAAACATTGCGCTTTAATATGAATAGAAATTATAAAATAATATTTAGTGGAGTTAGTACAGTTATTTTTCAATGGAACTTGCCGAATTAGTAAAGTAAATCATTATTAGATATAATGTATATTTTGAACTCATAAAATAAATTTAATTTAAGGAATGTTTTATTTGAGTTTCTAGTATATAACATCATTAAATTTTAATAAGTATTGTTTTATAGGGTAAAATATCATTTAACTAATAATTTAAACTATTTTATTTTAATTCATGGGTTTTAATTAATTAATAAATAAAAAGGGATTCAAAAGAAGCAGTCAGGAAGGAAAGTGGCTCAAGAACAAAGTCACCTCCCACCAGTCGGTGTCAAGGCTCATGGATGCAGAAAAGCTACCCCGTGTTTATGGTTTCCTATTACGGAATGCATAATGAATCTCGACGTAACAAATAAATTTTTATATAATCTTATAAAAAAATGATATGGGGTGATAAAAAGTGATACCTATAAGAATTTAGTGATATCAGTATTTAATCAATATTTAATATTGAAAGTTATTCCGAAATTTAAAAAATTAAAAAAAAACAGGTTTTGTATTTAGTTTTACCTGGACGAAAAATTGTGAATATATTCTAAATATAAAACTTAGGGAATAATATTTTTAAAGTCTCAAAATATGAAATAAATCAGTTAGGTAACATTTTTCTTACGTAGGCGATCTAAGGAAATAGTAAACTCTTGACATTTTTTTTATTTAGATATATTGTTGAAGCAGGTAACTTAAGATATATGCAAGCACTAAGCTCCATAAACTAGCACTCACTATTCTAGTTCTAGAAAAGTTCTTCCTAATCAAGAGGGTGGAACTTTTTTGTCTCGATGCCAGTTCGCAAACCGTGGCAACCAATCCGCGGAGATGTCACGCTGAGAATTTATAGTCCGGACAATTCGCGCAATAAATTTTGGGGTCGACGAAGGTTTCGTAGAGTTTTTAGCATTCTGGTAAAAACCTCCGCCCATTCAAGTGAGAAGGATTTACGAAATTGTGAGAAAAAGCCTATAGGATTGAGTGGCAGGCTGGAAGAATTGCGATAACTTTTTTTAAGGGTTAATTTAAACCCAAATTAATAGCTCATGCACCCCAGTGAATTACAATTTTTTCACAAAAGAAGATATTGGTTTCCTAGTTTCCACATACCGAATGGAAGCTTACTGCAGAAAACTTCATATGAATAACTAAGTTTCTAACAATAAATTATTTCAAAAACCTTCATATTTCAAAATATGGCAAATGTAAAAATCTTCAATTTCCAAAATTGAAATTATAAATAGCTCCGCTATAATAAAAACCATGCTAAATTCAACCTTAAACTATAAAATAAGATCAGGAACCCATTTATAATTTCCTAAATCTTCTATGGCCCCACCATAACTTTGCCTATGTGTAACATGGTTACTTTACTATGGAGAAATTAATGGTGGGGCCATAGAAGATTTAGTGTGGTAACTTCCATATATTCCCCTCTATAAATAAGCTATAACAATTACAGACACGGTCACAGCATTCCAAAGATGTACAGTTACTCCTTTGGCAATGAATTGGAGATATAAGAAGCTATAATTTAGGGATATTAAGGCCCGTAGATTTTGTCCCAGAGACAGCTATTAAATACCTACCAACTCGTAGTGTTCTCTTTATTCTATAGAAGCAGTTTTTAATAAAACACACTGAGAGAAAGTTATGGTGGGGCCATAGAAGATCAAAAATTGATAGGTATGGTGGGGCCATAGAAGTTCAAAAACTGATAGGTATGGTGGGGCCATAAAAGATTAAGAGGGGAAATGTATGGTGGGGCCATAGAAGATCAAAAAGTGATAGGTTTGGTGGGGCCATAGAAGATTAAGAGGGGAAATGTATGGTGGGGCCATAGAAGATCAAAAAGTGATAGGTATGGTGGGGCCATAGAAGATTAAGAGGGGAAATGTATGGTGGGGCCATAGAAGATCAAAAAGTGATAGGTATGGTGGGGCCATAGAAGATTAAGAGGGGAAATGTATGGTGGGGCCATAGAAGATCAAAAAGTGATAGGTATGGTGGGGCCATAGAAGATTAAGAGGGGAAATGTATGGTGGGGCCATAGAAGTTCAAAAAGTGATAGGTATGGTGGGGCCATAGAAGATTAAGAGGGTAAATGTATGGTGGGGCCATAGAAGATCAAAGAGTGATAGGTATGGTGGGGCCATAGAAGATCAAAAAGTGATAGGTATGGTGGGGCCATAGAAGATTGAGAGGTGATAGTTATGGTGGGACATAGAAGATTGAGAGGTGATAGTTATGGTGGGACATGGAAGATCAACATAATTTTGCACGAACGCAAGATGTTTTCGTGAATAGTGTGGTAGGAAGTAGCTCAAAAATATATTATTATAATTCATTTAAATTAAATATTATGTAGCTTTATCATTTAAAAAAAATTGTATTATTAAGTATGAAGCCAAAAAAGTTACACAACTGTATGAAATAAAAATAATATTTTTATCAAAGTAATCTCTTGGATTTTTCATTTACGTAAATTGTCACTTGTTATTTTCCCTTCCAATTAAAGTGCAAAATAAATACACATTAGTATCCCCTAACAATATTTGTTTGTCTTCATTACTTTTATTTGTTCTTAAATGGTATTGTTGTAAAAATGTTTGCATATCATTTGCTAGTTGCAAATGATATTAATGTTAGTTTTGGTTCTTGAAAGATCTTCTATTTTCAGTAAAATATTTTAGTAAACTCTAAAATCAATATATATAAAATAACAAAATATTTTTAATAGTCAATAAATACATCGACTTCTTTCCTACTTTATTTGATATCTATTATTTTGTAGTAAACCTTATTGTATGCAATGATTTGAACGTGAAAAACGATTATTTTAATAATGTTTTTGTAAAATATAGGCAAAAAAGCATTTTAAACAATTAGAAAGATATTTATTTAATTTTTGAAAAAACTCTCAATTGCGATTATTACAAACTAGTTCAAATAAATAAAAGCGTACACATGTGTTTAACAGTTCTAGTACATTTCATCCAACGGACATTTCATCCAACGGACATTTCGTCCAACGGACATTTCGTCCACGGACATTTCGTCCAACGGACATTTCGTCTAACGGACATTTCGTACACGGACATTTCGTCCACGGATTTTCGTCCACGGACATTTCGTCTAACGGACATTTCGTCCACGGACATTTTGTCCACGGACATTTGGTCCAAGGACATTTCGTCCACGGACATTTCGTCTAACGGACATTTCGTCCACGGACATTTCGTCCACGGATATTTCATCCACTGACTTTTCGTCCAAGAATTGCTTTATGTTGTATTTTATGTGTATATGTGAATATTTCACAATATTTTGCATTATTACATTATTAGAGCTATATAATAATTTTATAGTGATTTAAGTCGAAACATTTCATATGAAAGTTTTCTCACCAATCGATTACAGTTCTAAAATTAGATATGGGTAAGCGGGTTGACTGTATCTTTAAGTTATTTACCTTTTTTGATTATTTTGTATTAATTAATGAGTTATGAGTATCTAAAATATGGAACTGAAATAACAGGGTACTAACAAGAATAGATGTGTGGAAAAAAAAAACGATAGAGGCAAATAATAATTATTATATATGGTTTTAATATGAGTTTGAGAATATGGAACAGCCCGATAACATGGACGATTTACGTTTAAATAATTTAATGTAATACTGAAAAGTACTAATATCTAGCTAATTCTTTTATATCACATTCAATTATCAATCACTTATATAGTAGTATATTATAAAAATGTATAATGTATATATTTTATATAGTGACTGATAAAAATATTATGTAAAAAAGTTCTAATTTCTGAACCTTTATTGCTTCTATATTCTAATTACCTAATCTGAATAACACTATTGATGATTATTGTAGTTACTGTGAAATAAACACCACAAAAAATGTCTCCGTTTTCTATGTTTAGTGTACTGTAATAACCTATTACAGATTTTTATATGACCGGGGTGTAATAAAAGCGGGGCCTGCCTGAATTATAGAAAAAGTATTCAGTTTTATTATTTTACTGTTGCCGGCCAGCAGGAGCAGGAGAAGAAGATTCCGATAAGAATTAAGGAAATACCATGAATTTCTAATTACCATCAACAAATGGTGTTTTCTACTTTTACACTGCAAAATATTTATAAATAATATAAAATATATACACATTACGGTCACAATGATATGTTCACCTCAATATAAGCATACACACTTTAAATTATCCCACAAAAAACACAATTAGAAAGTTAGCTGATGCGTCCTCTCAGAACATAAATGTTTAACTTTATTATGTTACTGTATCTTTATTATAATACGTAGAAACCTAATTAACCTACCTTCATTTCTGTCAGATATTCTTAATTGTTTTTTAATCGAAAAAAGTTCTCCTTCGAACCGGATTTGAACCAGTGACCTATGGATAGCCGATAACATTCTACAGTCCACCGCTCTACCAACTGAGCTATCGAAGGGATGGGAACTAAGTAGGTAACTTTGTATATAAATATATAATATAAAATGTTAATTGTTTCAGGAAGTAGTTTTGTTTATTGATATTTAACATGAAAATCATAAAATTCAATTTCACTTTAAAAGTAAAGATACTGTTAGTTCGAACTTTCTAAAAGTTAGTTAGTTATAACCAGGGTTGTGATAAACTGATATACTTTTAAAATCATGGATCCTGAGAATGTCATTGTCGGAGAGAATTAAAGAGTATTAAATGGTTCTACACCAGCGGTATATAGTATTCGATACCATTTCATTTCGTCTGTGATATTCATAAGATCTATGATTTTAAAAACATATTGTCACAACATTAAATATGACCTACAATGAAGAACTTTTTTTTTATAAATTTCTCTTTCGATCCCTATTCATGGCCGGTTAGCTCAGTTGGTTAGAGCGCCGTGCTAATAACGCGGATGTCGTGGGTTCGATCCCCATACTGGCCAAAGTTTCTTTTTCACCTCATCTTCTGTTTTTATTAATTCTGTATGATCTATCCTTATAATACCCGTTGTGTGTTTATTTATTTTGTGTCTGCTTATACTTGACGGTATCAAACATAAAGGATGTAACTATGATACGCACGGGAATATATTGACTAGATATTTAAATTCCCCTGTTTTAAATCAATTTTTAAATGTATTTTATCTATAAAATAAATAAGATTATGCAGACATTTTAATTGAAATAATGGGTAATAATTTGGTATTGATGATTACCCGTTATTTTTAACGGGAAAGTACACTAGTTTATAGTCATTCTTAATTGAAAGATAATATTATGATGTTGTTTATTCTGTTCTGATGTTGTTTAATTTGTTTGTTTAATAAAAAAAACCTATACGAAATTATATCCCAAACTATAATGAATTTCAATTAAAAAAATGAATTATAATTTAAGATATACAAATTGAATAAAATAAT
Source organism: Caprella mutica (assembly GCA_947561585.1). Taxonomy (NCBI): domain Eukaryota; kingdom Metazoa; phylum Arthropoda; class Malacostraca; order Amphipoda; family Caprellidae; genus Caprella; species Caprella mutica. Next base: position 5,454 of record CANNZV010000214.1, on the reverse strand, counting down.
ATTCATTAATATAATTACACATATAATTTTATAATATTTATAATGATATTAAAAAAACATTATATAGGAAAACTGATGATAATATTTTTTTAATGTTTTACAATGTTATATTAAGCAGTAACATATATTTATTAACATATCTATTTAATAATTTCGATATTTCTTTTGATTATTCTTTATGAAACCATTAAATTTATTCTAACATTAACATATTATATCCCTAATTTTTTCACCATTCCAAAGATGTGAAACATATTCCCATTCCCATAATGGTGGTACTTACCACCCCTCCTCTCCTGGAATCTCTCCCCCATTCCCATTATCATTTTTAAATGCCATTCCTGAGCAGGAATATTCCCACAGGCGACACCGAAAAAACTTCAAAGAAACATTCCCTAATTGATCTGGAATATTTCTGGAATATTTTCTGAAATATTTAAGTCTAAGAATAACTTATTCTAAGAGAATAAAATTTTGTTATTTGAACGTTTCTGAATTTAATGTGTATAAAAATTTAAATACAAACGTTCATGATTGAATGTGTAAAAAATTTAAATACAAACGTTCCTGATTGAATGTGTAAAAAATTTAAATACAAACGTTCCTGATTGAATGTGTATAAAAATTTAAATACAAACGTTCCTGATTGAATGTGTAAAAAATTTAAATACAAACGTTTCTGAATTGAATGTGTATAAAAATGTAAATACAAACGTTTATGAATTATATGAGTACAATTATTTAACGACAAACGTTTATGAATGAAAGGCGTCTTTACAGATTTAGAAACAAACGTTTCCTATATTGATTATAAACGTTTACGAATTGGATGGTAAAATAGTTATTTAAACGGAATAAATATTTTTTATGATATTTTATTGAATTTATATAATTATTTTAATTTATATATTTTTTCAGAATAAATAATATTAATTGGAATATTTCGTCTGGTCACATACACCTCTGTGTGTCTCCAAGTGGTCACATACACCTGTGTGTGTCTCCAAGTGGTAACATACACCTGTGAGTGTCTCCAAGTGGTCACATACACCTGTGAGTGTCTCCAAGTGGTCACATACACCTGTGAGTGTCTCCAAATGGTCACATACACCTGTGAGTGTCTCCAAGTGGTCACATACACCTGTGAGTGTCTCCAAGTGGTCACATACACCTGTGAGTGTCTCCAAGTGGTCACATACACCTGTGAGTGTCTCCAAGTGGTCACATACACCTCTGTACATCCCCCCCTCTAATTTCTCAGTGATTGCTTTTCAATTACTTCAAATAGGGACAAACTTTACCACCTAAAGTCAATCAAGACCTGACCATAACACTAACGGAAATAATATAAAGGATACGTCTACCTCTTAGAGTCTTTACTTACTAATATTAAGCCCATTCTACACTGGTAGATAAAACGCCACGTTTTCACCGCCAACTTCATGTTTCTTCAATTAATGACGGTTAAATGAATTGGAGGCGGTAGAAACGAATGTATGGACAGAAAATTTGTTTTCCATTCATTTACCCGTCATTAATTGAAGAGGCGTAAACTGGGCGGTAAAAACGCAGCGGTTTATCTGCGTTCTTTACTCTATCTGCCTTTCTATGAATATTTAATTTATTTTGTTTGAAAAAATATTATTTTAATAGCAAAACAAGAATAATATATCGAATTGTAGATACAAATTTAATTTCAATAATCTTTTCAGGTGATGATCAGATCTTGCTATTCTTTAGGTGGTTTCGACTGTCACCCGCTTCTATTATTCGGGACAAGGACCCCCTAGGGGCTTCAGGAGCCCCAGGGGGTGACAACCGATCTGCTGAATATTATTGGGTTTATGTATCTCAACCTACAAAGATTTAGTGAATTAAATCACAGAGAAAGTAAGAATTAAGGTGAATTAAATATCATATGTGAATTAAATATAATATGTGAATTAATTATCAGATGTATCAGAAAAAGAAATGTTTTTGAATTAGCAAACATAATTTTGAATTATAAGAGAAAATTTAAAATGATAAAACACGATTTAAATCACAAATAAAATTGAATTAGTTTGAATATTTTTATATTGATATATTTTTTATAGTTGAATATTTTTATATTAAAAATAAAACATATTTAATATTGGTACATAAATTATAATGTAAATTAATTGAAAAATTGTTTTGAATCATTAAAACATTTTTTAAATCTATCGAACATATTACAATAACATAAATTAGATAAAAAATAACACAATTTATATATATATATATCTAACGCATCACTTTTCTTTAAAAAAAATTAAATAGCAATAAATAACTACATAGGAAGTAATTTATTCAACCGTAATGCATTGCTGTATTTATTCTGATATCATTTCTTCTCATCATTATTATATTGCAATGCCTGTAGCTATATCTCTATATATAAATAAATATATTATTATGCATTAATTTGCTTCAATATTGAGCCGAAATGACTTATTTGATAAATTGCGCATATAATCATTAATTTGTGGCAAATATTTATTTTTTACTTGTTGCAAATAAAATGTTTATTTGGAGCATTTATAATTTTATTTATATTAAATTATTTTGGGTAATTTTCATGTTAGGTAATTTGCCCCCTTTTCGACATTTCGATGCCCTCTTTTCGACACTTTAAAGCCCCCTTTTCGACATTTCGATGCCCTCTTTTCGACATTTCAATGCCCCCTATTCGACACTTCAATGCCCTCTTTTCGACACTTCACTGCCCCTTTTCGACACTTTAATGCCCCCTTTTCGACACTTTAATGCCCCCTTTTCGACACTTTAATGCCCCCTTTTCGACATTTTAATACCTTCTTTTCGACATGTTATAGTGTCCCCCTTTTCGACATTTCAATGCCCCCTTTTCGACACTTTAATGCCCCCTTTTCGACACTTTAATGCCCCCTTTTCGACATTTTAATACCTTCTTTTCGACATGTTATAGTGTCCCCCTTTTCGACACTTTAATGCCCCCTTTTCGACATTTTATTATCCTCTTTTCGACATGTTATAGTGTCCCCCTTTCGACACTTTAATGTCCCCTTTCGACACTTTAATGCTCCCTTTTCGACACCTTTACTCTACACTCACCTCATTATAAATTTTTCCGTTTGCTCAGCCCTCATGTTTTCAGACAGTGTGTTCGAAGCCTAATGAACTGATTCGAATTTCGAATGAACTCTTCTGGCTCATTTTTGGGTTTGTAGTGCCCATACTTTTTCGAGAGTGTAATGATGTTCATCGGTATTCGAATTCGTCACCCGTACACTGAAATTTCGAAGGATGCAAATTATATTGCAGAGATCACATGGTAACTTGGTAGAAAGTTATGGTGGGACCATAGAAGATTATAAGAGAGAATCCCACATTAAAATAATGCCATAATTATTACATTTATATACTCATAACTAAAGCTATAATCTTTATTAACCATTAATCAAATTTGTTAAAGGAACTGAATATTTGATATCTAACTAAATTGGGTAGAGATTAGGATCCAACATTAAAGTATTGCCACAATTATTATCATATTTACATATCTACTTATCCCTTAGTTTTTTCGCTAAATTAATTTTTCTAAATCACATTTTTAATGAATGCTCATGCAAATTCTAATAGTTAGGAGTATATTCTTTATCAACGTTTATAAAATCTTTTTAAATGAAACTGAAATTTAATATCCAACTAATTTGAGTTAAAATGAAGTGAGAAAATCCTAGCCTAAACAGTGTTGTTTTCAATCCAAAATGCAATTTTGACTAATTTTTAGTTATTATTTTGACTTAATGTAGCATATTTTGTTGGGTATAAATAATAAAATCTTCAACAACAAACTAGCGGATAAAACAAACTACACTATTTATTGATGTCATGTAGAGAGTTTCAAAATTTTATAACAAATTTTCATTCACTAAAAAATCTCCAATTATGTAATTGGCAAAAATTACCACACTATACAACCTGGCACACAAGGTATGAATTTTCCCAGTAGATTTCAACTTCCTTTCTTGTAGGTACAGAGACCCGCATTTCAAAAGCCAGGAACTTTCCCTCTAAGAATCCACCAACTTGTGAAATTGAAGAGACCCAGCATGTTATTGAGTTACACAAAGTTGGTGTTCCTTCAAGTGCAAAATATTCGCTAATACGGCTTCCGCCTTATAGGAAATGGAAGCTGATGGAAGAAAATTATCCACTGAGTGCTTCTTGTAGAAGTAATTTTAAGAGCCGAGAGACTTGGAAGTAGGGTGACAAACTTATAGTACTCCTAAGGTATCATCACTTGGTGTACTGAAACATGTTCTAGCATGTTTCTAAATGTGAAACATGATATTAATTCATACAAAATATTCGCAGAGAAGTTACATTAAAGGGGTTTGCATTCGTGACTTTATTTTAGTGTTTACATCATAGATAAAAATTAATTAACTCTGTATTTTTAAAACTTAAATATTTTCTCTAGTTTCAATTACTTTGAATTTTATATTATACTTTTTCCCGATGACGTGGATGAATTTTTTCATATTTATTTGAGTGTAATAATTAAAAAGCAGGTATCGTATCTCAGATATTCTTGAAAAACGAATTTTTATTCCTGAATCCACTGTTCCAATTAAGGTAACCAGAAATTTTCCTAGTTGCAATTTCGTTAATCTAGATAGAAGGCAAATGTTTGCTGTTGACTATAACTCTTCAATTAATTTGCCATCAAGTATTCAACACTGAGCAGGGCTTTCGGCCCCTCCTCCCAAGACTTATTTACCGTTCGGATAATCCCTACACAATTCGGATTTTGTTCTCAGAATATTATTGAATCACGTGACTTGAGTTTCCGACGCGACAAAAGTTCAATTTCGAGACACCCGTCCGCGCAAATTGAATCCTGAAAGCTTTCTGACATCATTTGGGAATCCTTATATGAATTGGTCGATCCAGGCGCCCTTATTGTACTTATATTACTTTCTTGTGACCGTGTATACCTAGATTGAACTCTTGTATGAATAAAAAAGAATATTTAGGGTTTAATATTAACCTCAAAACTTCATGTAAATCTAACTATATTCCATATCCGAAATATAAAGCTGGTAATTAAAAAAAATTAAATATCTATTAATTATTTTCAAGAGAAAAATCAAATTAATGACGCATAAATGACAGATATAGTCGTCATTTTTCTACGTTCAAAGTGATATATAAATGAAAAAGTTTATTAAAATATATTATTCTCCACATTTTAAAGAAAAATCACTTTCTAAAATGCTATATATTTAAGTTAAATATCTTTATAACTATATCCCCTATCAAAATAAAGTATATCCATGTCTGGGTAGGGTGGAATTGGGGGAGCTTTTGCTTGGAGGGAAGGGGGGGGGTGCAATTGAGGTAGAGAGAGAGAGGGGGGGAGGGGGGGGAGGGGGGGGGGAAAGGGGG